>AP028427.1:3668742-4004001 GCA_036509395.1 Antheraea yamamai
GTTTATATAATATAAGGTTTCATCATAAATTTATTCATTTTTGATTCATCTTTTCCCCTTGTCAACAAAAAAAAGTAAAGCTCTCACCTCACCCGTTCCTGTGCTCAAGGAAGTATTGACTTCTTTGATACGTTTCCTCTCACAAAAAAAAAAGTATATTGAAGTTAAATATTGCCTACGTAATCCCAAAGATCAACCGACTAGTGTCTATGGACGGCGGTATTAGTTACCATCCAGCGCGTCGCCTGTTCGTTTGTCCTCATAAATATAAAAAAAAAACCCCGCCTCCCATGTTTATGACATAGATAAACAAAAAATATATTTTACACCCATCTCGTGCTTATGCGACTGGTTCTTAATGATATGTGCCCGAAAAACAGCAAAATTAAGGATCTGTGGCGACCATGGACATATTAGCCACATATCGAGGCGAGATCGTCGACATGAGTGCGTTCCTCTGTTATAGACCATCATGATAAGGCGACTATCGGTCTCGTTTTCTGTGACACCGTCCGATAACGCCAGGTACCAGAATTGGTAATAATAGTCCGCTATAAAATGTTGTATGCCTGCATTTCCGTATGCCTATTTGCTGACACTAGTACATAAGATAACCAATTTAGAAGAACTGTCTACCCCTTTCCAATCACTCTATTGGCGTAAAAGAAAAATACCATTATTAGTTTCTATTTTTTCTCAATATAAAAATACTCCAATTCAAATAAGTATAAAACATGAAATGTTCACTTTACACACCTGGGTCGATAACATTGATTTGCACAATATAATTAAAATAAATGTAGATGGTATTTGGAAGCCAAAGCGTCAATATGATGTTCTTAAAATAAAAGATATTTGTCTTCAATATATAAATAAATATTATCAAAATTTTGTTAAACACTGACGGATCTAAAGCTGGGAATTATTTAGGAGCCGCATTTTTTGGGTCAAATTCCAAAACTTTTATGAAATTTCAAATTGATGAAAATATTTCAATTTTGCACACTGAATTGATAGCAATTGCAGAGGCCTTCTCATCTGCGCAATTAACTGAGTCCATTAAGATTGTTATTTTATCCTATTCAAAAAGTGCTCTTCAACACGTAGCTTGATGTACCTCGACTTTTCGAGAAATACCGATAGCCTACACTATTTTGAAGCAATTACTAGATTTCAAAGCAAAGAACAAAGTAATTGTTTTACGATGGATCCCTTCTCATATAGGTATAACTGGGAATAAAAGAGCTGATCTTTTAGCAAGAGAAGGATCCTCCGAAGGTGCTCCTATTAATATTTTACCAACTTACTTGGATGTATGCTCAGTATTTAAAAATAGCTGTTACTCGCATTGGAAGGAATACTTTGATGAGCGTTCTAAAACAAAAGGAATATGGTACAGAACGATTCAGCCACATCCCTTACGGTCACCATGGACTGATGACAGTACGATTTGCCGTCGGGAAGCAATCACAGGAATGAGATTACGCTCAGGACACATCCCATGTAAAAAGTTCGCCTACCTGATGCGTAAAGTTCTATCACCACTCTGCCAGAGTTGTGAGCTCATCGATGATGTGCACCACATCCTGGCAGAATGTGTTCGAAGCGAAGATATTAAATCTTGGCTTAATGCTTCTGGTTCGTTCCACACTGGTTTGTACAATTCGTTATTGTCTGACCCCATTTCGAAAGATGCTAAAGAATTGTACAAAATTAATATAAGCTATTGTTAAGTTTATTGTCATTCTTATTGTTATATAGTTGTATGTCACTCAGGCGATATAGTCTACTATAGGCGACTAAGCCTTCATTAAAAAAGAAATAATAATAATATTAAAATTAATGCTATCTTAACATGGTAAGAACATACTTATTTTATTTACAAAAAAATAGCATCGGGCAAATTATTGTTTATAACAAAAATGTCTGGCAATAATAATTTCATGTTTTAGTAGGGTTTCAAAGTTAGTAAAAAACAAAATATTAAAAAATTATATAAAAATCAATATGTTTGCCAGTAAAGGTGCGATATGCAGTAATAAACGCAACGTTTACCGGCAGCCAGGTAGCCCGCACGCTGTTCGGAAGAACATGAAAATATATAAAAAACTGTCTTATAGAAAATTTGTCGAAACCGTTACTAGCTCTTAGACAAATAGTTACAGGCAAGTGACATTTGACGCGTCGTGCTCATATCTTTTTAATATTTATATTTTTCTTCAATACAATGGAGTGTGAAAAAGTTTTAATACAAGTTAAAAATAGTTATGATATCATTCAGTGTTTCATTTATCATTATTTATTTTATGAATATATTTGTCGTTTAATTTACAATTTAACTCATCAACTTGATATTTTATAATGTAAACTCTACTGACTGTATAGTAAACGGCTACAAAAAAGGGAAACGAACTTCTTTAGAAACCGGGGGTCCATAGACCTCTAAAGCTTTTTTTCACATTACCGCCAATATATGTAGGTTAGTTTTTATTTTAATTGAACCCGGTAGATGATGCTACGAACGGGTTGTAGGCTTATTTTAAAAGATTTCTCACATACCATCTGGGTATATGTTTGAGTGAGTCCCTTGATAGTTTGGATTCACAATTGGAAACCGTAGGTGTGGCTGCAATAAGGTTTTAGGTATATTAAAATTTTTCGCGTTTAAAAATACAATTGACACCGGTGATAATCGATTTGGTGCAGACGAAGTTGCACGGGTCAGCTAGTACTATAATAAAACTGTAGCAAGGTCAAATCTGTACATAAAATATTTTTTGAAAATTTTTATCGGGGTAGACTTTGTTATCGATATAGAAGCCAAAAATAATCTTTTTACAATTTTTGTCTGTCTGTCTGTCTGTCTGTCCCTGTGAACACGCATCACTCTGAAAGTACTGAACCGATTTTGACGAAACTTGGCACAGTGATAACTAACATTACGAGATTACATCTAGGATACTTTTTATCTCATAAAACGCAAGGGATTCTCCAGGATCTGCCTGTTTGTCTGTCCCTTTGAACACGTACCACTCTGAAAGTACTGAACCAATTTTGACGAAATTTGGCACAGTGATAACTAATATTACAAGGTTACATCTAGAATACTTTTTATCTCATAAAACGCAAGGGATTCTCCAGGATAACGGACGAAAGTCAAAAATTTGTAGTTAATGAAATTTTTGACGGATTTTGGTAAATTTTCATTGTGCTATATATAGCAGACAGATTAGCTAAAAAGATATGCTATATTTCCCTAAGCTACTTTAAAAAAAATACCAAAAAAAAAAATCGCCCGGATTCGAAACGTCGACTCCGGCGGACCATATAATGTCCAGTACGTTATAACTGAGCTACGGCTATATGACATTTCTATGCGTAATTATCAACCTCATATGAAAAAAATATGTGTAAACGAAACTGTCACTTATATGTTGTTACATTTATTTTATTGTATAAAAAATGTTTGCTAAACAAAGGTGACAAGATTTTTTCCTAAAACATAAACCTAGATAATAGTTACATTGCATTGTAGAAGATGAATCTCAACTAGAGTTCTATCAGTACGTGTGTTGTTTCGATATTTCATAAAATAGTTTTCTAAATGTTGTTCAGTCTTGAAGCAGTTGGGTTCAGGTTTGTGAATCTAAGATTAAAATAAATCAGTTGAGGTGTTTGCAGTTATTTTTTTTTTCTCGAACTGACCACGCTATTGATCTAGCAAGGTCTTAACAGCTTCACCGGACTACTGTTTGCAGTTACTATGTTGTATTTATACTAATATTATAATGAGTGGTAAAGTTTTGTTTTCGAGGAATGCTTGGTACCTACTACTGGTCTGATTTCAAAAATTCTTTCACTGTTAGAAAGGTATATTATCCCAAGTTCAGTATCTCAGTAAAAAAGGTGGTTTGTATGTGAAAAGTAAAATAAATGTGACCAAATTAAAATTGAATGCAGATTTCACGTATACTTTACAAATTCTTATAAAACAAACAACTAAAATAAAATGGAAATTTAATGTAGATAAAGTTCAACTTTTACAGTATGTTACGTGATGAAGTTACAAGGGGTACTGGGAAGACATTTATGTATGTAAGTTAGTTTTGATCTTCACTTTGATGACACTACTTTAGGTAATGCTGCGACCAGATTCTAGGCTTATTTTAAAAGATTTCTCACATACCAACTGGGTATATATTTGAGTGAGTCCCTGGATAGTTTGGATTCACGATTGGAAATGCTGGATAACGTTGCAATAGGGTTTTAGGTTTTTTAAGATTATTTGCGTTTAAAAATACAATTGAAACCGGTAATAACCGATTTGGTGCAGACGAAGTTGCACGGGTCAGCTAGTTAGTAATATAAAGGGAGAGAGGGGTGATCGCAATTTGATACGATTCACTACTATTTCCCTTGAAGTGTTGTATGGGCACTTATATAAAAGTCACCAAGATTTGTCAGTCATGATTTAGATGCAAGTCAAGAGAGTCGTGTCGAGTCGAATAATCATCGATTGCCGAATGTATGTTCGTGCATCACTTAAAAACGGCTGCACCATTTGGCTGATTCCTTTTTTTATATATTTGTAAATGTCGAGACAAACTTTGTATCAAAGAAAATGTTTGACATCTGATACGGAAACGTGAATCATCCGGGTTTTAAAAATCTCCATATAAAATTTGATTGACTGAGAGAGCACACAGGAGGGAGTCCTTCAAAAAGATTGACAGAATTGATAAATTGAGTCAGCTGTTCAATTGCCGTTTAATCTCACTACATGATTTTATTATAAAGGAAAGATGTAGTCTCCTTTTATTCGTTAATTCATTCGCGCAAAACTGGGACGTACAACTAGTAAAGTATTAAAAAACCAACTAGTATTGAATATTACACGTAAACACGTCCATCAAATAAATTATACATCAGTTCGTCCGTTTTAATATGAATAGAGCGTGTAGACGCACGCGTCGCATGTATTCCAATAGAATATACACCGTGGTACCGCAGTCCGACACAAAGTTCTTTTGTCGCGATTATCGTGGAAAATCCGATCGGGGGAAGTGTGGCGGCCGCTTTCAACATCGGCAAACTGCATTATGAGCTATCTGAGCCATTGTTGTGAGCGACGCAACTCTATAATCTAGTATTCTGAGTACGACGGGACGACTGTGACTTCTGAGTGTATTTATTGGAACAGTTTTCGTATTATATTTGTATATTATAATCAAACTAATGCTTTCAAGAAAAATAATACTTTTAAATAATTTACATAATGTTACACCTCAATTTGCATCAGAATAAAAATATTTTGTATTCGTGCAGAAAAAATCGAGTAGACTCTCCACCATAAAATAACACTACAGTTACATTTACAGCTCACAATGCTAGAGACACAGTCCTCTTGAAGATCGCCTCTTTATATTTCTTCGTAGTCACACCCACGTCTTGAACGCACCGCAGATTCTTTTTTATTCCTTAATAAAGAAGAGTACAAAAATCTAGATGGCTGACATTATTAATACCTTTCAATAAAGGAGTATGGAAAACTCTGGGTTGCTGATGTCGTCATTCGAACGATCTGACAATGATCGAGACAGATTTATTTTAGAACCCTATTTTTAGAAACCTTTTTCGATTTATACCCACGTAAAACTCGCATTCTTTTTTAAATTAACATTGTTGTCAATATAATTCTGTTAAATCGTATGACGTAACATAAATCACCATAGTTCCTAATAGCACACTGTTCGGTCTCTAAGAGGCCTTACAATAAATATAAAATTATAATTTTTTTTTTTAAATATTAGAGTAAAAATGTATGTCTAACAAGCTTTATTAATAAAAGACTATAAAATAATACTGTAGTTACGAAAGTGAAGAAGAAGAGACAACATCCTGATAATGATAATTAAAAATTTTTTAACAAAAAATAATAAACATTTTTTATTTACCTTAATAACTAAGTTCTTAAACTAATGTAAGTATACGGGATTTCGGGTTGGAAATTTTATCCAAAATGTATATGGGACCACCTTCCGGGTATACACTTTCCAATAAAAAACGAATTTTTAAAATCGGACTACTCTGTAAAAAGTTATGGGTGGTCATACATAAAATATATATACGCGTCGACTTGAGAACCTCCCCCGTTTTTTTCATCGGTTAATAAAATAAGAAGAACGCGATATATCAGTTACTTACAAAGAAAAAGATATTGCACGAAAACTTATATAAGAACCATTCATACAAAAAAAACAAATTTAATAATACAAATATTCATTCCATCTCTTTCTCAATTTACAGACACAATATTTAAATATTAGGCTAATCACTCCCATAATTAAAATGAAACTAACACAAGTTAAAATTTCATAAGTTCTATAGAATATAGAACGTGGCAAAGAAACAGACATATGTTCTTACATAAAAATTTTACATAAAAATTCAATTTTTTTTTTTATGTCAAAAGCAGGCAAACGAACAGGTGGGTCACCTGATGTTAAGTGATCACCACCGTCCATAGATACTAGCAACACCAGGGGAGTCGCAAGTGCGTTGCCAGCCTGTATATAGAGGAGGGGTAGGGAAAGGAGAAAGAGGAAAGGAAAGGGGGGAAGTAGGTGGGCCTCCGGCGCTCTCACTGACCGAACGAAACGCAACAATGCAAGCACTGTTACTTCACGTCGGTGTTCTGTGAGAGGGTGGTACTGCCCCGGGCGAGCCGACCCATTCATCCTGAAACTAGTAATAGCTACAGCGTGGCTCTACCACCTTCAAAAAATCTATCTGCCCAGTACATTATAAAATCCGTAAAATAATGTCTACAATGAAAATAAATAAAGTTTCAATACATAAAACACATTGTATAAAGAAAAACGAAGAAAAACTGTAAAACTTCATCCAATAGATTACAGTCGATCCATAGAAAATATCCATAAAAGTCGAACATAACCCGAAACAATGGTGGGTGGGCCTCGGTATTAGGTGCTTGCGCTTCTATTGAACAACTTTTGTCCCATTGTATTGTCCAGCGGAGGGAGCTCACACAAAGACAAGGCGCAGACATAGACCGAAATTCATCAGCAACACGATTGTTTGCTACATAAAGGACGCCATTGTACAACAAATATGATATCGTAATACAATGTCGATGTAATAATTAGAGCTTTAAGACGCCATTTCAAGGATACATTAATTTAATTCACTTTTACTTCTCTTTCATTTCAACATCATATTAATATTTATCACTACATATAATATAATAAGTATGTAAATCTAACGGGTCTGTACTCTTTCGTTTTTCGTGAAAAAAATTGTTGCAGGTGTCTAGGAATAAGTAATAAAATATATTTCAATCAATTTTAGAAATGTCTGTCTGTCTGAGTGTATGAACACACACCACTGCTAAAATACTGCGTTCATTATAAATCCTCTCAAAGAAAATAATAAAGCATATCTTCGAGTAACATTTAGTCTTTATTTCATTAAAATTGGTTCGGTCCACTGAAAGTTATTGTACTTTTAATGACGACGCGACTTAGGTACGATAGAAAGTAGTTAAGTAAATGGACTTAATACATTCAGATGACTTTATTACTCTCTATTTTTGTACAAAAGGTTTCATGCGAACGAAGTCACGGGCACAGCTATTTATTAAATATATCTCATTAATAATGTACATCTAAGAACTTCTATTATATCTATTTTTATGTGAAACCCATAGTACTTATTTATTTAAATGCGAGATAACACACTTGCTGTGTATATGTTTAAACAAAACATTGACGGATTAAAAACGTGAAACCATACACTTCCTTTACAAAATGTCCCAAAACATATTATGTCAAAAATCTAAATTTATACCGCACCTTAATTAGTATGTACGCTTGAGCGGGACTCGACAGACTAAGAATACTTTTTATAAAAAAAACATGGCGTCTAATATTATAACATCTTTTATCGATCTGTTGAGAGGTGTCTGTTATACACAAAAACCACATATCAAATACTCCTTTCAAGTAAAACACATGGTTATATTTGATCCCTTACTATTTGTTAAATCTTTCATACATACGTATGACATATTGATATCACAATCGAAGCACCAAAATGATGTTTGGCCGTAGAGTTACTTGCCACGTTTTGTTTCAGCAAATATGGAAAAAGCCCATTGTCTAAGTATAGAATATTTAGATTATAAATTTTGATAATTTATAAGAGATTAAAGACTGTTTTGTCGTAAATTTTTTCTCAACTTTTCCCATCTTTACTTAAAGTTAATTGTATAAAAATATGTGGAATAAAAGATTCGCATCTATTTCATTGTTTTCATAAATTATGGAATATAATTCCCAAGAATAACGTACGATACCTAATTATAAAGCTGTTTGCGTGTTCGAACACCGCCTCGATCATCGTCAATTCAAATCCTTGTGACTAAACCAGACCTTTCGTTGAAGGAAAACATCGCAATGAAGCCATGGCATGATGATAGATAGGGTCTTTTCTAACCATACCTACCTAGGAACATGTACCTTGAAATCGAAAATATGTCACCAACACTAGGTGTATTCTGACAGCCGTACTCGAAACCAGACATAATTATAAAACAAAAAGTAAACAGCCCTAATCCTAAATTAATTACAATTATACGTTATGTGACAAGCAATATCTCAAGGACCATCTTACTTATAAAATTATTTACTTACTATTCTAAATATCTCTAACCTCGCATAACAAATGACTTATGAGAATTCTTTCTTAGTATGCACCTACTTATCACCACCAACAGATGCATCGTTTTAACCTGTGCGTTGTCTGTGTGACATCCACTGTTAGAATTTTATTACGCGGAACATAGTGGTGCCCATGGTTTCCACAATATACATAGCAAGGATATACTACAAACAATGACAACTAATTTATAAAATATTTTATTTTATGAAGCACTGGCATCCGCCCGCTTCATTGAACATTAAAAAAATGGCAATGGTTCAGTCGAATCCAAAAAGTAAGTAGTCTATTATATCTGCGAAAAAGTCCGCATCGAATAGTTATAGTCTTATGCCAATTATTGTCTTATTTTTCTCGTGAATGATCCTCAAAAGAACTGTATTTTTAACCGACTTCAAAAAAAGGAGGAGGTTATCAATTCGACTGTATTTTTTTTATGCTTGTTACCTCATAACTTTGGACTGGGTGAACCGATTTTGATTATTCTTTTTTTATTTGAAAGCTGGTACTTCCCGTGTGGTCCCATTTCAATTTGGTCCAGTTCCGACAACGGCATCCAGTGCAAAACCGTATAAGTTTTAAATTTGCATTAATTATGTAAACGACAAATAGACGAATAACTCAATATCACGCTAACCGATTTCGATGATTCATTTTTTATTGGAAAGGATGTATTTCAAGGGTAGTTTGATGAGAATTTGGTTAGGTTCTGATCATTGGTTCCGTGGCAAACTAAGAAAACTTTCATGAAACGAGCCTACTCCTTTCTCAAGGGCCGGCAACGCATCTGTGTTTCCTCTCGTGTCGCAGGTGTCCATGGGCGGCCGTGATCACTTACCATCAGGTGACCCGTATGTTCGTTTGCCACCAATATTATAAAAAAAAACTCTTCAATTCTTAGGAGCCTATTGTGCTTATATTAGTTGCTGTGTTGCAACATGACGCAAGCATTGTAATTACATTACTTAAGGTGTATTATGTGTAAAGCAATGGTAGCCGAGTTGGTGGTAGAAACTATCGCGGATTATTGATAAGGTTGCGTTTGTACCAAACGTTACTTATTTTACAACCAATTGAAACCATATCGCATACCATACCGATAGATACCATACCGCAAAAATGCGCATATTTTAATATACTTAAGGCGGAACGGAGTTCGCGGGCACTGCTAGTAAAATATATTTATGTACACTAAAAATGGAAAAATAAAATAAATTTTCAAAAAAAAGTATTAACCGACTTCAATATCAATCAAAAACCCATAAGGCACTAAAAAGCGGAAAATAAATAGTTTATCAAATTAACCAAATTAAATAAAACATATGAATATGTCTGCTACCTAGAGATGTATTGGAAGTCGGTGCGAACCGAAAATCATATCATCTACATAGGTACAGAGTTTAAGTCCACTCTCGCGGCTCTGTAATACATTTCTACCTGGAACAAATTTGAAATTTCGGTTGGCACCGACTTCCAATACACCTCTAGGTAGCACACATATTCATATGTTTTATTTAATTTGGTTAATTTGATAAACTATTTATTTTCCGCTTTTTAGTGCCTTATGGGTTTTTGATTGATATTGAAGTCGGTTAATACTTTTTTTTGAAAATTTACTTTTTATTATATACCTTTAGATTAGCGAACCACCGCGGTTTCGCATGAGTGTGATGTTTTTATTAATGTGACGTCATGAGATGTACATTCCAAACAATTTGCTTGGTACTTGCGACATTTACACCACGCCAAAGGCAAAGAAATTACATAAATCTCATTATACAAAACAAAAATATTGTCGCGTGGAACTTTAAATCTTTGGTAGCTTCTAAGATATTCACGGAAATAATATCTTGTAAAGGACAATTTTAATCGAAATTAAATTCCTAACACAAATGAAATATTCTATTGAATAAAGAATAATATTATATAGATCGAAATAGCTTCACAAAAAACCTATTATCTTTCAATAGCATGTTAAAAAAATTACTGTTATCCTTAGGTGTATGGTCGGCAATGTCAGCATCCAAAAGAGCCAAATCTAAACGATACAAAATTGAAATTGCATCAAAGAGCCTTTTTTAAACTTAAGTTCTGCTTTAGTATAGTCATTTTTATGGAAATAATTAGAATTAAAAGTGCTCTCTCGAGCTTTTCTTTACTAAATATGTTTTTTTGCGACTAGCTATGCTATTAATGCTTTCTAAAAATGTATCTCTCAACTGCAGGCTTGCGTCTGAAAAATGTTTGCATGTGTCTTACAAGGCAAGTCAATAAACAATATTCTATATCGGCATTAAACATTTTGTACAAGAGCTGCAGCGAATTATTGGAAGATTCACAAGCCGCTCGCGAGCAGCGGATTTCATACAACTGCCTTAAGAGATAGACCATTGGAACTTCTCATTAGGTTTTCTTAAGATGTATAATTCCATAGTACATACATTATTTTGATGTATGTATGTCATAAGGTTTAGACAGCGTTAGCTTTATAAGCGCCTGAGAAAATCTTCCATGAGAAATTATCCAATCAACTGTGAAAATTGTATCAAAATATTGCGTAGTTTAGACGAAATAAACAAACACATATAACAGACGCATATATATTTATTTTTGATACTATTTTTTAATTCACTAGTAAGATTTATTCAATGAGCATAGACCTTGTAGCAATCGGCACCTGAATGTCAGATGTCAAATCACAGAACTCGTTAACTCTTAGAGTTTATGGATTGATTAATAACATTAATTTCTAAGGCAGTCACGTAGTACATCGTTTTAATTGCTATATGCATATAAATTTAAGTGATGTCTGTTTTTGGCCAAGTTATTTCACCATCTTGGACCTGACTTTTACGGGAAGATGTAAAGCTTTTCAAAGTGTTCCTTGAGCTAGATATTACGCTGGTCCATAGCAGCTAAGCCATAATGCTAACATTTACACAATGGTGATTTAAATTTGGTAAAATGTTTGTAGTCGTTAAATAGTAAAGCTACAATCTTAACTAATATTATAAATACGAAAGGGAGTTTGTTTGTTTATTACGTTTTCACGCTTTACTAAACGGATCATCATCAAATTTTGTATACACATTATCAAGAGAAAAGGACACATTTCATCAAGAAAAAATGTACTTTTGCCGAGGGGAAGCGGCAAGCAAAAGTTAGTTAGAAAATAAAAGACAATTCACAACTAATGCGAATGGAACACTTAGTTCCCGGCACCAACTAGTCATATATAAGGTAAATAGAGTAGTCTATTTATAGGAGAAGCATTCCTAAATTGAGAACGAAAAAAAATGTTTTGTATCGTTCAAAAATGTTCCATCCAGGATTATTTTACTACAAATTTAGCTCGTCTCCCACCCGTTCCAACGTATGCCGGAGTGATTCGCCGGTGACAATAGAGCGTGCCACCACTTACTTTCCCTTTTTTCGTATTTGAACTCACTTAAACCTCCCACCGCAAGCGGTCGGCTACTTTTGTTCAACCTATTTGCTTTTGGATTTCCTTACATATTTTTGTGTCGCCGTTCTGAAGCTTCATTATTGTATCAAGTTGCCGTGGAAGCGAGTTCTCTTGTATGAAAACGGCTATTCTATTTTTTCTAAAAAGAAGGTGTAAAAACAAAAATAATCTTTTGAACGAGTGATAATATATGTCAAAACTTTCGTGGACGGCTATTTTGAGGGTTACTAAAACATTATTACAAATTTTTTTTTTTTCAATCCTTCAATTTGACATGGAGTGTCCCATATTTATACTAGTTAGCATGAGTGCACTAACGAAGACAATGATGCTAAATTTTCTCGTTATAGTAATACTACGTAATTATATTAAACGGTAACTAAACATTTGAACGTCAATCTGTCAATCCTTTTTTGAAAACCTTCGTTCCATTTTCCCTTATACCTACTCACCTACATTTTTATACGGAAAAATTTTAACCCAAAATTTTCACTTTTTAAGATTTTCCAAACATTCTGTTTAATACAATCCTTATCCTGACAATTACCATCACCATAAAAAGAATTAGCCAAATAGGTGCAAATGAGATGGTGGAACTGGTAGCGTTTCTCTTTTAATTGTAATAGCATGGCATAGTTGTCGAAATGCTTGGATGCCGTGGCGACGGTGACTGGCGATAGACTGAGTAGATTGTAGTACAGTTAGAATGCAGTCACTTTGTCGTGCATGGATAAAAAATATCCGCAACACCTAGTGGTAACAAGGTGCTTCATATGGCATTTGATAATCTTTTTAATACTCTATCGGTGTTATTACAAAAAAGTTAAATACGTATTGAACCCTGGCTTTAAAAAGATCTCATATTAAATGCACCGCCGTTTAATGTTCGCCATCTTGCTTTTTTGTCTCGCTTTGGTTACGTTAGTTTAGACTTGTGAAAAAGGATAACACGAACTTGCCTTGGGCGAGCGCGGTGCATTTATTAGGAAACTTTTTTAAACCAAGTATTTAATACGTATTTAACTTTTTTGTAATAACACGGTATAGGTTTTAGCGTATGACTATAAACTCATCCGATGTTAAATAACGATGTGGTTCAAGATAATATACACGCTAAATCTAGAGGTGGCTCTCAAGTGCAGCTGTCGGAACACACCAATAGGTGCTTGGTGAGAGATTTTCAACTTGAGGGTGGTAGCTAGCCAGATAGACTTAGAAGAAGCCCTACTACTTAAAGAGTTAAGGGTGTAAAATAATTAACAAGAGAAATAGTGTTTTTTTTTCTTTTTTTGTAAATGGGGTTTGGTCACAAATTGACCATGTCACCCCAATGATTACCAACAAAATAAAATAAGTACATAGTCAATACTTTACCGGTTTTTAATGGCAGACACAACCAGCCTTTACAGCATTCTTGCTTCCTCGGATGTCGGGAAAGCAAGAATGGCATTACATAATCCCACAGATCTTATTGTGTCATTCATTATATTCTCCAGTGCTAGTCTTAGGGCTTGGTTACGTGTGCATTCAATCGTTATGTGGTACACACATATAATATTACATATATCACAATTTGGTGACGATTTCAATTTCATTAAATATAAAAAATTATTAAATACTGAATTGTAAATAGAAAATTCATAATACGTTTAATGAAACATTGTATGCATTAATACCCATTTGGATAGGGGCCAAAGTGTCGTTTTTTATCGATACACCTAAACAATGGCCGAGCGTTGTGACACAATAGTTATGAATGGCACGCGATGTAGATTAAGCATGGTGGCACCCCAATGAGGGATCAAGGAAAGCCCTGAACATTCTGTCTTATCTAATATTTTATAATAGGAAATAGTCATCATTCTGAAACGTATTTTACTTGCAAATTACACATTTCAAAATGAATTAATTCCAATGTTAATCGTTCATATAACATGCTTAATTTTTTTAAGATTTCCAGTTTTCATACATCGAGAACATGGTTCAAATTTTGCCGTTCAATATGGTTTTTGGTTTTTTTTTATAATCTTCTTAATTCACATGTACAATTTGAAGATATCAAAAATAACGTATAATATCAGGAAGTTAAACTTGAATTTAGTTTATTTTGAAATGTAACGACTCATATACATTCATGCCTCATGGTGTTTTCATGGTAAGTCATTTTATTAGTTTGGCTCAAACCTCATTTACTGACTTTGGTGCCATTAACATAATTGGCTATTATGTGCTTGGATGTTAAATATGTACATATATATGTATATCACTTAAGTTATCATAATGCTAGATATGCTTAGTTTGGATTTAAAGTGCGTTGTTGTGAGTAAATTGTGTGAGTTGCTGCATGTAAAGTTATAGCATATGTCATAAGTGCATTAATTAGTACACGGGCATTATGTCATGAGAGTAATTATCTGTTTTGTATTTATGTTAATTATCTATATATGTATGTACATCAGGTATTTAGTTACAATAATACAATTCGTGGTCAGTATGGAATGAAATGCCAGTACGTGAAATTGTGTATGAGTTGTTGTATAGAAAGGTATGGTTTACGTCATAAGTACATTAATTAGTAAACTGGCTTTTGCGTCATGAGTATCTTTCTGGTCTGTTTCTATATTTTAATATATATATATTTCTATATATGTATGTATATCAGTTTAGTTACCATAATGTAAGTTATCCTTAATTCAGAATATAATAGTGTTTGTATGAGTTACTCTAAAAGTAAGGTGGACGTCATTAATTACTAGATGTAGAGTTCAATACGCTACGTAATAATGAATCTCCCTAAGTGAAGTCTAAAATATATTTTTAATGATGTCGATAACTATTGGAAACCACAGGTCGCCCAGAGGTCGGGACTTAAAGGTATTTCATTTTTTTTTAATATCTAATTTTAAAATATATTTTAAATGTATTTTAAAATATACCTGTTATTTGAGGATAAATCACTAAATAACTCTATAATCATTGCATATAATTTTACATTTAGTCAAATAAACATTATAGATAAAACTTAAATATAAATCTATATTTTTTTATATATATAATGTAGTGGTTGAAATTTAGTAAGCTGAAAAAACAGCCGAAGAACTTTAGTTCTTTTTTTTAGCAATTTATTGCGAGCTTATATTTTTCGACTAAATACATAGGACATTTTCCTTTCATTTCATACAAATTTATAGAATCTGATCTGCCTTAAAGAATTCTTTTACGAGTAACGATATGTACGAATAATAAAAAAGGGGAAAAACTCAATAGAACTCGTGACACCCTCCAATTTTGTACGAAATAATGAATTGCATTAACTCAGTACGTCGATAAATAACAGTGCTGGAACTTAAGCGACAAATGTTACATTAGTTTTAGGCCTCGAAATACGCGGAAACATTATGATCAAATGGTATTAATTTTAACAAAATATTCCAGTTCATTTGGTAACCACACACGCTGGTCTTCAGAGACCGTTTACTGCGAACTTAAAAGTTCGCTGTGTCTTATATTGCCTGTGCCTAAAAGCTTGGATACCGTCTCCCAGCCAGTGTATTCCCTACTGCTTATTACATGTATTCCTTCAAGCACAATGTGAGGAAATAATTATGTTGGCACGCATATAGACGATCAGCGACGGCTTGTTGAATCTCTCGGTGTTTGGCACTGTTTTTGAATTATACTATATTTAATATCAGATACAGTGCTATTCTCCAGTAGATGGCGCTGCAACGAATCAACTATTATATTGTTCGATCGATCCCCATTTTTTTTGTTTTTATATCAAAGGAGGCAAACGAAAAGGCGGGTCACTTGATGGTAACTGATCACCGCCGTCCATAGACACTAGCAACACCACGGAAGTCGCAAGTGCGTTGCCAGCCTGTGTTTGGGGGGCAGAGAGGAGGGGAAGTGGTCCTCCAGAGCTCTCATTGACCGAATGAAACGCAACAATGCAAGCAATGTTACTTCACGTCGGATTTTTGTGGGTCGGGTAGTACTACCCTTTGCAAGCCGACCCATTCATGCTGAAACCAGTAATAGCTTCAGCGTGGCTCTACCACCTACATACAAATCTATCTGCACAGATAGTAGATACAGAGAGAATGCAAATTATAAAAAATCCGTGCAGAGACGTGGACAAAGTAATCTATATAAATGAAATATTTAGTGGTCTATCGTTGTCCGCATGTGACGTCATTACTAGTGGATATATTTCGATTAATTTTATTTACGTCTACTTCTCAGACACTTAGTCCTTATTTAAAAAAAATATTATGACACCTTTATTTTATTTTAAATTATTAGACTTTTAAGATACTACAACGTTTATAATCACTACTGCGGTATTGACTACGTCACTAAGCGATGAGGTGCGCATGCGCAAGAGAGCGGAGGTAAACGAATAACATTGTTTAGAAAAAAACTTAGTAAAGTATGTGTTTGCTTCCAATTTTTTTTACATTTTTATCCTCTCGACATAAAATACATATATTGTTAAGATAATAAACAAAGCAACCGAAAATGCGGTGTATCAGTTATTTAATAAAAGTAATTTATAAGCCTTACCGGTTAAGTGATGTGTGAATTGGGGCAAGCGGTGTGATATGAATACGCGGAAGAGAGGAAATAAATGGATAACATAGTCCATAAAAAACTTGGTAAGCAAAGTATATGTTTGCTATCATATTTTAAAATGTTCATCCCTCTGCAGATAAAATACAAATTTATAGGAAACTAGCGGACCTGGCGGACTTTGTCCTGCCGTGGTAATAAAAAATGGAATCCCTAGCCCGCGGCACCTGGGTCAATTGTGTTCCGGATGACGCCAAATATGAATGGTCGCTTTGGGGAGTTCAGTCACATCACACGTCAGAAGAAATTTATATATAAAGATATATTGTTAAGAACAACGCAGACAAAGTCGCGGGTATATAGTATAGACATACGAGTAGCGTAAAACTTGTGACACTTTAAAATGACATTTCACTACATATTTACGTCTGAAACACCAAAGAATGAGGACAACATTCAAAGGAGACTATGAAAATGGGTTAGCTAGTCTTCATGTCTGTTTGCAGCTTAGAATTATTGTGAGTATAATGTGTACTACTTTTCACACTGTATTATGTACTGTACGTCTGTATGGAAGCTCTATTTTCACAATTCATTATAATAAGAATGGTAACATTAAAGGTATTTGTTTCTGGACACGAAATAATCTTACGGTTTATCTTAAATCGTATATTGAAGACATTTGCAATAGAATTTAGTGATGTATAAATATTTATTAATGCACAATTTTTTTTTACTTTATCTCTCTGTTTGTTCTCCTTTCCGAACCAGCTCATCTCCAAAACTACCACGCGAATATTCACAGTTAACTTGAAGTTTACTTGGGGCTTTATTTCATCAAAATCGTGCCACGAACAAATTATATGGTAATTTCAATTATTACTGATCTTAATATAACTTGTAGAAAAGTTAAAAATGGCGCTTCATTAGTTGACTTTCAGACGCTTAGTATCTGTTGCTTTTCAGTTAAATGTAGTTTTCTCCGGTGTTAATGAACCGAACAAAGCGTTTAATAGAGTCCGCAATCATTGCAGCACTACTAATTTTCATTAATATTACAACACACAAAATATTGTTTATTTTTTCGTTTGTACGAACGTATTAATCTCTAAAACTGTCATTCATATTTGCATTTTTTATTTTATTTTATTAACTAAGGGAAGTTATAGACTTAGGTTACAGACTACCATCACGCTATGAAGCACGGAGCAATTACCGCACGAAGTTTATGTCAGAATGTACGCTAAGCGAAAATGAAGTATCTAATAGTAAGGACCGGTTTGTGGAGGCCGGGTGCTGATTGGTCAGTAAATCGAGACGTCCGAAAAGAGCCGAACTGTGAATGCATCAATGAGGTACCGCATTAGCTGGTAATCAGCTCCCTACGCAGTAGTCTTACTGTTTATGAAGCTTATATAACGGCTTTGATAAAAATTCCAGCTAGTCTGCTTTTACACATATTTAAGTACATGTATTAAAAATACATATTTTAAAATGTAAATTTCACGTGTTACGTTTACATTTCAGATTTTTGTAAAAAAATATTACAATGGATTTCAAATTACTAATTAAATACATTTATATCATTTTTAGAAATGTCTGTGTATTTGCGTACTACTAAATACTAACTAAATTACTAAGTTTTGCTTAAAATTTCTACAAGAAAATCATAAAGCACGTTTGCAGTACATTTGAATAAAATAAGGATCAGGGATCACTCTATTTGTGAATGTGGCTTAGAGGATGGAGCACCGGGTCACATATGTTTTAACTGCCTTAGAAACAGTTTCTCTCTCTATGATGCTCTACCTCCTTCTATTCCCCGTCCTACTAACATTATGTGTCTCTTAACTCTTGTTACGGATAATCATTTAATTGTAGAATGCTTGGCGAAATTAATTAATACTAACAAAATTAAACTTAAGATTTTAGTGTAATGCTCTTGTGTATATCAGTAATCTAATAATATGTTGTCCGTTTAGTTTACATGTGCTTTCTTTGTGGTGTCTATTTGTAGATAGCCCGGTCTGGATATAAAGATAGCTGTTTAATTGTCTGGCACAATCTCCATTGTCTATGGCTCTATTCACTTGACATTGGCAAAATTGTGTGCAAACACATGTTGCCATTTTAAAAAAAGAAGAAGAATAAGTATATTTTTAAATAACATTTAGTCTTTGTTTTATTAAAATCTGTTTATTCTATCAAAAGTTATTCTAATTTGAATGTGATCGTAAATTTAAGTAAGAGAGAAATGCAGATAATGCCTATATATTTCAATCCCATTCATAGAAAATTATTAAAGTTTCAAGAAACTACGATATTAATAAGCATTACGCGTTCAGCAATGTGTGAGTTGGGGTAAGCGGTGTGGTGCGCATGCATACAGATAACATTGTTTACAGAGTAATTTTGTAAGCAAAGTATATGTTTGCTTTTATTTTTGAATTTCTTTAGGCGTGTTAAACGGTATTTTTAGCAGGAGATCATTTATAATTTCGCGTCATGATATGCTACGTAAGCATGACCGGCCGTATTACGCTTGCGCGGCTTGCATCAGACTAGCGACGCGTAGTATAGGCGCCTGTGTACATGTAATATTGATATTTGTAGCTCATCATACGTTTCATTGATTAATAGACTTTATAAAAATGTATATAATTATAGCTCCGAGTGCCAATATATATGAAAACCACACTAATGGTAATAATTCCAATAAACGAATTCTAAAATTTAAATATTGCCATTCACATTATAATTAATATGAAAATTCAAGAGATCACTTCATTGTTTTGAGTCTAAATTTCTGTTGGCAGTCATTTGAAATGTTTAATCTGTTCATTTTTGTTTTCATTATTACACAATTTAGTTACTCACAGTGAATTTACTCAAATATAACTGAAAATAATATAGAAGAATTTATAATAATAAAAAAAATACTCATTCCCTATCACACCTATAAAATAAATGAAATCTATTGTACATAACTCAAATATATTCTAGCTTAGAATAAAATATAATAGCTGAGTTTGATGGCGTTATGGGAAAAATGATTATTATTTTATTGCTAAAGTAAAAAAAAACCACAGGAGCTATTAAAAAAAATGATATTAAAAAAAATAAACACGACAGGTTAAATTACCACAACCTAGTGTCATAATAGAATAACATCACACAAAGAGATCCTTTCAATGATATCACGATAGTTAAAATCACAATACAGCCATAATATATCAAGTGTACAGTAGGTTAACCTATAAGCGCCAAACAATGTTTATTTCTAATAACATCGGAAATAATTAAAACGATTTTACTTCTTGACAAATGTGTCGGTCGTTTCAATGTCTATGACTATATCTATTTAATGCGCTAAATACTGTATAATTCCATATGACCAATATCAGTACCCGATCAACTTCGTGTATGATTGTAAAAACACGGAAATAAGAATCGCAATTCTGTAATGTTGACTTCAAAATATATTATACAGTTTATTGTTACAGTAAGTTAGATGTAACCTTCTTTGGTTTGGAAATCCAATATTGTAATTATATTCATTTCATTTGATATATATGATTTCATTATATCCGAATTCTATGTAACTTGAATTTGAAAATTTTGCTCTCCGATGATTTTCCTATTAACGATAGATCAAAATAATATAATAGTTTAATTTTTTTTGCCAGTACTTAAATATTGTGCGCCATTATAGAGATTGGTTATGGCACATAGAAGTTTATAGAAAAAAATATAGAAATATAATTTGTGCTGTATATTAGTATTCGGTTTTTATTATTTATGTATATTTTAAACAACAAATTTTGACAATTTATATAAAAATGTTTTTATTCTTCATTTCTTTCGTTATAATTGAACATTACTATTGTTGGTATCTGTTTCATTGAATTTTCTAAATGATTTTCTGATCTTGATATACTTCCGTCCACCTCTTTTCGCTTCCTTACTTTCTTTCCGTCAATGATCGCGAACGCATCGCCACGCTTACGAACTCACACACGTCGCTTATATTGTAGAGAGTGTACTTTGCAGTAAATATACTGCAGATTCAGGACCTCTTAAAATACATCGTAAATAAATGTATCGACGCAAATGAGTGTAGGACACATCAACCAGTATAGGATAAATCCGCATCCTAATTCCGGCACCCGCCTCCCTTGACCTCTGAACATTTCAAGAGACCAACTAACTATATTTTTTTTTTATATCATAGGTGACAAACGAACAGGTTGGTCACCTGATGTTAATTGATTACCACCGTCCATAGACACTTGCAACACCAGAAGAGTCGCAAGTGCGTTGCCACCCTGTATTTGGGGAGAGGGAAGGGAGAGGGGAGGTGAGTTATCCGGTGCTCTCACTGACCGAATGAAACGCAATAATGCAAGCACTGTTACTTCACGTCGGTTTTCTGCGAGAGGTTGGCACTGCCCTGGGCGAGCCAACCCATTCATCCTGAAAACAGTAATAGCTTCAGCGTGGCTCTACCACCTATAACCTATAAAATATAAATGAATTCAACATGCACAAAACAAGAGGAAGTATATATAATTAGTATAGCTAATATTAAAGATTTAATCTAAATTAATAGTTAGCAAACTAACCATAAGTCCGACATTGTAAATACCCTACAAAAATCGAATGCCACTATATAATAGATGGCATGGCACGCTACAATTAAAGCCGATCGGCTTTTGTTACTTAACCCGCTTGAAATTCACCAATTTGTCTTTGATAATTCAACAACATCGTTTTGTATACGGTCAATAAAATTGTTTTCCTTCATTTCCGAACGAGCATTATACCGCGTGAAAATTTCTATAGAATCCAATAAAGCAATATGTATTAATTATGCTCTTTATCTCGCTCTGAAGATAAAGCACATTCTTAAATTGTTCTGGAAAAACTATTATATAAATTAAGTGTTAAATGAAAATAAAAAAGAGAACAAACGAAGCATTAAAAAATAACTTTTTCCTAGATGATCTTCCTATAGTAAATAAATAAATTATATCTGTATATATTCAATTCAAGTTGTATTACTAAACATTTTCTTTATCTGTATATCATTCACACTCGCGATTGAGAGAACTTTGAGAATAGGACGCTTTTCAACAACGCCTATTGTTAGTTTACAAAGGGCACAGAAACATTATTTTCTTTGCGACAAAAGGTGACAATATAAGTGTGTTCTTTGTACAGACTAATTTATTAAAAATAGCTCTGGAATATCATCAAAAGCGATGGAATAACATTGATATTTCTTAAGACCAACAGTACATTAAGAAGTTTTAATTTGCAGTAATATTTCCATGACAATTTTGTTTACGGTATTCAATTTTTATCAATTAAAATAGCATACAAAATTTCCTTTTTTTTTTCTTCGTTTGCTCAAAGACGCCTGAATTATCATATATTCTTATACCGTACGGTTTATAAAACTAATAAAATGTACTTAATTAGGTTTTTGTCAAATTAGATCCTAGTAATCATCAACCATATCTTTTTTATTTTTATACTTCTTGGACCCAGATATCCGGGTCGTATAATTAGCCCACCTGCATTATTCCTCCGCTCTTAACATGGCATAATCACTACATATTATAAAACAAAGTCCTCTACCACGTGTCTGTCTGTTCGCGATAAACTCAAAACAACTGAACGGATTTTCTTGCGATTTTCACCAGTAGAGAGTAATCCATGAAAAATATTTAGGTGTATAATTTGTCAAGGATTTTCTTTATTATTAGGGCGGGATAACGTCCGCCGGGTCCGCTAGTGTTAGTTAAAATAAAATCTTCGAATAAAATACAAGATAACTTAGTTCTGATAGATAGTTCCCGGGCTTAATTGATTCATATAAAAAACAACTTTCTAAGCTTTGTGATATCAATATGCACAGTTCTTGCGTATAGTCCTACCATCATTGCAATTCAAAAGGGTATTGTCCTTAATAAAATACGGGTACAAATTTCGGGTGCATAAATCCATATACCAGTAAGTCCTAGATGCGAACAATCGGAGCTCTGATGAATTTCGGTTTATGTTCCGCGCGGTGGACTCTTTGTGGCTCTTTCAGCGACACAATAGGGACAAAAGTTATTCCACGACAATGCGAGCACCAAATACCGATCGACGACCACCCTCGCCTCCACCGCGGTGCTTGCTTACCTTAACAACCGCTTATTTCGGTTTTCTATTTTCATTTAAAATACCCGCTTTAGTAAATAGTCAATGGCTTAGTGGAAAATAGGTCGTAACATTTATATTGGTCAAGCAAAGATATAGTAGACAACAAGAAGACAACAAGTCTTAGTAGCTATTGCGACTTCATGTGCAATGTTTTTAATAATAAGAATGTAGATCTAAGGTAAAAAATGTTGCAGGTATTTAGGAATAAGTGATAATTCCACGTGGAGTCGCGAACACAGCTAGTTTATCAATAAATTTTATGCCTAGAAGAAAAACATAAAATAGTCATTAAAAGTAATAATATACTTTATTTTCATTTTTTTTGTAAACAATTTTATTCGTTTACTTCTCCTGTGCATACGCACCACACCGCTTGCCATAAATCACGACAAGAAAACGCAAACGAACGTTTTGTGTTTATAAGAATTGTAGTTTCTTATAACTGTAATCAATACATATGATAAAACAAAGTCTTCTGCCACGTTTCTGTCTGTTCGTGATAAACTCAAAAATTACTGAACGGATTTTCATGCGGTTTTCACTCATAGATAAAGCGATTCTTGAGGAAGGTTTAGTTAGAAGGTTAACCTATAAGCAACCGTGAGAAAAGTAAAATATGAACAATACAACGGAAATGGAAGTACAATACGCAGCAATATTAAGTACTACGTGGTATATAATAATAATAATAATAATTTAATAATACATACATATTTTTGATATATACATTAATGTTACATTGTTACATTGATGTTAGAATAATATACAATATCAATTAAAACATCGATACATCGAAAATAATTCATATATCATTACTCGACACTATTACTTATAAGTGCTTATAAATTCCTTAGTAAGAGGCAGAAAAATTAAAAACCCCCAATAATAATTTTAAATACAATCAGTATTAGAACAAGAACAAAGTAATTCACGATATTTATGAATAAAATTTTCCATAAACACAACTTATTGATGTTTAGCTTATAATTTGCCAGTTTGTTAAGATAAAAACATTATAGAGATCTAGTACAGATTTGGCCATTTTAATTGTGATAATGTGATAAACCGATTAACATATATATATATTTTTATAATTATCGTTGACATCTGTACTAGTATTTAACTGTATCACAGATGTCAAAATCAATAAACGATACTTTTTTATTTTATTGTATTTAAAATAATAATCATTAATTGAGTATTACAAAATTAGTTAAGTCAATAATATATATTGTACAAACGTTTAGTAGCAGATTAGGCACCGTGGTGACGTGTCGATGATGCCCAAGAGCATGTACGTATTGTAATTTTATTGTTCTGAGTATTATAAACAAACTAGTTAATAAAGTAAATTTTCAAAAAAAAGTATTAACCGACTTCAATATCAATCAAAAACCCATAAGGCACTAAAAAGCGGAAAATAAATAGTTTATCAAATTAACCAAATTAAATAAAACATATGAATATGTGTGTTACCTAGAGATGTATTGGAAGTCGGTGCCAACCGAAATTTCAAATTTGTTCCAGGTAGAAATGTATTACAGAGACGCGAGAGTGGACTTAAACTTTGTACCTATGTAGATGATATGATTTTCGGTTCGCACCGACTTCCAATACATCTCTAGGTAACACACATATTCATATGTTTTATTTAATTTGGTTAATTTGATAAACTATTTATTTTCCGCTTTTTAGTGCCTTATGGGTTTTTGATTGATATTGAAGTCGGTTAATACTTTTTTTTGAAAATTTACTTTATTTTTCCATTTTTAGTGTACATAAATATATTTTACTAGCAGTGCCCGCGAACTCCGTTCCGCCTTAAGTATATTAAAATATGTGCATTTTGCGGTATGGTATCTATCGGTATGGTATGCGATATGGTTTCAATTGGTTGTACCATAAGTAACGTTTGGTACGAACGCAACCTTATTAATAATCCGCGATAGTTTCTACCACCAACTCGGCTACCATCGCTTCACACATAATACACCTTAAGTAATGTAATTACAATCCTTGCGTCATGTTGCAACACAGCAACGAACATAAGCACAATAGGCTCCTAAGAATTGAAGAGTTTTTTTATAATATTGGTGGCAAACGAACATACGGGTCACCTGATGGTAAGTGATTACGGCCGCCCATGGACACTTGCGACACGAGAGGAAACACAGATGCGTTGCCGGCCCTTAAGAAAGGAGTAGGCTCGTTTCTTGAAAGTTTTCTTACTTTGTCACGGATCCCATGATCAGAACCTAACCAAATTCTCATCAAAGTACCCTTGAAGTACATCCTTTCCAATAAAAAATGAATCATCGAAATCGGTTAGCGTGATATTGAGTTATTCGTCTATTTGTCGTTTACATAATTAATGCAAATTTAAAACTTATACGGTTTTGCACTGGATGCCGTTGTCGGAACTGGACCATATTAAAATGGGACCACACGGGAAGCACCAGCTTTCAAACAAAAAAAGAATAATCAAAATCGGTTCACCCAGTCCAAAGTTATGAGGTAACAAACATAATAAAAAAAAAAAAAAAAAAAAATACAGACGAATTGATAACCTCCTCCTTTTTTTGAAGTCGGTTAAAAAGAATGTCTAGTTAAAAACAATACCTCGCAACTTTCCCTTTTTTTATACCTTATTGGTGATATACATACATATGTATCGTTACATTTCAATATGAGCCAAATCCAGTTTTAATCGTTCATATAACAATTTTTTTTTTGAAGTTATACTAGGTACTTCTTTTGGCGCGTTAGGGAAAAATGATGAGAGTAAATTTTTACGATGCGCGCGCACACCGTCACGAAAAATCGACACCCTGAAGTTATTACGATGCGCGCGCGCACCGTCACGAAAAACCGATACCCTGAAGTTAGCTATAAACAACATTTTGTTACTTTGTATTTGTTGTTTGTATTTTTCTTTGTATTAAAACTTTCAATGTATTAAATACCTTTTTTCTATTGTTAGTGTCATTTTTTCTACAAACGTAGAATAAGGCGAAAGATAAAATTTTTGAAAAGATTTTTATCTTGTTACGCCAAAGAAGTATAACTTCTAACGCATGTACATAAGTACAGACAAGCTTTTTTTTTGTGATACTTATTTTTTACATGTATAAAATTTGAAGATCTTGAAAAATAACGTAAAATATTAACATTGGGTTTAGATTATTTTGAAATATAACGACACAATTACAAATTAGTTAAATAGGTGAAGCCTTTTGAAGTGAATTCTCTTATATACCGACATTCAGCAATGAATTTTAATTTATATAAATAATCTTCAAATCTCTTTAGTAATCATAATTCAATGTATAATTAGTTGGAAATTAAATAGCTGTATGTAAAATAGTGTGTCCTATTATTAATTAATTTATGTATTTACAGAAAATCGCTAACTATAAACCCCTTTAAGATTTTGCGAGGAGAAAATTTCCAAGACGGGAAACACTTGAGACGTTGCGACATAATTCTACGAATCTTAGTGGAAATCTCATTGAATCAGTTTAGTGTTTGCAAGACGACACACAGTACAATATTTCGACAGTTGCTATTCAAGTCTGCCGCATTGTTATAGAAAGACTCGGCACACCTACAAAAGATGTAAAGAATGAACGAGACCGGGTGAGGGGAGTCGATTCAATAGCAGAAAGGAGGGATGTGTAATGTATGTGTGTTTTGTGGTGCGTGCTATGAACTGTAGTGAAAAACGTTTCGAGAAATTTGACGACACCTACATAAAATGTCTGCCCAATGACAACAAGTAATATCATAAATTCTGATGCGAATTTGACTATTCGTTTGTTTGTTACACTTTCAATCCTTAAGCGAATCCTTGCCAATGTGCCGGAGCTTTCGGTGAAGGAAAAAATCGTGATGAAGCCAACGGCATGTTGGTAGGGCTTTACTAAGCATGCCTGGCCAGCTAGCACTGTCAAGTTGAAAATGAACTGTCACCAAGAACATATGGGTGTGTTCTAGCAGTTGGAGAGTCAGTCCATATAGGTTTAGGGTGTTTATCATATTAGACCATGTCGTCATTTAACATTAGGCTATCATCAAACGCTAGAACTTATTATAATATATAACTAGCCTAACCTAATTTTTTAGGTGGTAGAGCCACGCTGAAGCTATTACTGCTTTCAGCATGAATGGGTTGGCTCGCCCGGGGTAGTACCACCCTCTCATAGAACACCGACGTGAAGTAACAGTGATTGTATTGTTTCGTTTCGTACGGTCAGTGAGAGCGCCGGAAGCCCACCTCGCCTTCCCCCTACCCTCCTCCCCTTTCCTCCTCCTCCCCCCAGTCCCCAAACACAGGCTCGCAACACTCTTGCAACTGCCCTGGTGTTGCTAGCGTCTATGGACGGCGGTGATCACTTACCATCAGATGACCCGTCTGTTCGTTTGCCTCCTATGATATATAAAAAAAAGCTTTTGCCGCGACTTCGTCCGCGTGGAATAGTTACTTTGGGCTAACTAACACGCAGCAGAAGCTCTCAAAAGGAAAAAAAACGATTTCGAAACATTCTTCATTCGTGCTCCGCTTCTAATGGTCATTAGCGTAATAATATATAGGCTTCCTCAATAAATAAGCTATCAAATACCGAAAGAATTTTTCAAATCGGAACAGCTCCTCAGACACTAAATAAAATTCTGCGAGGAATAACTAAAAACTGTGTTAACGCGTATTGACGCGGACAAGTACTACTTTCATATAGAATTTAGTTAATTATGCTGTGATTTTATCAGCCATTTTAAATCGATATCTAAAAGCCTGTAAGACAGTTCAAAGGAACTTTTGAATATATCTAAAATTTATGATTAACGTTTGCTCACGGCATCCCTCGCTTTAATATACGATACATAGAAGAGGTAGCTTTTTATAGGTGAAATATATTTTCAAATAGTTTAAGTGTTACTTGAATTTCTTCATTACATATAAAAAAATATTTTCTTATAACAGTAGATCATTGATAATTACTTTTTATTCTCATCATTATATCGAAAATTAACCGCCTGACTAACTACCGCCCTCAAGTCAAAAATCTACAGCCAAGCACCTATTAAGTTTAGCATGTTTACCATCTTAGACTACACCGTTATATTAGGTCTTTACCTATGAAATTGCCGTTTTATATGAAAAAAATTAAACTAATTTTTTTAATGTATTTTTTATTTGTATTAATCGAAGTAATCACCCATGCAATCAATGCATCTTTGCCAACGCAGTGGCAGTTTCTTGATGCCCTTCTTAAAGAAATCAGCTGGACGGGAGGCAACAAATTCTTCAAAGGCATTTTGTACTGTCTCTCGGGTATTGAATTTTTTTCCCGTCAAGGAGTTATCCAAATTCTGGAAAAAGTAGTAGTCTGTAGGCGCAAGGTCTGGTGAGTAGGGCGGATGACGGAGAACTTCCAACCCGAGTTCTTGCAACTTGGAGACCGTTTGCTGTGCAGTATGAGGTCGCGCGTTGTCGTGCAGGAGCAGCGGAGACGAGCGATTGACCTATGCTGGTTGGAGATGTGCCAGCTTCTCCATCATTGTATTCAGTTCTTCACAATACACATCTGCAGTAATGCTCACCCCGTTTGGTAAGAAGCTGTGATGAATCACACCGGCGCTAGACCACCAAACAGTGACCATCACTTTTCTAGGGGTAAGTTTTCGTTTAGGGCATTGTTTAGGTGCTGAACCAGGATCCAACCAACTTGCTGAGCGCTTGACAAACAGAATCCATTTTTCATTGCAGGTAACTATACGGTTCAAAATTCTTTCATTTGTGTGTCTGTTGAGCAGTGCAAGGCACGTCTCGACGCGTACTTCGCGCTGGCGATCATTGAGTTCGTGGGGCACCCATTTGTCAAGCTTTTTTACCTTGCCAATTTGACGCAAATGGACCAATATTGTTTTGACGCTAACGTCGAAAGCTGCTGCTAATTCAGCCGTAGATTGTGTATCATCAGCTTCCACAATCGCCTTTAATTCGTCATTGTCGACCAAAGTCTTCGAACGACCGCGAGGTTCATTTTTTTGTGCGTTATATATACGCTACGTTATATAAACGTCGTTGATGTTGCGTGCCGCTTGTGCCGCGTTGCTGCACCGACGGTACTCATATTCCATAATTACTCGAATTTTTAACGTATCCATGATGACAAAAAAGATTGAAATGCGATGAAAATGTAACACTAATCAATAAACAAATGACTACTTTTGGAAAAAGAATTCCATGTTTTTAAAATAAAATTAATTTGAAATTAGAATTCTTAGCCAAACAAAAATTATTTTGATTTGAAATGGCCAGTACTGCAGAACGGCATTTTCATAGGTAAAGACCTACTATAAGGTGAGATCGTTATCAAACCTAAAATGTATAAAGTAAACTGTTTCTTGTTTAAATTACGCGGTTAAGCTTGACAAAGTATGTATTAATTACGTAGACCGATTTAATTTATGTTTATTCATATTGCCCAGGCAGTATTAATAACTTCAAACTGGTTAATACGATTAACTACATTATTAAAAAATACTATACATAAAACTAATTTATCGTTTACATTTGTTTCATCTACATACATTAGATGAAATCATAGTTACATTAAAATACGCACGACTAATGATTCCTTAACAAGCAAGAACAGGTTCTTTTACAGGCCCCCTAGTGACGCAGGGCTAAACAAAATATGTCGCTAGCGGTTTCAGAACAACTTTAGTGTGACCCCACAAAGCTCTGGAGTAATTTAAATGCACACGTTTCATTGGATCTGAATGCTTCAGGGAAGTAGAAAAGAACGGGCCAATTACGTCGCTTTGTGGCGCGATCTCTTTGGGGGCTCAAGTGTAACTTTATGTGCAGGGTTCTGACGTTTTCATTTGATTTCGGGGATCCCTCATGTCTGCTTTAGTGTTTTATTATTTTCATCTTAGGGATTCTGCGAGTGGTTTGACCATTGCCGCAGGCATGTGCGAAAGAACTTTTCGGAATTCGTATACGTTTACTAATTTAAATGCGTAATTATCGGCTGACAGGGAAGGAATACACATGAGAAAACCTGAACTTGAGAAATGTTCTTGTAGTACTACGTTACGTGGGAGAAATATAGAATTGTGGATTTATCGGAGTTTGAAATTGGCAATACCCAGAGAGGAGAGGTGATTATGTCCATACTTTCCTTAGGAAAGAGGCATATGACCCCGCAGTGGGTCTCTTATATGTTGATAAGACAATGATGATTCTCCATAGTTATGGTTTCGTGGTGTCATTAAGTTACCGTGTTAAGCTCGCTTTTCGTGATGCTAGCATATGTGTGTATCCTGTGATAAATTATGATTTAAATAAAATATCATGTTACTATTATTAATGTATTTTATATTATCTAATAATAGTACATAAGAGTATCAAAGGAGACTAATATGTCTATAATAGGTAAGGCTCAAGAAATGGATTGCTTTATTTTCAATGAAGTAATCTCTGGAATTAATAGTCAAATATGAAAAATTCATTTTGCATCTTATAACCAATTTAACACTAGACTATTTAAAATCACGCTAAGACTTTTAGGGATCAAGCAATTATCATAAAAATTATAGGATACAAAGTATGCTAAGCGAGCACAAAGAAATAATGCAAGCGAGACGGATGACGCCGTGAAGAATATCAAGGTGTCAAAGTTTATATTTTCTTCTTATTCTTTTACGTTATAAATTAACGCGGACAAAGTCGCAGGCGATTAATAGTAGGATACAAACATGTATATACATAGGGATACTATTAAAAACCTTAAACACTCCTGCATTATGTACATCATAATGGGTTAATTACGGGGTGTAAGGGGTGTCGAATAACACCATAAGACTTGAGACACCCAAGCCAACCTCACCTGCTCGTAGTGCACCTTGCTGAAAGAACGAGGCAATGGCGAAAGCGGGGTGGTAGGGTTTTACAGCCTGACTGAATCGCAACCACCATGTATATGGCGAAAAAGCCCGTCATAGTGATTCGCTTCTGCGAGTCGCGTCTGGGGATCAGCCTGTCCATATCCAACTTTTCGCAGGCCGGCATGACAGCGGTGACCGGCGATTGATAGCGTGTTATTCGGTGGTCGCCATTGTTTTTGGATCGTACTGTGCTTACCATCAGGCATAGTACAGTCAATTTGCCGTGCTACAATAAAAAAAAACATCATTGATTTTTAAAAACAGCGTTATCCAATTTTAAAACCTAAGGCTAAATAAGTTTTAACTTCTTTGGAAATTAATTTTCAGCTGCTTTTTTAATGTTCACATATGTTACTTAATAAAAGTCATACATTTAACGCTTCTCTTGGTCTAAGCTGGGCATTGTTTATTAGTAATTTTCAAGAATTTTATGTAATTAAAATTTAAGTTGTTCTAAAATTATTTAAATAAAGCTTATAAGTAGTTTATGCTTAATACATTTGATCCAATTAAGAGAAAAGCATGTTTAGTTAAAGAAAAAACTTCGAATCTGGTTTTCAGATGTATTAATGGGCGGTCAGCCGCCCGCCTTAGATAGACTGACCGACACTGCGCAAAGCCTTTACAGAACGTTACCTTTCCTTTTGAACTTTCTTGGTTTTTATTTTGTTTCCTTTACTGTACGAAAGATAGGTATAAAATTAAATATTATGTTGATTTATAATATTGTATTAAAGAACTGTGTGTTAATTCTGACATAGTACAATGATATTTGGTATCTAAAAGAGTAATGTAATACAGTTATTTTTTTTTGGGCAAAGTTCTTTAACGCGACTTGCGGTAAGAGTTGACTGGTAGCAATCGTCACGTAAGGAAAAGCGTTATGCCACTTCCGTATCGTTCCTCTCTCACCTTGTCTCTTTCTAGTTTCTATTACATCCAAAAGTGAGCTGACGAGAATCGTGCTCTGCTGATTGTATAACCTCAACACCGACCGCGTGAGAATTTAATTATATTTTTGAAGTGAAACGTCTTTAGAATCTTTGTGATTTCAAACCGGATGCAACGGAAAAAACGACAGATAAGAGACACAAATACAAAAATGTGTAGGATGAAGCTGGCAAAGAATGAGACAGAAACATACGTACTAAGTGAAACTTCTTTAGAATCGTTGTGATTTCAAACCGAATGCAACGGAAAAAACGACAGGTAAGAGACACAAATACAAAAATGTGTAGGATGAAGCCGGCACAGAATGAGACAGAAATATACATACTATTTTATATTATCGGTCTCTCCTCTTTGTGACATGCTTCGTAGCATCCCCACTCCCGTCTTCTATGCATAGTCGCCTGTAATTAGCAAGCCAGAGCGAGAGAGCAAATGTCGGTGTGTATGTATATTGCACACTGTTTAATACTTGCTTGTATTTGAGCATTTAACGTGTGTTAGTATATGTGAAAAGTACGTGAGCTAATAGTACTGTACACTGTAACATATGTTAAATACAATATAAAATATCTTTTAAAATTAATCAAAATACTTTCATTTTTAAACAAACAAACTTTGTAATTATCCTACCCTTGTTATATATATTCATCTCATTCTTTTATCGATTTACTGAAGTTTCACTTCTATCGTGTGTGAATCGCACACACACCTTTTTTTATTGATTATTTACAATTTTATATCTAATACCCCAATTATAAGTAAAAAGGTGTTTACTTATAATATTATTGTAATTCCCAGTAATATTATAAAAATAAACGTGAGTTTATTTGTTTGTTACGCTTTCATGCCTTAAATAATCAACCGGTTATTATGAAATTTTGCATACTCGTTGTCAGGGGTACATATAAGAACATAGGATACTTTTTATCTACAAAGAAGTACTATTCCCAAGGGATAAGTCAAATCTATTTTACCGCAAGCGAAGCCATGGGGAAAAGCAAGTAAGCTATAGACTGGCCGCAATCTCTGCACCCCGCCATAAGTACGCGAGCAGCGAGACGGTGGGCGACCGGACTGTTTGTGTCAGACGCACATGAGATAAATAACTAAAGATGAGTCGTGCGTTATGCGCTCAGCTTTTTTATATCTCCAAGAACTAAAAATTCATTTCATTTATATTGTTTCGTTATTTGTACATATTTAAAAATAATATTGGACAAAAACAGAGATTGGATATAACTATAAAAAATTGTGCTTTGATATCGTAGGATCTGTCTGACACTAAGAAACTCGTGTTCATGCTCTTTCCTTCCTACTCTCCACCTCCCCGCGCATGCCTAAGGCGCGGTACAGCAGTTGGGGTCAGACTAAATATAAAACTTTACGAGTTCCACCAAAAGCCGTGAAAGAGTAACAAAGATGCATTCGTCAACACACTGTTTCGCGTTTATAATATTAATAGGATTATGATATTCGCTGATTCGATCGAAATGCACTGAATGCGTCTGGTCGTTCGTTAGTCGACCGTCAATACGGCTCTCGGACCACCGGCTATAAATTCAATATTGAACGGACGCAACAACAAAGCGCGTTTTGTCTTGCAAATGAAAACGCGCACATTTCGCGGTATTGTGCGCGGCTGTTTCGGTGCCCGCCATTATTAACGGCGAACATGAAAGACAAAAGGTTTGTCTGCAGCGCTGAGGCTGGCCTAGATAGCGGATTATTGTACTAACACAATAGGAGCGTTAATTCCGCGACTATACCATTATTTTGTTGTTTGCAACTTTATCGCGATCATCGACGAAAGCGCGATCGCTTTTTGTTCACAGCCAGTAGTCGTCGGTTAATAAATAACTGATTCCCTTTGTCCTTTGCCTAGTAAATAAATGAACATGCCGACGTTTACCAATTTAAAGTGGTTATAAATTATACCGAAAGCGGTATCACCTTCTGGAATTTATATAATTTTTTTTTTCAACAGACTGAGGTATTGCCCTGACTGGTCTTCACAGATTCACCGGACTAAAGGCGAGACCTGAAGACGCCGCTTGGCAACAAGCTCAAAGGTACCAAAATAACCGAATCTCGGCTTGAGCTGTTTTCTTGGATACAACACCGCGAATCTTTCTTAGCTAAACTAAGCTAACTATTCATGCATATAAGAATTTGCAATTATATTGCAATATGTATGTCAAAGAGGATCACTATAATAAGCAGAACTAAACTAGGCCTCATAGATATTTCTGCAAGGCGAGATGAAAATCATGTTATCAGAAAAAAGGCAGCACTGAAGTAACAGTTAGATTTAGACGTACGAATGTGAAAACATATTTAATTAAGATGATGCTTAAAAGAAAAACAAACGATAATATAGTCGCGTTCAAAAATCTCTCTATTAAAACCGGTTCAAATAGTTAAAACGTTTTTTAACTCGCGCGACTTTAAGACTCATGTGTATAGAGCTTAATAAGACGACGAGCTTCGCAACATTTGCTAATCTTTATCACGTTTTATATAAGAATGTAATCTAAATATAGTGTTTTTAAATGTTATCTTATTAATATATTTTTTTAATTTAACCTGGCAAGATTAATTTTTACTATATTCAAAAACTATTATTTGTTTGTTTTCTATATACCACTCGACCCATCATGTTTCCATCGGAGGTAGCAATACTATGTGTATTAAATATTCTTGTATGTTTATCTTAAAAAAAATATCATTTACAATAGTCGAAAATTATAGTTTTTATTAAATTGAAGCTAAGGAATTTACAAAACATTTTTGCCTATGGTATGTACTTGAAAATTAATTTTGTTATATTACCAACCATTAAATCCAGGTATAAATAGTTTCAATCCGTTTTATGTTAACCAATGGTGTCCGTGAAGCATTAAAATATCGCGTGACCGAAGTATCAAAAATCAACTATGTGCTTCTGATCAAAATTCGAAACAAAAGATATAAATAACCCGAATTCGAGTCGTAAACATAAATCCGCCATATCCGTGGCTATTCGATTTTTACAGCGAGAGAGCTTTACCACTCTGCTAACGTAGTTTCAAGTTATCCAACAATGTATCTGAAATGTTAGTGAACAGCTACCGCTACCAGCTTGTAAGACTGGCAGTACATCAATTAAGAATATTTTTAGGAAATCTATATTGCGCTCCACTTACCTGCCTCATTGACCGATGTCTTCTGCCTCGAAAACAGTCCTTGTCCTAATGTTGTTTTAAGTCTTACACTTAGCTTCCTATCTGTATTGGTTACTGTTTTAAACAAACAACACACTTATAGACATAAATGGCTTTTTTTTTGCGATGGCTTAGAGTGAAGTATTATTACGTAGCAGAAAGTAAAATATTCTAAATTTAAAACGAAATCTCAATAAACAAATTAAATATTGATAAAAGAGATATAACATATAACCTGCTAGCAGACCCAATGACACCTACTGGAAGCTTGTTGGAAACATAAGATGATAAAAATATTCTAGGAAGAATAATATATAACTTAATAACCCTAACTTTATACCTAATTTTTAAAAATAATAAATATATTATAATATAAAACCTTCCAAAACTTTACATTCTCTAAAATGTTATTTGTATTTATTTAGATATTTGTTACGTATATACACGTACGTAAGAGATATACAAATAATTAATATTATTTTTTTCCGTAACATTGAGTTTATTAACAAATCAATTCAATAAAAATTTAATTATACCATTATCAGTTTAATATTAAATAAGGATTCAGTTCCAACACTAATTAAAACAAATTAATAAAACGGTAACAATCGAATTGGAATTTAATTAACAAATGAATGACCACTTACCATTAAAAATCCATCATCCAATAATTGCCGAATCATAAACTTTCACATAAAATGACACAACACATTCACAACAGCACATAGAATCACAAATTCACAACGATTTTATAAATATTAACTTGGCGGGAAATAAAAAGTTGGCGGAAAGTTCGTACCGGCAAAAGCGTATAGGCGGGCGATCGCATTTGTTGAAAACCGAACAAGAACTGCGGAGCCGGCCGGTGAGTGAGAATGCTTCTGCCGCGTGGTTGTTGCCGCGCAGAATTATCGCGCACAATACTCAAGCCTACCCTATTGCATACACTTACCCGATAACACAATATGTTGTTAGTATGAATTAATAAAATTAAACGATCACAAATAATATCTAATAATAAGAATGTAAATCTGACGTGACCGAACGTTTTAAATTTTTGTAAAAAGATAATGTTGCCTAGAAATAAGTAATAATATACATTTCAAACATTTTTAGAAATGTCTATCTGTCTGTCTATCTGTTTGTATGAACATGCATCACTACTAAAGTATTGCGTTCATGAGCGCCGGAGACCTACCTCCCTTCCCTTTTCCCTCTACCTCCCATTCCTCCATTCCCCCCCCCCCCAATCACAGGCTGGCAACGCACTTACTACAACCCTGGTATTGCTAGTGTCTATGGACGGTGGTGATCACTTCACATTAGGTGACCCATCTGTTCGCTTGAATCTTTCCAAAAATATCATAACATTCGTTTAACATTTACTCTTTGTTTCAATAAAATTGATTTGGTCTATCAAAAGTTATTGTAATTTTAATGACGACGCGACTTAAGTATGGAGACGGAGAAAAAAGTGGATAAGTAATTACACTTAATACATTCAGATGATTTTATTAATAACTGTTTTTATCACGCTTTTATTAGCTTCACCTGTATGTATGTATGTAACCGATCCCTTTGAGCTCGATTTTGTCCTACTTTGAACGATCAGATTTAATTCAAACTTTGCACACCTGTCAAAGGTCGATGACAATGCAATAATCCGAAAAAAAAAGTTTAAAAAATAAATTTAACTAAAAAATGAAAAATAAATAATAGTTTAAAAAAACTAAAAAAACACGCTTTCATAAAAAATCCGACTAAAAAACAGAAAATAAAATTTAATAAATTTGGTTTAAGAATAGTGCAAATTAGTAATAAATGTACATTTTTGTAAAAATTGACAAAAAAATGATAAAAATACTGATATCTGGAGGTGCTGATATTAACATGCGATGCGTCACTGTTACATACATTTATTTCTAATTTACACTATTCTTAATCAAAATTTATTAAATTTTATTTTCTGTTTTTTAGTTGGATTTTTTATGAAAGCGTGTTTTTTTAGTTTTTTTAAACTATTATTTATTTAAATAAGGTTCCACGCGGACGCAGTCGCGGGCACAGGTAGTTCAAAATATTTGTGTAATCGCGATGTTACATTTTCCATAAAACTTTTAACCCCTATAAAAATATATAATTAATTATTATATGTTGCAAATTATCGATTTCACGCGTTTCGCTACTTCACGGAGCATTTTCAGACCGATGTCGACTCTTCCGATACGAACCCGGTTGATAGCGAGAAGGATTCATCTCAACGTCTTCCTAAATCTTAGACGGCGACCTCTTCTCAGCGAGCGTCAGCTAATAGTAACTATCGACGTAATTCCTTTTTTTTGGTGCACATAAAAAATAAAAAAACAAACAAACCACAGAATATTTTGACAGAGAGAAGAAAAGAGGGGGGGAAGAATTGGGGGAGGGGGAAAAGAAAAAAAAAATTGGGGGTAAGGAAATGGTTTTTTAAAAAACCACCCCATTTCAATTATAAAAAATGGGGGAGAAAAAAAAAAAAAACATACGTTGGCATAGTGCCCTGCATGTGATGAAGATTGCGGTACCCTAGTGACAGTTATAGAACGAGACCTTTCTCTGCCGGCCGTGGCCCGCTCTATGGTAGGTGGAGAGCCCGCGTGGACCGCCGGTCTCACATTTTGTAAGACGGTTATAACCAAAAAAGATGGGAGAGCCGGTCGAGGAAGGAGACGTGTTGGACAGTTCCACCACATAGGCTCCCTAATAACCCTCCAGGCGGAAGGCGCGTGGGCGCCTGTTGTAATGTAATGTAGGACCCTGGATGGAGGAGCACGGTTCGCTGCTGTTTCTAAGAGAAGCAAAGGAGAGCACAATACCTTCCTGAGGTGTGGGATGTACTAACATCATCGGGCCACCCAAGCACGTGGTCAGGGAAGTGGAGTATGACCATCGTGAACCCGCAACTTCGGTCCACATACGCGCTATGTGACAGAGGGGTTTTTAGTTAGTAGATGTCTGACATAACCCTCACGCTGCCGGCAGTATGAGGGTATCCGATGCAGGATTTCTCCCACTATAAAAAAACGAAACGAGCCCGGTTATTTTACACAATAATCTGCAACATATTTTAATTAATTATACCTTTTTATTATATTTACAGTTACATACCAACAGTGTTAAGCGCCGTCAGGTTCAACTGTCAACCAAGGAACGCGTTTTTAATATTATTTTAGTTACTAACACTTCGCTATTTCTATATTACTACTTTTAGATTTAACGTTTTGCGGTACACGTCGCGCAGGTAAAATCAAACGATTTTTTGTTGCAGTGAGACGTGGTAGCGGACATTCCATTCCAGGCGGAAATGCAAAGTAACGTCCATTTTTTCCAATTTCAATTATATATGTTTGTGTTGGTGATACTGATGAAAATCCTTGCAGAAAAGGCTTTAAAAAGGCGTCACGTGATGTTGCCGCAACGATATTATACAATATTTGTTACTCGATTATAATAATACGATACATTTTCTAAATGATAATATAAAAACTATATATAATATGACCCATTGCCATATACATAAATGTATTACTGCAAGCATAGACAAAACTTCGTCGCGATAGATGGGCATGGTACATTAATGTCACTGCAAATGCCGCGAAATTATTTTTTTAAATATGCAGCCGCCATTTAGAAGTTTAAATCTTAATTGGGAACCCATGGAGCGAATATCGAAAAGTTTTATCAGATGAATTTCAGTGACTGCTTATTTATTAACTTTCACTGGGGTTTTATTTTTGCAGCCCAAGTCGTCCGACACCCCGTACCGTACCACACGGCCCGCCCACACTATTACTTATATTCTTACGTAGCATACTTTGTAATGTATTAAAACTCCGGAAAAACTATAAAGGCTCGCAAGGTCAACAGTATATATAGTTCGAAAAAATAAACTATGCACACTAACTACAAAACAACTGCTTACGTAAAGCTTGTACTTACTAAGCAAGCTAGTACTTAAAATTTGAACAATATTGAGTAAATCACATTTCAATATTCTTAATTATATTTGAAATCTTGTCTTTTCTTCGATGCGTTCATTTTATTTTTCATAAATGATTTCATTTTAATTTTTTCGTTTATTCTTATTCTATTTTTTTCTCCTTTGTCTAAAGTTTCTCAATATTTACTGTTATATAATTTATTTATATGTTTTATTATTAATAGCGTAAGTTGTATCTTTGTGATAAAGCATTGTAGGTCTTCAGTTTAGTTTACTCCATTTTATTATTGTTGACTGTTATTATAGCTACCTATATAAATAAATAAATCACTCATTATTTTATATTAATGCGACTCTGAGTTAAGTCATTTCCATACGTTTCCAAATTCTATTTTAAGATTATTTAGCCTGCGACTGTGATTCAGGATCAAATATGCTTATAATATATTTTTGCAAAAGTATAACTTTTGACGATAACCCATGAGTTAGTTCTCATATATGTAATATTTTCCAGTAGTTTAAATCAAACAAGTCTCTAAAATAAAATTCTTTATTATTTACGCACAAAACAAAACCCTTTATTGAAAAACCAATCTTATTCTCTCATTTTTAACATCTTTTTGATTTATTTAGCATCCTACTTCTTAAAAAGATCAATTCAACATTGCCGTAAGACAAATAAAGATTAGAAAACTAAAAAGTATATATTTCATATAAATAATCCACATTCCACACGGCAATCCTTCGTTTGTTTCAGATGAATCGTCTTCAAAGATTAATATTAGCTGAATTCGTTGTATTTTGACCTTCCATGTTCCTAATTTTCTTAATCGTTCGTTCCTATTCTTTTTGAGTATATAACATAATGTTGCATCTTCTTAGGTACAACAGATAGCCGATTACCATGCTTCGTCTTACAAAGGACGTCTGTTGTCAAACAAAGTCCTCACAGTTATCTTTATGTAAGTTTTCTTCTATAGTTATGTGCTCATTTTGAGCGTTTTTCAAGCGAGCTATTGTATCAATCAATATAAAACATGTGAGATTTTAAACGAACTGTGGTCAAACTAAACAGAATCGTTGAAACTATGTTCGGAAACACAGAAGAAATGTAACAGGTTTCTTCATATAAATATTAGTGTAAGATTTTTTGTTTTTTTTTTTGTAAGCACCTATCTATCTAATTCTTATGAATAATACCCATATAATACACAGTACCTGGATGACCGAGCCTAGCTCAGTTCTTTAAAAATACAGTTTTTTATTGCACTGGTCAACAATCAATTCATTCTCCGGAAAGCTTTAATCAGCATTTACTGTAAAGAATGCATAAACCTCATTACAGCCTGAAATATTAAACCTTCTCGGTGTTATTACAAAGAAATTAAATACGTATAGAATACTTGCTTTAAAAAGGTTTCGAATTAAATGCACCGCGGTCGCTGAATGTTCGCCATCTTGCTCTTTTGTCTCGCTTTGGTTAAGTTAGGTTAGACTTGCGAAAAAGGATAACGCGAATTTGCCACGGGCGAGCGCGGTGCATTTAATTCGAAACCTTTTTAAAGCAAGTATTCAATACGTATTTAACTTTTTTGTAATATCACCGTCTACGTCTAGCTTGATACGAAAGTCTAAATAAAAGCCTTACGTATGGTGCGGGTAACTCGTGGGCGGAAGTTAACCGTTTTATTTCGTCCTTTACTTCTCGTACCTATAATTATATATCCCTGTATATAACGATTTTGCTTTTTTTAATACTCTATAAGGTTTTTACTTTTTTAATACCTATATAATACACACATATATCTATCACTATATATTTCTTGTATTTTTTGTATTTTGTACACCTGATGTACTAACCTATTTTTATATCCATAGACAGAAGATAGAATAAATAATCCCATCGCAGGGCAACTTGCGGTAAACTGCTAATACATGAAAAGAAATAAAATTAATTCCTTACAAGAAAGTATCACGCGTTCCGGAGCAGGAAAATCAATGCGAACGATACAAATAAGATACTCAGTGTCATCAAACAAGGAAGCCCAGAGACGAAGTCAATACGGGAGCAGATACAATGTTCAAACGTCGGGTAATATGTCCGACGACAATGGTGCGAATGCGAGACACAAAGCCACCGAGCGTATTGTACGAACCCACACAATACCCCTTGCATATACACTAACTTAACCCCTATATTCGCGAAAATGACAACCATGCGATATTTAACGCTATTTCGGTGTAAATAACAGCTATAATTGCGATATTATATTGCAAAAGTAACGTTGCATTAGTGTGTATTGCATGTCAAAATAACTGATATTAATGGAAAATATAGTTGTCTGATGAATTGATCTCCTATTATAAATATGAACTCGGTACTGTTCAGTAAAATTATCATAATATATTATAGGTGCATAATATGTCATAATAAATTATACATTTTCCATCTATCTATACGTAAACTATTTTTTTAATAATACGTACCCAGATTTTGAAACATTCTTCATTGGTGATCCGCTCATATTGGTCTTAGTTTTATGATATATGTACCTACTGCCCGCGACTTCATATCTCAAATTTCAAATCTAACTAGTAGTTCCTGAGATAAGCCCGTTCAAGCAAACAAACTCTTCAGCTTCATAACATTAGTACCTATAGACAAGTATAGGAGTATAGATAAGCGAAGATACCATTTCCAGTATCATTTTCTTCTCTTTCTCTCAACTGATTTTCTTTATTGAAGTGAAAACTTCTTTAGGCGTGTTCAGTGGTATTTTTTGCAGGACATAAACTTAAAATTTCGCGTCATGACATGCTAGTTAGCGTGACCGATCGTATTGCGCTTGTGCGGTTTGCGTCAAACTAACGACACGTAGTATCGCGGCCTGTGTGCATCTAACATTGATATTTTGTATTAAAATTGTGCATCCTACTACCATATGTTTTATTGATTAATAAATTGTATAAAAACGTATATATTTATTGTTCGGAGTGCCAGACTAATGACTTTCATATATACATCATTCATAATGTCAAATAAACAAATTATGAAATTTAAATATTGTCACTCACACTAAAAAAATATCCAACCTATTTTTTAATCCCATGTAAAAAAAGCAGATAAACCATTTTATCGTCATATATCTATTATCGTCAAATTGGAAAAATAATTTAAACGTACATTGTACAGATGTAAATTACCACAGATGTAATTAACATACCTACTATAATAGCAATAATAACAACCATAATGTTTGAGAAATTCCTACTAGATGGCGCTAATTCACAGTCGTTTGGAAAATATTGTAGTTAATAATCATCATACCATGAGAATTTGAAACGCAAGAGGTTCAATCATTTTTCAAAACGAAATTAGTGAGTTCGATGAGTTGTTTAACAACTAAACAGTACCATAGAAAGTTCAAAATTGTACTAAATCACTTTGTTGATTTTATCAAGAGTATTTAAAACCAAGTAAATATATTTTGGTTATTTCAAATTATGAAAAAAACAGTGAAAAAATTATAATAACGTTGCACTAAATTTAATTCTTAGTTATTTCCTTAATTCAACTTTAATGAACGTTTTTTTTTAGAGGTTATTTTTTTTATTGTACGCAGTGCTCTTCTAGGTAGCAACTATCAATGTGGAGTTTTTGGCGGGATTTTGGTATGTCATGTAGTGGTTTTTATATTTTATTCATGAACTTGTGTTACTTGACTCTATATTGTGTAAAATTGGTGGTGTTGTATGTAATATAGTTTGTTTATTGTACATAAGTGAAGTGAATGGAAAATAATACCACGGACCATGGAATCTGAGATGCCACAAAAACTCCATGGGAAGTTCTAACAAGATGGCCACCATCTTGTTAGTCCATTGTAATTATATCGAGAAACTTGTAATATTGATACTCACTTGAGAATGGCAGTAATAGTCTACTAGAAGACTGGTTGCCAAAAATAAAATAGAACAAGAACGAAGAAGAATATTATTAACTACTCGGCAATAGCAGTAATAAGTAGTAATAATATTCGTCCAATAGGACAGACGAAGGCATTAATCCATACTGCCAATTCTGAAGTCAATATAGGTATTTTTTATATATCCTTTAACCAATTTTCTTCCGTGTCCAAGTTAATATAAAGGCATAAGCGCTAAATCTTCTATATAATATTTCGTACATATTCTTTTATCCATGTTTTTATTTTAATCTCCTTGTTGAAAGTAGCGTACCAATTTCCATTTGTTTTAATTATTTCGTTTTACCAATTCTGACTTTGTTAATATTTATATTTCTTATGTATCCTTTAACCAATTTTCTTCCGTGTCCAAGTTAATATAAAGGCATAAGCGCTAAATCTTCTATATAATATTTCGTACATATTCTTTTATCCATCTTTTTATCTTAATCTCCTTGTTAATAGTAGCGTACCATCTTCTTTATCTGAATTATTTCGTTTCTCTCACCCAGAGTGTTTGTTAATTTCCAGATTCTTTGTTAATTTCCATTGTCATGTAGTTCATTCAAAGTTCCAACAAGATGGTGGCTCTCTTGTTAGAACTTTCCATGGAGTTTTTGTGGCATCTCAGATTTTTTTTTTTTTTATCGTAGCTCGGCATAATGACTGTACTGTGCCTGATGGTAAGCACAGTACAATCCAAAAACAATGGCGACTACCGAGAGACACACTATCCATCGCCGGTCGCCGCTGTCATGCCGGCCTACGTAAGTATCTCTTCACGTTGCGCTTGAAGGACCCCATGTCATTCATGGTCTATGGTATTATTTTCCATTCACTTCACTTATGCACAATAAACAAACTATATTACATAAAACACTACCAATTTTACACAATATAGAGTCAAGTAACACAAGATTATGAATAAAATATAATTTCCACTACATGACAGACCAAAATCCCGCCAAAAACCTGTGGCAGTAATAACCTAAAAGACTAGTTGCTAAAAATAAAGTAAAAAAAAAAACTATCAATGTGTTGCAGCAACCACACATGAGGGTTAACTATAAAGTTTATGTTTACCGTATCCACAATCAATTTCTGGATTTTACCAAAAAGTGACTGCACTGGTAACAGAGACTAGGTGGTGACGCTATTCCTTGTACGTAGACCATTCCATGACAAAATAAGTAGGACGGATATATAAAGAAAATAAAGTATTATGTTAGCTACTTATAATAAAGTCAAAATCAAGTCACTGCAAGTTTTATTTTGTAACTTACCTCTTGATCCCTATTACAACAAATGTATACGCTTTGTTTAGTATATATAATTTATATATATGGATATAGATAATAGGTAGACATAACTGGCGTATCTTGAATACATCAAAGCGGTCATAAAGCGTCATTGGGAAGGTCTCACTTCAATAGAAGACTCGAATACAAAAGACGAAAGAGGGCTAGGTAATGGCGGACACAATGGAAATACTGTTTGGACTAGGAGGCCGCGGCCGTCCGTCCACCCGCCCGCCTTCTTTACAGTGTTGAACAAAACTTATTTTCATCTATAATACACATTTTAGGTATATTTTTTGTAGATAACTGCTTTTCAAGTTTTCCATCTGAATTCCTTTTGTCCTGTAGAAATGAAAATATTTTAGTGGTATTGGAATTGTTCAGATTATTTATAGCTAGCCGATACTCAACATATCGCTTTTGTTGTTTATTATTTTATTGGAGTGAAAATTTTTGTGTGACAAAGAGTGGTGGGGGTTAAACACTGTGCCGGGTAGAGTGGAACTAGTCTCTGTGCCTTCGGGTATTGGATATCAGTGAGACAAACGCTCCCTTTCTTTAAGGTTTCATTTCTACCGTATGAGAACTATACACAACTTTTTTTTTATCTTAAGAATATATTTTATGTCTAGAAGAAAAAAAAATAAAAGAAAAATTTACTTTTTCACAAAAATTTATTTAGTATTTTGTAGTATTTACTAAAATCATAGTCTCTTAAAACTTGAATAACTCTTTATTATTGAATAAAGATATTGTTATATTTTTTTTATATAAGGACCAAGCCAAGTGCCTAAGAAGTAAAACTAAAAGTACTCTATTATTTTAATTATTTTCAAACATTGTTCAATGCTATTGAGTTAGGAATATACAAGTAACAGAGACTATAATTTACGATCGGTTCAATATAATATATTTTGTAAATCGTTTCATTTTAATATATCTTGGTAATAACTAAAAACTGCAATGGAATCAATATTTTATATATATGTCGGTAAGATAAATATATAGATTAACTACAGACATCCGTATCGCTAGAATGTTTGTTGTACACTTTTGATAATCTAGAAACGCTTGTAGCATTGTATTTAAAATATGGTTGGGAATTTTAGTGATTAGCACATCTTGCAATATGATTATATGAAATGCATGCCTGCATTATACCTGTAAATCTATAGTAATACTGGCGGGCCGGGCGGACGTAGTCCTGCCTTGATAACAAAAAAAAAACCTAAAAATCAACCGCAGCGCCACCTCCCGGGTCTAATTGTGAATCTAAACCATTCTCGGATCTACTGGAACACGTGCACAAAATTTCATCAAAATCGGTCCAGCCGTTTAGGAGGAGTTCAGTGACATACACACGTACAGAATAAATTTATATATAAAGATTATAAAGATGGAGGGTTTGTTTGGTTGAATGCACTAATCTCAGGAACTACTGGTCTGATTTGAAAAATTACTTCAGCGTTAGAAAGCTCCTTTACCGAGGAAGGCTATATTATATCATCACGCTAAGACCAATAGGAGCGGAGCACCAAGGAAGAATGTTTCAAAAATGTTTTTTTTTTCTTTTCAGAGCTTCGCATGTCGCGGGCGGAAGCTATTTTTTACATATAATTACTCTTTGGAAATCGTAAGATTATATTTGTAGATAACTGAATTAAAATTTGTGCTTATTTTGATTAATCATGTGAAAAGTAACCAAAAAGGTATTGATATATTATTTCCAATACTGTGCGTGAGTAAAATATTAACGCTTTTTATATGATACCGTGTCCTTAGTTAAGCAAGGTAAATTAGAAAGGTTATCAGGGTAAATCATACAGCGCATGACGTCCCTTCCAGAAATAAAACTGATCCCGAAACGCGACAATTATCGAGAGTCACTGGATTATAATAAACACTGAACCGTTGTTGTTTCAAAACGGGAACAAAATAATACCCTGTATATAAAGGAATAAGTGACATCTATTGGCATCTCTTCAAACTAATTTGTTAGTATGTGAATAAAGGTTGTTGAAGTTGTCTTTTTTAGCCGACTTCAAAAAGGAGGTTCTATATTCGGTTGTATACTTTTTGTAATTTTTTTTTAAATATTTTTGGCAACCAATCTTCTAGATAATTAATGTCATTGGCGAGTAGATAATAATATAGTGTCTTGCGATAATTTCAATGTTCTAAAAAAATGATGGCCCCCTCATTAGAACTTTCCAAGGAGTTTTGTGACATCTCAGAATTCAGCTCCGAAGTATTATTTTCCATCCACTTCACTTATGCTCAATAACCAAATTATATTACGTAAAATGCGACCATATATCACAAAACGTAGAGTCAAATAACTACTAAAGGTTTGTATCATTACATATTATAAAACAAAGTCCTCTGCCACGTTTGTCTGTCTGTTTGCGATAAACTCAAAAACTACTGAACAGATTTCCAATGTGGTTTTCACCAGTAGATAGGGTTATTCACAAGGAAGGATTAGGCATATACTAATAATAATTTGTACTAAAATATATACTAACTTATCTACGTGTTTTTTTTTATTATTAGGGCGAGACAACGTCCGCCGGACCGGCTAGTAAAATATAAAAGCCACTACATGACGGACTTGAACTTTAAAAATATATTTATTGTTATGTGGGTCTGTATGAAAGTGGTGGTGGGATGCAGGTAGTTTGTTTGGTGGCACTCAATGTGTCCCTCTGGTCAAGGAGTTCTGTTTTTGTGTTTGGTTAAAAATTTCGCTGTTTTGAAGTTGCTTGAAAAATAAATTTATTGTACAATTGTAACAATTTACGCAGTCGTACTCAAATATCTCAATATCTATTGTTTGCCACAAGGAAACATAAAAACTATTAACCATGGAGCTGTAGAGGGTTTCAAATTTTCATTGGAATTTGTCAAATGTTCTTTCATACAAACCTTGTTCTGATAATTACAGACATAACAAATAATAATTACCTAGCCATTAATTGCTTTTTATTTACATATAGTACCTATGCTATGATGAATATTTGATTACTTTCAATAAAAGTTTTGTTTTAATTAATTTATGTTATTGTATTCTAACATAGTGTGTTATTTTAGAAAATACATAATATGAACTTGTTGCTGTCACTCTAAATATATACAGTTTATAGCATTGGCTCATTGTCACGCCGTACATTATAACACTCTTTAAAAAAGTTGGATTGTGTTTCGTAAAAGAAAGACCGTGTGAATCTGTTATCAATAAAATCGTTTTATCGTTGTAATAAATAAAGACTTACCTAAACTCCATATTGTTTTCACTATGAATTTACGTTGATAGCATTGTTATTTTTGGTAATAATATCAATCTAAAAGATCGATTATAAAAACTGTAATGTTTATAGTCTCTTTAGTAAAAATAATTACCTAATAATAAATAACGTTAACATTAGATTTCTAGAGAATAGAAAACGAACATTTTGATTTTTACCTTAAATATTGTAGAAAAAATAAAAATAAAAATATAAATATTTTAATATATATATTTTCAATTTGTGTATAATTTTTTCTATTGAATAGAGGAAATATTTCTTTCCTAATTTGTTCTTAAGAAAAATAAAAATATAAAAATATAAAAATAGAAGAAAAAAAAAAAAGGGAGAAATATTTTTTAAAAATTTTTTTTTTTTATTAATTAGTGGGGGAAAAAAATAAAAGAAAAAAAAAAAAAAAGAATTATTAATTACTTATGAAATAAATGGAGCGCGCCGGCCGCTGGATGGGACGGCTAGTGTGAGTTATATTTATTTATATAATTAAACAAATCAACATTTTTCATTTATAAAAAAAAAAAAAAAAAATAATTATTTATTTATATTTAAATAAATAAAAAAAAAAAAAAAAAAATAAAAAATAGAAAAAAAAAAAAAAATAAAAAAAAAAAAAAAAAAAAAAAAAATTTTAAAAAAGGAAAGATAAGTTTTATAAATTATAAAAAAAATTAAAAAAACTATTAATTAAAATATTATTAATTATTATTTTAAAAAAAGGGGAAAAAAAAAAAAAAAAAATAGGTTGATAGATAGGAAAAAAAAAAAAAAAAAAATAAAAAAAAATAAAAAAAAAAATATATATAAAATATATGTGGAGTTTGTAGAAAACTATAATTTAATAGCAGTGCCACGCATGATATTAAAGAGTAGAGAAAGAAAAATATCCAATGAAAAGAATCGATATCTTGAACTATTTATTTTGGTTTAATGTCCATACATTATTGAAATAAGCTACAAATCTAAGTTTTACTATGTATAAATTTAAACTTAAACCTCCCGCACAGAGAATAAACATTGCTGTTTAAAAAACGGTAATTGGGACAAGACAAGACGAGAGATAGATTTAACTAGGACTGCATAGATCATATAATCATAAAATAAATTTAATTATCAAATCCATGTTGATAACTCCGTAGTAAAATATTCATCTTAAAAAACCTTTACTAAAGGTAACTCAAATAAAAAAAAACGGATTAGTTCAAAAGTATGCCAATAGATGTCACTTATTAATTTATATACGAGGTATTGTTTTGTTACCTTTTTAAGACGACTTCAGTTGAGTGTTATTATCGTTAAGTACAGTGACTTGCGATAATTGTCGCGTTTCGTAATTAGTCATATTTCTGGAAGGGTTATCATACTTTGTATGTTGCACCCTCGTAATACCACAATAATAAAGAACATTTATATCTACACTACAGAGTGTATGTAGACAGACTGTAAAGCAAAAGAAAACCATCTCTGCCTTTAGAAATGTGTACGTCAATATGTGCTAAATTACTAAAGTGTTACTGTAGCAACAGGGTTCATTATTGTTCAATTATTTAAAAAGTTTAATAACTGTAAACACTCAAGAGTCATTAAACGTATTATGCAAAGTTCATAAAAATTCGGTTTAGTTTTCCGACAGCTATTATTTTAAATTATATTAACAAAATTATTTCGGACTAATTATATCTTTTGTCTACGCTGGCGCCATTTTTGAGAGTTTTGGAACTATTATTTAGTGCTTAGGGCTGGACACTTTTTCAACATGTCCCCCGTATGAGACAGTTCTCCTTACCTCTATTCTTCATAGTCGTCACGTATGATGGATTTTAATATCTTTTTTTTTTGTATTGACTATAATACAAATAATGTAAGCGTAAAGTGTCATGAATACAGACGTACAGAAAAGAGGTTTGATTCATCAATGGTATGAAAAAAACGGTACTTTCGTATTAAATGCACCGCGCTTGCCGACCGCTACTGAGGCCGGCTAACGTTATCTTTTTACTCAAGTCTAACCTAATCAAACCACATGGAGACGTAACGGTTTTGTTTTAACTTAAAATTCATCAAGGTGGCAATATACAAAATGGTACACATGTATTAACATCAACGCAGTGCGCATATTGAAAAAGTGTGAAATGGGTGCGTGCCGATAGTGAGTCCGAAATAAATGTTTTTAATATAACTTAAAATCATTGTAATTAAATTTTTGGTGAGGTTTTGTTTTTTTGTTGGTTGGGGGTTTTTTTTTTTTTCGCTCCCGCTGGTTGAGTCGTACATGTTTCCTTTCCCTTCCTGTGTAGTATTAAATTCCTTCCCTGCTCTTTTCCACACTGTCCCTCCTTTTTGGTCTCCTCTCTCTTTTATCTGGGCCCGGCTCCTCTTTGGGGGTACATTTTTATTTATCAATTCTAGTTATACCACACATATTAACAATCGCATCTTTGCCGCGTACAGTTTTTCCTCATCCGTTTCTTTCATAACCCAGCACTCAGATGCAAGCAGTAGATTAAAACTTATAATAGTTTTATACACCTTCCCCATGAGTTTGAAGTGCATTCGTGGAACGCAAGATATCCTAAACATCTTTCGCCATTTCGTGCATCCTGTATTTATCCTATTCCTTCCGTTATTGTCTACGCTGCCGTCGTTTTGGATCAAAGAACCGAGGTACCGGAGTTTGGAGCAGGTTGGTTATAGTAATCTTAGTAGTGAAACAGCTGAACATATAAAGTAACGAGTATTTAAAAAAAAACTCTTACTGAAAAATATTCAACTTCAGCCTGTAAGAGACCCAATGCAGGGCCATAGGCCTCTTCCCGAAAGAAGGTACGGGCGTAATCACCACGCCAGTCCACGACGTATTGGCGATTTCAAACTCAGTAATCCACAGTTGTATGTTTTCTCACATATAGTAGTACTATGAGAACATTTCTCAGTTTTAGGTTTCCTTACGATGTTTTCTTCACCGTCAACTGGTAGTGTTACCAATTTAAATTAGTAAATGTACGCGAATTTTGAAAAAATAGTTGTAGTCACGACGGGGTTCGAACCTGCAGACATCGAAATGATATTACACCGGCCAAATCAGTAGACCACCCCTACTTAAAAAACTTGGTGTCCGATGGTCTGAAAAATAGACTGGATTAAAAGCTGTAAATTAATTTTATGTAGATTTACAATAGTTTTTTTTAATAAAGCCGATATATCGAAATATCGATATTTTTTTTGATATCTCGAAGCTCGACATTGATATTCTTATAAATATCGATATATCGAAAATCCGATATTTAAAAAAATATCAACAGCCCTAGTTTAATGATTCTTGAGTGTTTACAGTTATAAACTTTTTAAATAATTGAACAATAATGAACCTTGTTGCTTCAGCAGCACTTCAGTAATTTAGCACATATTGACGTACTCATCTCTATAGGCAGAAATGGTTGTTCTCCTTTGCTTTACAGTCTACAATCACAGCTACAGTTACACTCTATAGTGTAGACAAAAGTTGTTCTCCATTATTGTGGTATTATTAGGGTGCTGACATACAAAGTATGATAGCCCTTCCAGAAATATAACTAATCCCGAAACGCGACAATTATCGCAAGTCACTGTTACTTAACGATAATAACATTCAACTGAAGTCGTTTTAAAAAGGTAACAAAACAATACCTTGTATATAAATTAATAAGTGACATCTATTGGCATACTTTTGAACTAATCTGTTTTTTTTTTTTGTTTTTTTTTGAGTTACCTTTAGTTCCTTACTAAAGATTTGTGTTTTAAGATAAATATTATATAATGTAGTTATGAACTTGATAATTAAAGTTATTTTATAATTATATGATCTATGCAGTCCTAGTTAAATTTATCTCTCGTTATGTCTTGTCCCAAGTATCGTTTTTAAGCCGCAATATTTATTCTCAGTGCGGGAAGTTTAAGTTTAAATTTATACATAATAAAACTTGGATTTGTAGCTTATTTAAATAATGTATGAACATTAAGCCAAAAGGATTAATTCAAGCTATCGATTCTTTTCATTGGATACTTTTCTTTCACTACTCTTTAATATCACGCGTAGCACTGCTATTAAGTTATAGTTTTTTACAAACCTCATTCAACCACAGATTTACAAGTACTATTGAAAATATCTATATATCTAGTAGTATATAAAACGTTTGTATTAGATTTTCTTATACATTTACCAAACCTAACAAGCTAAGCTCTTGAGTTTTTGATCCCTGTTTCAATATAAAAAAAATATTAAGAGTACTTACATAGGGGTTTCTTTGAAATTACGAATGGCAACTATCGCTTCTTAAAATTGTTTTGAGGTTTTTTATTTAATACAGTAGTAATTTTAACACAAACTATAATATATGTTATTTATCAGTTAAGTACATATCCAAGTATTATAAATGTATTATCAAATTATGAGGTTTAGTATCTAGTTTAAGAAATCGTAGTGCTGGTGACGGGTGTTTGAATGTTTATTCTATAATAATAGTTAATATTTTTTAAACTTTTTACCTTTTCATTATTATTTTTAACATTTGAGATTCTTGGGAATATATTCTATATATTATGTAATATTTCATCATAAGTTATATTTTTCGAGGTGATAAGACGAATATTTTTTTTAATTAATGCATACCACGGAATAAAGAATAGAGATTAGAAATATGACCTTATTTTTAAAGTGATCATTTTAATGATTATTATGATGAGTTAATGTAATGATGGATTATTGACCAAGAAGATTCTTATCAAAAATCATCTCAATATTAAATAAAGTTAGGCATGTTCAAATATTCATTATTAATCTCGATAAATGTTTCTCTATAGCACATATATGGTAATAATATCGTAAATAATTATATGACTGGAAAATATGCATAAAGCTAAGTCACATGACTCACGTCACAGATAATTAATTTATGTATTGGATATTTTTGTAAAATTATATTCAGAAAACATGGAATAGTTACTAATTATGAATATAATTGAACAATAACGTTATTAAGACATACTCAAGAACAGCATTTCTATACAAACACCTAGTACTCATATGAGTCATAAAAAAAAGGACGTTGTATCTTTTACTGGATGTATCACATATTATTTATTGAGATTCTAAAGTAGTTGCTACCTATAATATCAAGAATAACTGATAATTAGAATAATAATGACCACGGAATAATCTCTTGTTTCCGTGATAAATACCTTATTTATTACACGACAATTAACGTTTGAATTTTACTCCTATTAACATAATACATGATTCTGGACTGTAAATTATGACAACAAGGAAATTGTAACTTATTAAAGATAAGAAGGATTATCAAAATTTATTCACATTTATACATCGCAAATTAACGAGTAACACGCAAAAAATATATAATCAATTTGAACGAAGAACAAATTTTGAATAAAAAAGCAAACATTGTACAATTAATATTAAGAAGGCTTTTTGATTTTAAAAGGTAATGATTTTTACAGGAAGAATTTTATATAAGTTACTCTGTCGCAAGAATGTAGCTTATCAGCAAAAGAAACGTAATTTTTGAGTAAAGGACCCTGGCAACCAAAGGGTATATAACACTGTTACCGTTTTAGGGACTTTGTCGCTAGATCTAGCGGATTTTGGGTATGTTTAACGACTTTTTTTTCAATCTAGCGACTTAAAAAAAATTAGCGAATTCTAACGACTACTTGAATATTGAAAATACATAAATAAATGGTACTAATTTAAATATAATTACTGGTAAAAACATGAATTGCTATTGTTATTTTTGGAATTCTCATACCAGAAGAACGTTTGATCTCGGGGCTTAATCGGTTGGGTACCTCTCACTGTATCAAATGATACATCAGATATCGTTTTGTTTTTCACTTTCATTCATTTACTACCATCTCCAAGAGATAGACAAAATCAGTTAATATGTTACGTTTTCGCAAAACAAACCTGCCTTTTTTAGTTTCTTTGTTCAGTTGTCATTGATATTAAAATCTATTCGTGGAAATGGAAATCTCTTTACAAAAAGGCCTATGCTCAAAATAAGTAAAAAAAAAAAATATGGACCCGAATGGAAACAGCAAGAAGAGTTATAATGTGGCTAAAACTTGTTATAACTGATCCAACTAAAGCCTTTGCTCGTTTTATCACAGTGAAATATACGCAGTATAGTATTTTTACCATATTTCTTACCATGAAATATTATGAAATGTTCAGTGACTTCTAGCGCATTTTTTAATCATGTATTTTTCAAAATCTAGCGACTTTTTAATTGACGTCTGGAGACTTTTTTATTTCTTAAACGGCAACACTGGTATATAATAAGTATACTAGTACTCATACTAGTACTGCCAAATGGCAACACTGAAATGATCGCCATTTCATATTTCGTGTTGTGTTATTTGGGGTCGTTATTAAAAATATAAAAAAGATTTGTACTAGTTTAGTATATAAGTGTGATTTTTTCAATATAGGTTTTCTAAAGGTAATTATCGTTTTTATTTTCATGTATTATACGTATAACCATTTTACTCAAAAAACCGATGCAAGATGGCGGCGATACTCTCACTTTTGTTCATTTGTGAAAATACACATTGAGTGTTACTTTTCTTGATCAACAGGTTTAGAATATGGAGACGTCTCTGGACGCGTCCTTGGTGGCGCAGTCCATAAACTATCATGGGCAGCAATTGCAAAAAACGTGGGAAGGCGAAAGAGGGGAGGATGACTTAGCTAAGATAGGCGTGGGTGCTCTGGACTTCGCGGTTTACCAGTCGAGGCACAAGCACTTGACCTTCCAGGAGCGTGGGAAGCGATTGAAGTTACACGAATTTATTGCTAAAGAGGCTGACGCATTGTTCGACTCTAGCATTATGGAAGAGACACCGTCGTCCTCCACTTTGGGAACTGATACGGTCACACCAGAAGACAGTAAGTTACCTAAAATTTTACAATAGATTGTTTAATTCTACCATCAATTATGAAAATCTGTCTCTATGGATACACTGATGTGTGTAACATAATAAAAGAAATTAATAGTAAGAGCTAATATTTTTATTCTAAATTTGTAACAGCATATTGTGTACAAATGTATTGTAAAAAAGTAGTTAGACTTAAAATTAATGTATGTTAAGATACATTATCCTCTATCTCCCAAATAGACTTTGTAATAATATAAAATTTATATAAGTTTTTGATATCAGATATACCAATACAGTTAAAATCTGTTATAAGGACATCGTAGTCACTCATATTTAGTCGTAACAACCGATGATGTTTTCAAGAGATGGCATTCAGTCGGGATCTTTGTTCTGGGTCATTATAACCTGTATGCTGTTCTAAATGATGTCCCCATAAATCATTTTGACTGTATTTATTTAAAACATGAAAGTAAGTTTGTTTTCTTGTTACTCTTTCATGCCTTAACTACTCAACCAATTATCGTTTTCCATTATACTGTGTCAGGGGTACCCTTTAGCCGATGAAAAGGATCCAAGGATAGATCAAATCTACACTAAAGCGAATGAAGCCTTGGGCAAAAGCTAGTTAATATGGAAAATGCACATTGTAAAGAATATTGCAAAATATATAAAAAATGCAAGTTAACTATCACACATTTGATACTCTTTGCATGATACTCATTTAACCTTTCCTACCTCAACGTAATATTGTGGCCATATTCATTGATCAAGGGATTTGTAATTCTTCCTATTAACAGTATTATGGCATCAAATTTTTGCTCATAGTTTTGTTTGAGTTAAAGTAGATTTAAGTTATCCTATGTTCATGACAATGTGTATGCAAAATGTCATGATGAATTTCAATATTTATGGTGTGAAAGCATAATGAAAAACTCACATAGGCATTTACAATATTAAGTAAGGTGTTTGAAACTTTGAAAATTTTGTTACAGATTTTTATGCACTAATGCCGCCATTTGAAACATTTCTAAATGTGGACAAAGCAGCAAGATTGAGGCACTTCTTTGATGTGAGTATATTTTGTACTTTGCCAGGAGTTTGAACTAATATTATATAAATATTTATTTTATTATGTGGCCACAAGGTAATTCTTTTAATAAAGGTCTTATTGTTTGTGGGAATTACATGGTAGAGTTCTGTTTTTTTTTATCATAACTTTTTTTATTAATAATAGCCCTTACAAGGTTCACCCGTTTCAGAGATAAGTATGAGCAACTAACAGACACTCCAATATGTATAGAAACATATTTTAAAAACTGCAGTGCTTTTATTACAAAATAATAGTGTTTTTAATTATATCCTATAATATACATCTTTTTAGAAAGGAACAATACTTAATATGTGTAAAATAGGGACAAAATTATACAAAAGTTGAATCAAAGTAAAGCATTACAGAGATTTATGATATTATGACATTGCTGAAATGCTTACCACACAACACCCAGCACCCACACTGAGGTCTAGAGGAAGGTCCCACTGTAATGATGATGGTCTTGGAAGAGTTGGCCATGACTAAGTGGCCAAGTAAGAGACAAGTTTTATATAAATCATTATCATAGAATTAATTGCATAAGGGATGAAGGTAGGTAGAGAGCAATACAGGTCACACACATCAACCTGTAAAAATTTCACAGCAGAACCATATATTTCTTCCCTTAATAAGGAATGGGCACAATCACAACATCAGCCCATGATAGGTTTACAATTAAAAAAAAATCCTGTTCTATAATTTCCCGCATATGGTGCTACTATTAAAAATATTCCTCAGGTTCAGATTTCCTCAAAATGCTGATGGCACCTGTTAGTTTAAACAATTGAAATTAATAAACATATGCAAATTCCGAAGAATAGACATTCCATTAGAATTTTTTCCAATAAAGGTTATGAAGAAAAAAAAAACCTTTTATTTGGTCATGGTGGTAAGGCTTTTTACTAATGCCTATCTGCACCACCATATAATACCAATAAGTGTATTCCGGCAGCTAAACTTCAGAGGTAGTTCCTTTAGTTTTAAAAGGGTAACTATCTAAGGACTATGTAGCTATCATAGTAATTTGACATCAGCTAAAATTATGTAACTGTCTTGTTCTATAGAATGTGAAGACTGGAGAACTGATTATCGGGGCAGTAATCAACAGGACTGCATCAGGAATGATGCTTAAGGTGCTTTGCACGGCAGGACCTACTTCCAGATATGCAGCAGACATCAATGTGAAGGTATTTCACAATGTTAAATCATTTTATGCAACTCTTTCACAATATTATTAAATATTTTTATAATGCATAGCTTTGGTTAGTTGAATATCATTCAAATGAAATTACATTATGTATTTGATATTTCTTACTTAAGGATGTGCTCTCAAAAAAGGTCCATTTTTACAGTTTTTCAGTACGAATTACAACAAAACTATTATTGAACTTTGGTAAACATAATACACTGAACCTTTAACAATGATGTACAAATGATTATGTTTTAAAATTAATAGGTTTCTATTTAAAAACATTAGTTCTCCATAGTCCCGTCGCGCAAAATAGCATGATATTCGGTACGAAAATCCTAATAAATTTACATTTTTCTTAATAAATAAAAAAATACCTGCTTATGCTACATATGATTAAGTTTACAATACAGATCATAACATCCAAGTTGTCTATACTATATCCAAGTAAAAAATTATTTAGTTGTAATCAAATCTCGTATGGAATAAGGTTCAATTTACTTCTTCATTTACATTCGATTTAGTAAACAGTATGGAGCAACAATCTACGTCAATTTGCACTCGATTAGAAAGAAAAAAAAACATCCCTGTAGGAATACCTATATACACTTCACAAAACGTTTTGATCATTTCGAAAAACTAACCAATTTTTTATAGTTTTTTATATTTTTAGTAAGAGACAATGTAATTAGGTTGAAACAGAAATTCGAAGTTTCAATGCTTATTATGTTATTTCCTCAAAGTAATTAACTTAGGTTTTTTTTAATATTATACATAATAATATATTATTTTTATACTATTCTTTATTAACATATATTTAAACAGTATGTGTAAACACTAATTTATATTCACCATTCAAGGTTGTTGAGAAGTTAAACAAAGTAAAATTTTCATAACATAAAATACTTGTACATGTATACGTATTTTATTGAAACTTGATCAAGTAAGAGAGAGCATTTTCTTTGTTATACCAGTAAAATTACCATTATATGCAAAATCTTGATACTTACGAACAGCACATAAATAACTTTCAAGTTTAAGCAAATCTTTGTTGCTAAGTGATTTGAAATGTTGAAATCATGAATTATAATTTTGTACAATATGATGTCCCTTAGTATATATATTCCATTAATACAGAGATTATGATGGTCTGAAAAGTTTTTCCTTTTATTAACCGACTTCAAAAAAGGAGGTGGTTATCAATTCGACGACGACGAAGTCGGTGCGAACCGAAAATCATATCATAGGTACAAAGTTTAAGTCCACTCTCGCGTCTCTGTAATACATTTCTACCTGGAACAAATTTGAAATTTCGGTTGGCACCGACTTCCAATACATCTCTAGGTAGCACACATATTCATATGTTTTATTTAATTTGGTTAATTTTATAAACTATTTATTTTCCGCTTTTTAGTGCCTTATGGGGTTTTGATTGATATTGAAGTCGGTTAATACTTTTTTTTGAAAATTTACTTTATTTATGTTTTGTAACTGACTAGTAAAATTATAATAATATGTTCAATATTTTTTATAATGTCATATAGTTTGAGATGTCAGTTTTCTAAAGAGCTTTTCTGTGTATTACTTTTGTTTTTTTCAACAATTCATTACTTCTGATCATCCAAGTTCTTTGAATATAAATTCTTCCTACAGGCATATTTACCGGTAACAAATATCATACCAGCCGTTGACAAGAAAAATGTATCAAGAAGTTACCTCATGAATGATACTGTTTGCTGCGAAGTTATTGAAGTTATCCCCGATACAAACAAAATGGTGTGCGGCATGAAGGGCGTGACCCGAGGACCTGATGACCCGCCACCTAAGCCACCACTAGGACTTCTCAGCACTGATGATTTCCCAATGGTCTACAAGTATGTACACGCCATTTATATATATATATCAAATACTCACAATGCTACTACACTGTTTTGCAGATTTTCCAACACATGTATTGTTTTTACTTTATGAATTTATAATTGTAGTTTAGAAGCTTTAGAAACTGGTTTTTTGTTACACACGATTCTATTGATTAAGAAGATACCGTATGAATTCACAATGAGAAAATTTACCGAAAAACTTATGGAACGGCAACTACAAACTGCAAGAGGAACATAAATAATTACAATAAATACAACATTGCCACAAGCCTCTCCTGTATTTGGAAATTTATAAGATGTATTATAAAGAGAACCCTTCTCCTGTATATTAAAAATGGACTGGTTTATTTGAAGGTTTAATTGGAAGAATTTGTTTAAAAAAATGGCCTTGAAATTTGGTAGGTATGAAGATAGAAAAATTTACTGGTTAAAGAGTCATGTTTCTGTACAAAAACCCTGTACAATATTATGAGAACATATACAGGCTGCTATTTGAATCTGACAATAATGCAATCACCTTTTGGATCACTGAATAATTTTTCTTCGGTAATAATTTAAACACTTATATATCTACTTTTTTTTTTAAATTAAAAAAGGTCAGTACACTGGGTCACTTCAATCTGATGTCTAACCGGAATCATATAACTCTGTATTAAAGCTAATATTTAACATTTCCAGCATTATCTGAGACCTTATAATTGGACATTTTATAATGAACATTAATCGGATGTCGGAGTTATTTTTCGGCGATTATTAAATCTCATTGATGTGGTTGATACTTGAGAAGGGACCATAGTTTGATGAGATAACACTGCAGTTCAATTGTTATGTTGGATATTGTCATGTCACGGGGACCGTGGATTGAAGCAGCCTCTATTATTTTAGGGTGTTCTTTTCTAGGTATAGCAACACTTCCCAAGATCAGTTTGTTCCGATCCTGCATTAAATTGTGACTAGCCTGAGACATTTTGGTAATATTTATGTGTCACATTGTCGAGGCGTCATCACCTAAATATATGATGTTGTATTTGTGTATGAAAGCAATAAAATACCAGTAAAATAACATTTTTTGAACAGCTCCATGGGAACAGGTGAGGATAATGTATGTGTGAAATTAAGAAAAAAAAATTAGGTTTTAAATGCTTTAAATAAAAATAATATAATACTAATTAAAGAAAATCAAACCGGTTTTTAAATTTTTTTAATGTTTTTATAAACAAAATTACTGCATCAAATACAAAAAGGATAATATTGTGTTTTAACTTTTCATGCTATTTATGATTTTATTTTTGAATAGGAAAACTATGGAAATGAAGGAAGAAAGCTATGAGGCCATTTTGGAGAAGAGTCCTGGCTTCAATAACCCCAACTGCATCCAATATCTATCAGAACTTCTTGGAATCTCCAACATGCATTGCACGAACTTTGCTTCATTAAGGTAAATAAGTATTTTGTCTTACATTAATCATTACAATCCATTTTTAATCAAAATCCCTTTTTTACAATAAATTAAAAAATAATAAAAAAAACAAATTAGAACAAACTACAGGAGTATTACAGAGAAAATAATTGATACAATAATATTTAAATATTCTGTTATTATAGTCCTCTAGTATATGTCTTATTTTTGCCACTTTTTGTATTTGTATCAATATCCAGAACATAATTGTCACCAGCCTCGTTTAGTTTATGTTTATATCTGATAAACAGGAGGGCTGCAAATCTCTAGAATGCAATTATAATTATATTGTTTGGACTACTCAAATATATAAGGCTTACTATGTTCGGCGTATAGATGTTTCAGGAAGCTGCTTTATGTATAAATATGACTTTATTCGTAATGTTTGTGAAGAATTTAGATTATCTCATACACTATTTCAGTGTATTCTTTCCATACAAGTCTACAATATTCTCGTCACATAATATTGGGTTTGATTATAAATGTTTTAAATATACCCAGGGGAGGATTTCCAACAACCGAGTATGCTGATGAATTACGTCAAGCTCAAGCTAGCAAATGGGCGTTTCGTTCTGTAGCTGAAGGTATAGAACACTTCAAAGCTGGTCGTCATTCGGAGGCATTCCAATGCCTCAACAAAGCTTTGAGTATAGACCCAAGGAATGTCGAAGGTCTCGTTGCGAGAGGAGCTCTGTACGCAAATAGTGGTACATTCAAGAAGGCGATTGAGGACTTCGAAACCTCTTTGAAACTGAATCCAAACCATGCAAATGCTAGGAAATATTTAGGAGAAACTCTAGTTGCTCTAGGGCGAAGTTACGAGGATGAGAATAAAATAACTGAAGCACAAAAAGCTTATGAAGATTGTTTAGCAATCATACCGTTCCATGAGGAAGCTCAGAATTCTCTGGACTTTTTAAAAAGTAAAACATCAACCGCCAAGCCTCTGATAGAACCAGCAGAGTTGCTATTGCCCGGTCTGACAGGAGCAAAATCCTATGAGATGAAGGAGACATTGAAACAATTGCTGAATCTAACTGAGAAGAAAGAAAAGAAAAAGAAGAAGAAACGAGGAAAAGGCAAGAAGAAGCGGTCAAGCAGTTCTTCATCATCGTCAAGTGAATCATCTAGTTCAAGTTCATCAACAGATTCCTCTTCATCGTCATCTGATTCCAGTGGTAAGAATATCTTTTTATTTTAATATTTGGAACAAGAAATTAATTGCATATGAAACCAACATGAGAGTCGCAATCCTTATGTGTTTGAGATTAAGAATTTTTGGGATTTGTAATGTCTTAAAGTAATATTTATATAGGAAAGATATATTAAGCCATTTCGAAAAAATCGTAGAAAATTAATTATATAGTACCAAATATAACATTGTAGAATAATGTAAAAGAGTGAAAGCCAAGGTGATGATTACTTTTTTATTATTCATAAGACCAGGGCTTTTTTTTGTGGGGGCTCGCAGTACCTTTAAAGGGATTTTCGAAAGTATCTTGGCATAAAAACTGAAAAAAAAAATCAATTTTGGTAACCTTTACAAACATTTTTTTTTTTTCAATAGGTAAAATTATCCTAATGCAATATGTAATCTATCTTTCCGAACAGTTACCACGTCGCATGGTGGTTTGTCTCTATACTTTGTATAGGGGTCGAAGGTAGGGCAATAAAAATATTGAAGTCGTAATTTTACAAATAATTAAAGGCTAATCGATTTTGTCTAATGAAAAGCAATAGATACACTTTTTAGATTAAACTTATATTTTAAAAGTAAATTGAATAAAACCGTTTTAAATGTATGGACTTAAAATTGAAAATCTCGTGATTTTCGTTGTTATTCATTATGAAAATCTTAGAACAACATCTTACCATTATATGCCACAAGTATCAAAAGTATCAAGCTGTACATTGTTACACTTTTTGAAATACAAAAGATTAAGGACTTACAACTTTCGAAAAATAGCATGCTCCAAAAAAAAAGAAGTAACATAAAAAGGTCTGCATAAGACTATGAACATGTTTGTAGAAGATTAAAATATATCATTACATAGTATAAAACAAAGTCCCCTACCGCTTCTGTCTATCTGTCTGTTCGCGATAAACTCAAAAACTACTGAACGGATTTTCTTGCGGTTTTCACCAGTGGATAAAGTGATTCATGAGGAATATTTTGGTATATAATTTGTCAAGGATTTTTTATAATCAGGGCGGGACAACGTCTGCCGGGCCCGCTAGTTAAGAATAAAAACTATATTTTTCCAGTACATGAAAAATGGTATACATTATTTATGAAGTACTTATGACATTAAAAACGATTTTAATACGTATACCTGAATTAGGATAACATAATCAGAAAAATGTGTCAATTTTCTACCATTTTTATTATTTACTTTGTGAGAGTTCTGACATGAAACTGTAACAGGACCACAATGCACATGATCATAAACCTGTTTTAGTGACTCTTTTCTGATAATCATCATGGTCATGATTTTATATTTTATTTATCATCTTGTGTTATTTGGCTCTATATTTTGTAATATTGATGGTGTTTTACGTAATATAGTTGGGTTATTGTCCACAAGTGAAGTGGATGGGAAATAATACTACGGAGCATGGTTTCTGATTTGCTACAAATACACCCTGGAAAGTTCTAAAAAGACGGCCAACATCTCGTTAGTTTATTGAAATGATAACGAGAAACTTGTAATATCATCACCTACTTGAGAATGGCACTAATTGCGGGGTGGTAGGGTGTCTGTACCCGACTGGATCGCGACCACCGTACACCAGGTGGAACACCCGCCATAGTGACACGTTTGGGCGTGTCGCGTTCCGGGATCAGCCGGTGTATATCCAGCAACCTGGGGGGGGGCTGTCCCTGACTGGGTCGCTTTTAGGCAGGCATGACAGCGGCGACCGGCGATAGATAGTATGTCTTTCGGTGGTCGCCATTGTTTTTGGATTGTACTGTGCTTACCATCAGGCACAGTACAGTCACTTTGCCGAGCTACAATAAAAAAAAAAATAATAATAATAATCTGCTGGAAGATTGGTTGCCAAGAATAAAATAAATAAACAACTGATTATTAGATTGTATTCATGTTTGTAATATTAGGATGAATTGATATGGAGCCAAGCTAATGATAATTTTGTTTTGTAATTTAAAATGGAGATTCAGAAGGACCGAATAGAAAGAAGAAGCGTCGCTCCCACTCGAACCACAAGCGGCAGCGGTCGCTGTCGCCGCTGAGCAAGCGCATGGCGATGCTCGGCGAGGCGGAGTCCGCGTCGCGCACGCACAACTCGCAGTTCAACCACCCGTACGGGTACCAGCCGCCGCCGCCGCCCGACGACGCCGCGCCGCCCGCCTCCGCGCCTGCGCCCGCCCCGCTCCGCTCCCAGGGCGACATCGACTACGAGCTCAAGGTATCTACACCACACAGCACAACATCACACAGCACCACATCAGTCCACACTGCAATACAATATCAAATTGCCGACTATGTACTCCTGCCCGCGACTTCGTCCACGTAGAATAGTTACTTAGGGGTAAAGCTAACACGCAGCAGAAGCTCTCGAACAAATATAAGAGTTGTTGAGGTATGTATGCTTGGTACACACATATGTTTCAACAACTCATATATGTATGTTAGGTTAGCTCAGATAGGTCGCGAATTGCATGTGTCAGGCAACAGCCCAAGCCGAGGTGTGCCGCGCACCCTTGAGCTAGTTGTCAAAATAAAATCGGCTGAGTGTCTTAAGCGCTCGCCTTAGTAGTCCGGTGAAGCTGTTAAGACCTTGCTAGGTCAATAGCGTAGTCAGTTCGAAAAAAAAAGAAGCTCGAAAGGAAAAAACCCGATTTTGAAACATTCTTCATTGATGCTCTGCTCCTATTGGTGTTAGCGCGATAATATATAGCCTATAGCTTTCCTCGATAAATTATCTATCTAACACTGAAACAAGTTTTCAAATTGGACCAGTTATTCTTGAGATTAGCATGTTCAAGGAAACAAACTGTTCAGCTAAATAATATTAGCATAGATAAACTTTCTATCATCATTGTTGATACTGTAGTTAACAAAAATTTCAGCTAAGTTGAATGTACCTATTATTTCAATTGACTTAACTTTTTTGATTGTAAACCGATTGAAATGAATAACAGATACTATATTTAGGGGATGCTTTTGGTGAGGAAAGTTTTAGAGACAACATGCAAAAATCCACAAACAGACGCGAATTTTAAAAGCTATTCATTTAATCCTACAATCTATCAAATGTTCATACAAAACTTCCTAATGTTAAGCATAGACAGCCTCAAATAGACCACATTACAATGTACTATAAATTCAACCCATTCTACAAACTACCAAACATTCAAACAATACTACCTAATGTTAAGTATAGACAAACTCAAATGGCCTACTTTACACTATAACTCAAAACATTCTAGAAACTACCAAATGTTCAAACAATACTACTTAATGTTAAGTATAGACAAACTCAAATGTACTACTTTATACTATAACTCCAAACATCGTAGAAACTACCAAATGTTCAAACAATACTACTTAATGTTAAGTATAGACAAACTCAAATGTACTACTTTATACTATAACTCCAAACATCCTAGCAACTACCAAATGTTCAAACTACTTAATGTTAAGTATAGACAAACTCAAATGTACTATTTTATACTATAACTCAAAACATCCTAGAAACTACCAAATGTTCAAACAATACAAAAAGAAGAAAACAAAAAACAACAAACCACTACCAAATGTTCAAACAATACTACTTAATGTTAAGTATAGACAAACTCAAATGTACTATTTTATACTATAACTCAAAACATCCTAGAATTTAACTACCACATGTTCATACAATACTACTTAATGTTAAGTATAGACAAACTCAAATGTACTATTTTATACTATAACTCAAAACATCCTAGAATCTAACTACCACATGTTCATACTACTTAATATTAAGTATAGACAAACTCAAATGGACTACAACTTAATTTAACCTACACACTAGCAAACATTCATACTGTTGTCACCAAACTTTTTGACCCCTCAGAACATACTTGAGTAGAATACAAATTTGCGTATAAATACGCATTATACTAAGTGCATAACATTGAGACAACTTAAGCATAAATAAATAACAATTTTTCATTTATACATTAACATTTTAATTTTGGTTTCCTATTAAACTCTTTATTATATTACACGCAAACCCGAACTTCAGCTATATTCGGAGCAGCTAAAAAGATTCACAAAGATTTTACAGCCTTCCCTATTGTTAGGTATTAACAACTTCATATGGACCTGTACCTACATATACTTTATAGGCGTTTGACCTCAATCTTACGTAATATTAAATGATGTGGTCAAGAGTAATAAATACTACGCTAAACCAAGAGGAACTGCCTGTCAGTGCAGTTGCCAGAAACCACTTTGCTTAGCAACTGATTCTCAATTTGAGGGTGGTAGCTAGCCTGGCGCATTCAAAAACCCTACCACTGTACTGTTATATTATCAGAATATTTTCCTTCACTGAAAGGTCAAGACTCGAAATCATCCTAGTTCTATGGTAACATCTTCAGAAACTAATCAATGTATGTTCACTCTAAAATGAGCCTGAGCTAACTTCCGTGAAGGATAACTAGCATGGCACTGTGAAGGTTTTTTCCAATGCCCGCTCAACTAGCTATCAAGTAAGTTTATCGCTACGTTGTATGTGGTAGAGCCACGCTGAAGCAATTACTGGTTTCAGAATGAATGTCGGCTCGTCCGGAGTAGTGCCACCTGACCCACAGAAAACCAACGTGAAGTAAAAATGCAAACGAGTGCATTGCATTGTTTCTTTCCATTTGGTCAGTGAGAGCACCGGGAGCCCTTCCCCCTTACCTCTCCTCTCTCCCCCAAACACAGGCTGGCAACGCACTTGCGACTCTTTTGGTGTTGCTAGTGTCTATGGACAGTGGTGATCACTTAAGATCAGGTGACCCACCGATTGGTTTGCCTCTTATGATATAAAACTTCATATAAATGTTACGGTTTTACAGCTGTTCTTGAAAGTCAGGTCCTTTAGGCTTGCAGCAGTTAGCGTCTTTAGTCATATCGATTTTCGTTGGATTATAGTATTTTATTTTAAGCTAATTTCATATTGAATTAAGACTTAATTTGTAGAAACATTAAATCATTGAAGAAGATACTTTTTTTATATCTAAGAGCAGTCTGCTGTTATCTTAATGTAACATTTGCATATTCCATAAAATTTTCATGTAAATGACATACACAAGTAAATTGTAGATCAATACTGTTACAGAGAGATTTATGGGAACTTGTTTAATGTTAAATTTGCAAATATTTGCACTTATATTGATTTCATGAACTAAAAATAAGAAATCGACAACCATCTTATACCGACGTTACTTGATAATTAAATATTATCCTTAACATACTAAGACTTTTCCATAATCTTTCGGCAGGTGCGAAAATTCTTAGAAATGACCAAAGAAGATTCGGACTACGAGGATAAAGTACGTAATTTCCTGGAAGAGACTGCCCAGTACAAACGCAATCGTAAGATGCAAGAGCTCGGGCAGCAACCGCAGCCGGGCGCTGAACATGAGAAAAAGAAGAAAAAGAAAAAAGACAAGTAAGTATACTGACCATTTGTTTGGATGTATAAATGTTATCTAAATATATAACTTACTAGCTGACTCAGTCACGCATTGCATAGGCTTAGTTATTACATGTTAAGTAAAAATTATGATAAAATATTTTCAAAATTACAACATGGTGCCGTCTATGAGATCTGTATAACAGTCAGTCCTACAGTTTTGTCAACAAACGAATTTAAAGCGCCATCTGTTCGAGAGTGATGAAACTTACAATTAATAAAAATAATCAACATTCACCCTCATTTAATTTATAATTAAATAATATGTAGGTCAATAATTGAAATATAAATTATCTTACCTCTCAAGTTGGACCAACTTACACATAAATGTCAACTTTCAAGAAGATCGGTTGAGTAGTCTCTGGAGTTCATCGTGGACAAACATTATGACACTTATACATATAGCAATATGTTGCTGTTGCTTGCGGCTTCGCTAACTTTAATGTTGATTTTGGGTATCCCTTGGGAGCGGTACATTATTCTGGATAAAATGTACCCTATGCCTATTTACCTCTAAAGATGTGTATACAAAATTTCTTGATAATTGATTGAGTTGTTATATTATTATTTGTTATATATTATATAACTAGCGTTAATTGGGAGTGTTTATGAGTTTTGTTTTAATTTTATCTCTGTTTGTTCAAGGAAAAAGAAGAAGGAATCCAAACGCAAACGTAAGGAACAAGAAAGAGAAGAAAAGAGAAAGTCTAAGTTGGCTCGCTCTGCAGCTCACAATCAGGAATACAATATACGTGATATGGAGAATATTGGAGATAAGAAATTACGGGACGCTATAAGGTATATATATAATTTTTTTTATATGTTATATGTGTCAGTACATTTAAAAATGTGCTCAATTCGATTTTAATCGTTCATATAACATGTTTAATTTTTTTATTTTTTCCGATTGTTATACTCCGAGAACAAAGTTCAAATTTGTTCAAATTTTGCTGTCCATAAGGTTTATTGTTTATGATCTTCATATTTTACAAATTCAAAATTTGAGGAACTAAAAAAATAGCTAAATAGCTAAAAGTGGATTTAGCTCATTTTGAAATGTAAAGACTCTTATATAATACTAGCGGGCCCGGCACACGTTGTCCCAACCCTGATTAAAAATAAATCCTTGACAAATTATATACCAAAACGTTCCTCAGGAATCACTTTATCCACTGGTGAAAACCGCATGAAAATCAGTTCAGTAGTTTTTGAGTTTATCGCGAACAGACAGACAGACAGACACGGTAGGGGACTTTATTTTATACTATGTAATGATAACAAACTTTATGTATCACGGGCAGTTTTCATGCAACGTCACAATCTCTTTCTGTGCTATTATTTTTTTGCTTTTAATTTTATAACTATATAGAAAAGAATTCCATTATGGCTTTTCATAATAACTTTCACCACCTTATATATACAGGGTGAATGTTTAGACAGTAGCAATATTTATGGACGATATACACTGCACTCCATTTGCGTTTAATTCAGTTAAAAAAATGGGTGCTTAATATTGTTTAATATTTCATGTAATTATCTAGAAAAATACAAAAATTGTACACAATCTTTGACGCGTCTATGTGAAAGCACAGTGTCAATCACCGTCGGGTGATTTCACTTTCACTTGAAAGGGAATGTCAGGAACAAAACGAAAGGTTTATTGTCTGTTTTATTATCGATAGTTATTATGTTAAGTTTTGATATTATTATTTTATATGTTAAATGTGACTATAAAGTGTCATATCCTGGAATACTGCAAGTGTTTAACCTTTCACCTTGTACATATAGATCAGCAGAATACATATTTAGACATAAAATAAATAGCATTATTGTTTACAGGAAAGAATTGAAAGGGAAATCCAAAAGGGACATGAGTTCAGAAGGCGAATACGAGAGAAAACATAAAGACAACAGGTATGACATATAAGATTATATATTATTTAATTAAATAATAAGTAAATATCGGTGTCTGGACTAACTGTACCTAAAATCAGGTGCTGAACAGTCATTTTGCCGAAATTAATAAAATATAAATTTATATAACAACTGTCATAACTCGTGAGGAGTCGTAAGCCAATAATTAATTGGTATGTTTATCGTGTATTTATGCTGTTGTTATTTTTCGACGGTTATAAAATGTTATCAGTTATTTTGCTGATTAGTCATTTGCTGTTTTGTATGGTATTGAAATTTGTGACTTTGGCACAGTAATTAAATTAATATTCCTCGTTTGTGTCGTAACTTTAAGTATGAACGACGTGAAGTGCTTTCTCTTTCTAACCTATCAGTTGTTGCATCATGCTTCAAAGTGTTCGCACATTGAGATAACGGTCTTCAATTTATATCATTGTCAATAATAATAACGAACAAGGGATAATTGTTTATTACAATAAAGTAATAATGTCTTCCATTCATCACATGACTGAAATGTTGATAATAACCACAAGTGCCAAATAAATATATTAAAAAATAAATATTACCTTTACTTAATATTATAAATGCGTGATTGTTTGTTTGTTACACTTTCACATCTTAGCTATTCAACCGATGAATATAAAATTTTGTATACACATTCTCAGGGGTACGGAAAAGGGGGCATGGCGTACCTTTTAATAAAAAAAGTCGTGTTTCCGAGAGATAGATCAGATTTACACTAACGCGAGCAAAAATTATTATTTGTAATTTGTTGTCCCTTGAGTAGTAATGACGTATAAACATTGTTATAATAGCGGAACGCTATAAAGGCCGTTTTGACACACTACAATAGTGAGACATCAAAGATCGATTTATTTTCGAAAAGAATATAATCAAATAATGCTTTGTTTTCAAAACACAAACATCGAGCTGGGTTGTAAATAAGTACAATAATAATTATAATCCATTAGAGATTCTATCGAACGCCCCTATATAAAAATAAAAACGTGAAAAAACTTTACTCCATCTATTTCGAAGATGACAGTTTACACATCATGGTCGCATTTAACATATAAAGTAATAATATCAAAACAAACACTAATAAACAACCAAGAAAATCAAAGTTAAAGTTTGTTCTAAGACATATAAACATAATCGTAATAAACTTAGGTGCAATGACAGGTGCCTAAAGCTACAATGTGCGACCCGGATTTAATAACTTTAGATGATAAAACGGACAATAAACTATTTTGTTTTGTTCTTGACGTTCCCACGCTCACTTCCAAGTGAAAGTGAAATCAGCGGACGGTCATTGACATTGTGCTTTAAAATAAACGCGTAGGGGATTGTGTGTAATTTTTGTATTTTTCTAGATAACTAGATCAAATATTAAGCACCTATTTTTTGAATTAATTTAGAACGAGAATCGAGTATCCTCCATAAATATTGCTACTGTCTAAACATTCAGCCTACAAGCCCGGCAAAAAAGCTACGATTCCTGCTAGCTATCGCCCTATCAGTTTATTAGATACGTTAGGTAAACTTTACGAGCGGCTCCTTCTGAACCGTCTCCAGGCTTCGTTTACAGATTTAAAATTAATACCACCCGAACAGTTCGGTTTTCGCGCTGAACATTCATGTACAAATCAAGTACACCGCCTCACGGAGTACATTCTTTCTAACTTTAATGCCGATCCGAATCACGACCCGAACCTGAAAAAGAAAAACCCGAAACGCACAATAGCAGTCTTCTTTGACGTCGCCAAGGCCTTCGATAAGGTCTGGCAGGAAAGGCTCGTACACAAATTATGTCAGTCTCGTATACTCGATAGGTTAGTTCATATCATTCGCGATTTTCTCACTGATAGGACTTTCCGTTATAGAGTAGACGACGAACTGTCGTCATCACATCCGATACGCTCAGGCGTGCCACAAGGCTCCATACTCGCGCCCTCCCTTTTCAATCTGTTCATCAGTGACCTACCTCGGCTCCCGGGAGTAGAGGTAGGTTGTTATGCTGATGACACAGTCATCTACGCTTCTAGCTGGCTGCTGGATAAACTTAGGAATCTCATCGAAGAAACCGTTAGCATACTCGGTGATTGGTTTCTTCGATGGAGAATAGAGGTAAATCCCGATAAGAGTGCCGCGATACTCTTCGAACCCAAACAGCGCGTTAACAAATCACAGCCCGTCAGGCTATATGACACCGACATACCTTGGACCGACGAGGTCAAGTATCTCGGTGTTACATTAGATAAACACTTAAATTTCGAGTCACACATAGATAGAGTGCGAAACAAAGCCGCTATGGTCTTGGGTCGCCTCCACCCGTTGCTTTGCCATAAGAGTAAGATGTCCCTCGGAAACAAGCTCACCTTGTATAAAACATGTATCCGTCCGATCATGACATATAGTTGTCCTGTTTTTGCACATGTACCGAAACCTACTCTATATAAATTACAAATTCTTCAAAACCGCGTTTTGCGTAAAGTGACCGGTGCCCCATGGTACGTCCGGAGAGTCGATCTCCATAGGGACCTGGAGATACCTTCTATCTGGGCGTACATAAAATCACTCACTAGTAATTATTTCGAAAAAGCCGTGAATCATCCCAGTCCGTTAGTGGTATCCGCCGCGACATACGAAACCGTACCCAACGCCGCGCGTTATAAAAGACGTCCGCAACATATTTTTACCGATCCTCCCGATGAAATAACGGCAGCGAACGATCAGTACCAGCCTGTCTCTGCAAACAGAGCGTGCTCACGCCCACGCCCGCGTAACCTCAGATCACGCCGCCGTGGTCTGAGTGTAAATTTCGCTCCCGCACACCAGACTAGGCCCCCCTCGGCAGCGGCTCAAGCCTAGGTCCGTTCCGTCGGCGTGGAGCCCTTGAGTGCGCTGCTCGCGCGATACAGTGACACAAATTTACATCACTACACATATCACCTCCACACACGTGCACGCATACACGCTTACACAAAAAAGTGGAAGGGTTTACTTTTTTTTTCCCTTTTCGAACTGAAATAGTTCAGAAATTTTCCGATACAAAATACACATAAGAGTTGTTGAGATACGTATGCTTGGTACACATATATGTTTCAACAACTCATATATGTATGAATAGTGTAGCTTAACTTAGGTTAGCTCAGTTAGGTCGCGAATTGCATGAAACAGGCAACAGTCAAGCCGAGGTGTGCCGTGCACCCTTGAGCTGGTTGCCCAAACAAAAATCGGCTGAGTGACTTAAGCGCTCGCCTTAGTAGTCCGGTGAAGCTGTTAAGACCTTGCTAGGGCAATAGCGTAGTCAGTTCGGAAGAAAAAAAATAAAAAATAAAAAAAAAACATTCAGCCTGGCGCGACTGGTTAGTCGCCAACAATATTTTTACAGGATAATCACTAGTCGATTCTCGTTCTAAATCAATTTAAAAATAGGTGCTTAATATTTGACCTATTTATCTCGAGAAACGCAAAACTGATATACACTCAACATCACGTGGTTTACGAAAAACGAAGTGGTGTAATAAATACGGAAACGAATGAATTACACCCTGTCGTCCAGTCCGGACCGCGTCCCGCACCTCGACCCGCGGCCCGCTTCCTAGTATTCGACCGTGCGATGTTCCCACGATAAGCAGTTACGTAATAATTAACGTTGAAAAGCGCCCGTTCATTGTTCATTGAATCTAGGCTTGATTTTTTTTACGTTTAAAGGTTTCGTTCCCATACTTTTAAAAATTTTAGAACAAACTATAACGAAGGTTCTGTTTGTTGTTTATTAGTATTTATTTGGATATTATTATTATATATGTTAAAGGTGACCATGAACTACCTTACGGTTGAAGGGTGTTATAACCTTTAAATAGTCACCTGGTATAATTATACATATATATACATACATATATAATATGGAAATCGGAGTATTAAATAATTTTTTGTTCTAAAATCACACATTCGATAAATTTTAGGACTAAATGCACGTCACTATTGACAATAGAGAGCAGCAATTTTCTCTTTCAAACATAGTTATGCATTTTTACGAATAAGCGTCCAACAGTTAAAACGGCCAATATAGCGTGCCGCTACTATGGAAGTTGTAATAAGATACCTACTTTAGATAGAAGAACTAGTTCCGTGGTCATGTCTCGCGGCGGGAACTGACATGTTGGATTTTCTTGTGCGTAGGATGATGGACGATATGCACGGGCTCGAAGAGCTAGAGTCGAAACTGAGCGCTTACCACGTGATGGTCGAGAAGGAAGTACTGGGCAAGCGAGACGTACGGAACTCGCTCAGTCCCATCGACCAGGTGCCGCCGCCGCCACTCGAGAAACCAAAATGGAAGATGTCAATGAATGCCGTCAAGGAATCGTTAGTAATAAAAAATTAATAACAACACCTAACAGACGAATTAACAACATACGGATAGCTATTTATAGTTTGTTTGGTATATCTCGGTAAAATGACTGCACTACACCTGAAGGTGAGTACGGTCCAGTGTACGAGAGACATACACCCATGTAATAATTTAATACAGCAATGAAAATTAATTTGTTGTTTGTTCATTTACCACCGATTTTTTTTTTATCTAGGTGTAACCCTACAATAATTTGGTTTTAGATCCGAGCCATTAAAACTACCAACTCTTGTAATCGTTATGTATTGTAAATATGTAATACAATTTTCCCATCTAAAACAAACTAGTAATAATAAAATAACAAGAGCAAAATTAATAACAATTATTATTGAAAAGTGCCAAAATACGTAGCGGATTAATTATCTTCATTTATGCAAGGATAAGCTGCATACTATTTTATTTCGTTATTGTTTTTAAACTAATTTAAAAAAAATTTGGGTTACCTAAATGAAGAGAGTCGACTCTAATTTATCCATTTGTTTTGGCTAATCCCCAAACTTAGGCACAAAAACGAGTGAATGTCTTGTTGTCGTGAAAATTGGCTTTGACAGTCTTCAGTCTAGTTAAGGAATACATTCTTAGTATCCACATATTTAAGTCTTTGATTAATGAAGGTACTAACTACTTTGATGGTGGTGGAAATAATGAAAACGTACAATAAAAATGTTAGGTTTTATATTAAAAATCTTGTATTTTGGTTTCGCTAGAGTCAAGAAGAAGGATACGCCGACATCAAAAGCTTACAAGGAGCGTTATGCATTCGATGAGAGCTCTGAAGATTCGCAAGATAATCCGAAGGTGGGTATTTGAATATTTTCATATAGCTTTGAATATAAAATTTTAAAAGCACATTCTGCTCTTAATGTATTTTTTTTATTATTATTTTTTTATATTTTATGACTTCTGTAATATTTTTGTTAACTACACTACACGTCCATACATCGCTATGTATATGGACATTTCTAATTAACTATATTTATGTTTTCTTTATTTAAGCTTGATGTGCTCCAACAATAAAAACATTTTTTTTCTATCTTCTTGTTAGTAATATTTACTCCTTTTATTATATACTAGCTGTGCCCTTCCGTCCGCGTGAAACTATATGTAAAAAATAATAATAAAGTCATCAGAAAGTATTAAGTCCATTTACTTATCTATTTTTCTCTTGCATCTAAGTCGCGTCGCCATTAAAAGTACAATAACTTTTGATAGACTGAACCGATTTTAAAGAAACAAGGACTCGTGTTATTTGAAGTTATGTTTTATTACTTTCTTGTAGAGGTTTCATCGTTAACGCAGTATTTCAGCAGTGATACGTGTTCATACAAACGGACAGACATTTCTAAAATTGCAATGTATTTTATTATTTATTCCCAGACATTAGCAACATTTTTTTATTTTTTTTTACGAAAACCTAAAAAGTACAGACACGTTAGATTTACATTCTTATTATATGTATGTAATGACATGAAATATGACAATAGTGATACGTGTTATACAAACGGACAGACATTTAAAATTGCAATGTATTTTATTATTTATTCCCAGACATTAGAACATTTTTTTTTTTTTTTACGAAAACCTAAAAAGTACAGACACGTTAGATTTACATTTTATTATATGTATGTAATGACATGAAATATGACAATAGTGATACGTGTTATACAAACGGACAGACATTTTAAAATTGCAATGTTTTTTTATTTATTCCAGACATTTGCAACATTTTTTTTTTTACAAAAACCTTAAAAGTACAGCACGTTAGATTTACATTTTATTATATGTATGTAATGACATGAAATATGACAATAGTGATACGTGTTCATACAAACGGACAGACATTTCTAAAATTGCAATGTATTTTATTATTTATTCCCAGACATTTGCAACATTTTTTTTTACAAAAACCTTAAAAGTACAGACACGTTAGATTTACATTTTATTATATGTATGTAATGACATGAAATATGACAATAGTGATACGTGTTCATACAAACGGACAGACATTTCTAAAATTGCAATGTATTTTATTATTTATTCCCAGACATTTGCAACATTTTTTTTTTTTTTACAAAAACCTTAAAAGTACAGACACGTTAGATTTACATTCTTATTATATGTATGTAATGACATGAAATATGACAATAGTGATACGTGTTCATACAAACGGACAGACATTTCTAAAATTGCAATGTATTTTATTATTTATTCCCAGACATTTGCAACATTTTTTTTTTTTTTACAAAAACCTTAAAAGTACAGACACGTTAGATTTACATTCTTATTATATGTATGTAATGACATGAAATATGATAATTTATGTTTGTTTATATGTTTGTAGCCGTCTCCTACGAGTACAGATAAAAATGTATCTGTACGTCGAGCTATGGCAATGAAAGAGCCGCCCCCGCTGCCGACCGCACCGCCTCCCGGGAAACGGGAACCAGAACCACCGGGAGCTGATTCCCAACACCATCCACCGGTAGGTTCATATGTTATTTACCTATTTTACACATTCATTTCCATCAAGCATCTATGTAGAGATATAAAACAAACTCAATTTTCGTGTCTATGTGGCTACGTATCGGTTTTTGATACGGTTGTCATCAGTTTGAGAAATTGATATTTACATCTCATCAAATTCTTAGAAAGTACGTAAGAATCTCTCCACACAAACAACTTTCTTTGCCTCATCTGTGATTTCTAATCTACATTAAATGGGAAACATAACTAAAGTATCTAATTGCATAATTATTAATAATATATTTGTCGAAATAGTGTTGCATATAGTCAATTATCTTTTAATTACATCTAGGTGAAAAACATATGAACTGAGTTATCCTCAATGGATAGATATATATAATTGCAGATTTGTTGGCCTTTATGATGTAGGATTTTATACTACAACTAGCCGACCCGTGCCCACTATCAAGCTACAACTTTTCTCTAGAACTCAATCATATATATCTCATAATTAAAGCAACGTTCGTAAGAAACGTTTTCGTTCGACCATTTTTCTCCGACTCCCCAGATATTACCCCCTACAACCCCACAAACTTTACCTCTTTATAATATTAGTATAGATTATAGATAATACTAGCGGGCTCGGCAGACGTTGTCCCGCACTGATTATAAAAAAATCCTTGACAAAATATATACTAAAACGTTCCTCAACAATCACTATCCACCGGTGAAAACCGCATGAAAATCCGTTCTGTAGTTTTTGAGTTTATCGCGAACAGACAGACAGACAGACGCGGTAGGGGACTTTGTTTTATACTATGTAATGATAATTAGTTAATAGCTTCTGCCCGCGACATCGCACGCGTGGAATAGTTATTTTGGGCTAAGACGCAGCGGAAGCTCTCAAAAGGAAAAAAATACCCCGATTTTAAAACATTTTTCATTGTTGCTCCGTTCCCATTAGTCTTAGCGTGATGATATGTAGCCTATGGACACTCATAAATAACGTGGCTTTATATTGGTAAAAGAATTTTCAAAATCGGTTTAGTAGTTCTTGATATTACCCCCTACAACGTCACAACGTCACAAACTTTACCTCTTTATAATATTAGTATAGATAATATAATTAGTTAATAGCTTCTGCCCGCGACTTCGTACGCGTGGAATAGTTATTTTGGACTAAGACGCAGCGGAAGCTCTCAAAAGGAAAAAAGGCCCCGATTTTAAAATATTTTTCATTTTTGCTCAGCTCCTATTGCCCTTAGCGTGATGATATATAGCTTATGACACTCACAAATAACGTGGTTTTCTATTGGTAAAAGAATTTTCAAAATCGGTTTAGTAGTTCCTGAGATTACCACCTACAACGTCACAAACTCAGAAACTTTACTTCTTTTATTTGTATTGTTTGCCCTGCCCGCGCTCGCGCGGTTGTTCTTCTGGGTAGCTCCGGGAAAAGAAACTGTGTGCTCCGCTCCTTTGGCCTGCGGGTTGCCTGCTGGGGTTTCCTGGTCGTGTTTGGTTCCCTTACAACGCCACAACGTCACAAACTTTACTTCTTTATAATATTAGTATAAGTATATTGATTATAGCCCCTGCCCGCGATTTCGTCCGCGTAATAATAGTTACTACTCTGGGCTAACCCTGCACACAGCAGAAGCTCACAAAAAGAAAAAAACATCTCGATTTTGAAACATTTTTCATCTATGCTCCGCTCCTATTGGCCTTAGCGTGATGATATATAGCCTATAACCATTCTCGATGAATGAGCTATATAACACTGAAAGAATTATTCAAATCGGACCAGTAGTTCCTGAGATTACCCCTTACAACGCCACAACGTCACAAACTCACAAACTTTACCTCTAGATAGATAGATAGATAGCGGTCCCAGCGGACGTTATCTCGCCCTGAAAATAAGAAAAAACCTTGACAGAGTATATACCTAAACCTATCGCATGAATCGATAATACTGGTGAAAACCGTGTGAACATGTGTTCAGTAATTTTTGAGTTTCTCATGAACAGACAGACAGACGTGGCAGAGGACTTTGTTTCATATATAGTTATTATTTTTATAGGTATATCTTATGAAGTTAGTCAACGTTACCAATAGCAGACTATTTTTCACATGACAACGTCTTATAAATCTATGAATACCGGCAGCAAGCACTGCAAAGTATGGCTCATTGTCACGTTCAGCCTGAACAGTCTGTGCAAGCGATAGAGAGGCACGATCGGCCTAAGCTTTCGGCTTGTATAGCATCTAACCATATCATTACGACTGCGTTCCACTAGACGCTCACAACTCTCAAACTCACGACCGCGAGTTTTCCCGTTCCACTTGCGGGCGTTACAATCGTACACCCAAGTGGAACGCATAATGGGGCGTTGTGAGCGTTCAGGTAAATAATACAAATGGCGATCTAGTCTAGAAATAATAAAGCAAAAGCTTTAAGAGGTTATGTCTTAACAGTAAATTGTAATGATTATTACGTAAATTGATTTAAGTATATTGAAAGATAAATGTTTAATTCAATTTTTATATTTAATTTTAGTGCAGTATTTAATTAATTTGCATTCAAATAAAATAACAATGTATTTTGAGGCAACAGTAGGATATTTGGTGATAATTGTATATATTATTGAACTATGTTTTATAAAAGTGTACAAATGATATATTTTTCTCAATTAACTTTATTTATTATAAAATCATAAAATACATTTTTTGGTTTAATAAAAAATATTAAATTATCATTACGTGATAATAAATTCTGAGAATTTAACGATTCCAAATATTTTTAAATAGAATTTGAAATTATCAAAACTTAATTAAAATATTTCATGTAAATATATTAATAAATTTCATTGATCCATTAAATACAATATGTTATTTCGTATAAATATTCTACTGCATCAAATAATGACATTTTTACGGTCGCCATCTTTATTGAAAATCCCGCCAATTTTGTCAACGCTCACATTGACCCATCTCCAGACATGGGGCGTTTGTTATGACGTCATTAATGACGTTTTCGGCACGACCGCTCGCGGTCGTCTAGTGGAACGGCTAAAAGACTGTTGTGAGCGTTGTGAACGTCTTGTGGAACGCGCCCTACATAGTATAAAATAAAGGCACCTGCCACAACTGTTCGCGATAAATTAAAAAAAAAAACTACTGAACGAGTTTCATTCGGTTTTCACCAGTAGATAAAGTGTTTAATGAAGAAGGTTTAAGTATATAATTTGTCAAGTTTTTTATTATTATCAGAGTGGGATAACGTCCGCCGGGATAACGTATCGCTAGTATACAATAATACAGTTCATAGAAGTATGCAATTTTACAACAATGTTTTCTTATGACGTTTATACGACGGTTTAAACCGACTTTACAGACAAGAAATTTTATGGTTGGTATTTGAGGCAAGCTGATGATAACTTGTCCCCTGTACGTCTGGTATAATATATAGAGGTATGTTTTATAGGTCCGCAAGGGTAATATAGTGCTGGATAAGTTCGGTTCGTTCCGGTTGGCTCAGGAGGGCGAGACGCCGGTGTGCGTGGGCGAGGGCCGCCCCGAGCAGTTCGTGACGCGCATCAAGCCGCCCTCCCCCACCGGGCGGCGGCCGCGCTCCCCGCCCTCCCCGCGCCGGCTCTCCTCGCGCTCCTCCAGCGGCGACAGGCACTCGCCGAAGCGGTCCCGCTCCAGGTTATTATTATTTTTTAACCCTCTAGTTCAGCCATACTCTCTCTACCTGCGGCCCGTCGGGTCTTTGTAGTTGGCCCACCCGATTATACTTTATTTTCAATTATTTAAAAAAAACTGAGCACTCTGAGTTAATTAAATATATCCTAGATAACCCGACCGCAATGCGTTTCTTATGATATAAGGGTTATTTCAAGCTTGTTTTATTGGACAACCATTTTTTAAAATGTAATACCTATATATTTGTAGTTTGCGGCCCGCGACACCATGAGTTAAAAAGTGTTTGTGGCCCGTTTTTGCCAAATTAGACAGGTCATTTCAGTTAAGTTTGTTAAGTTAAGCTAACTATATATTTTGTAATATTGGTGGCTATTTATGTAATATAATTTGGTGATTGTGCACAACTGCAGTGCGTGCGTAATAGTACTATGGATCATGAATTTTAACTTACCACAAAAACTTTGTGGAATGTTCTAACTAGCTGGCCACCATTTTGATAGTTACCAAAAAAAAAAAAAAGTGCTTGGTTACAGATTTTCATCTTGTGGGTAGTTAGTCTAGGCCAACTTATAAAAGGGCTTAACACCATGCCATGGGTTTATCAGCAACAACAACAACAAAAGCAAGGGTTCGAACCTGCGTCCATCGATGGTGTCCGAACACGCTATCAAGTGAACTATCATCGCTTTGAACGCTGTAGTTGTATTTGCGAATAGTATAGTTGAAATATGTTTATGTTGTGTTGTGTAGATCCCGTTCCCGCAAGTACCGGGCGCGGTCGCGGTCGCGCTCGCGGTCCGGCTCGTCGGGCAGCGGCTCGGTGCAGTCGCGGCGCCGCCGCTCGGGGTCGCCGCGGTCGCGCTCCCGCTCCGACGCGTCGCGCTCCTACTACACGCGCAGCCGCTCCCGCTCGCGATCCGGATCCAGGTCATTTATACATTGTGTTATAATCGTATGAAAATGGCGGGTAGTTGTATCGCGGCGGCTTATATAAGGAGCGACACTCGCCGTGTTCAGTCAGCTGAGGCACGCCAAATACCTAGGAGTTCACATAGATGCTCAGATGAAATCTGTCAAACACGTTGACTATATTATAGGACGTGTGAAAGCCACGAGAGGCAAACTCCGACCTATTCTAGCATCCAGATTACCCCTAAGAACAAAGCTAGCTATATACAAGACGTATATAAAGTCAAGATTAACATATGCGGCACCGGCATGGTATGCATATCTTTCCAACACCCAGAAAGAACGCTTACGAACCCAGGAACGCCAGAGCCTGAGGACAATTGTAGGAGCGCCCAGATACGTCAGAAATGACGTTATAAAAAGAGATCTCAAATGGGAAGATCTAGATTCTTTCAGAATAAAAACGACAACAGCCATGTTCCGACGGGCGGACGCGACGAGCTTTCCCTTTATCAAGGGAATAGCTCCGCTTCACGCACAGCCGCCTGATCGTCGGACTAAACCGTCACCACGCAACCTAGCCACTCAAGAGAGTGACTAAAAACCATGAGAAGTAAGAAAACACATGAAACCTGACAGCACCTAGCCAACTAACCGCCGAAGAAAGCGGATATACCCAAAGACCGATTCGTGGTTACGAATCGCGAAGTTTACCACTGAAGAAGGCAAAGCGCCTTGACCAGTTTCCTCACCCGCCCCCCAAGGGGTAGGTGTAGGTAGAGAAGGCCATACGGTGTTCAGTCATTCTTTAGGTGACCGTCGTAGCGTTCGGAGCTCTGTCCGAACTCGTGTCGATTATTTAAAGTGATAAAGTATATATATACATATTTTTTTTTTTTATTCAAAAAATGTTTCTATTTCTTACAATAGTATTATTAGCAATTGTTAATCACAAAAATAACAAAAACGTTTTAACCTCAACTAGCCGATTTAGCAATATACTACTGAACACAGCTAGATACCAAACTCAATGCGTATGGGTCGACGCTCCACTCGAGAATGACCCAAGATCATGTTTCGCCACGCCCTTCACAGGCCAGCTCCTCCGATATATCAGATCAGGTCGAGTCCAGTCCACCAAGAACAATCAAATACAATGTTAGCAGATACAGAAGTACAACACTAGTATAGTTACCACTAACTATTTTACTTGTACCGTATTTGTTATTTGCCCAACTGTCTGAGCGAGTATATCCCCAATGCCTCGACCGAACTCTCCTTTTATAGCATTCAGCGGAGTCATGAACGGCCGATAGCTTCGACCGATGGCGTGTCAGGTTAATAGGCCAGACAGTTCTAATACAATCTCTGCTAACAATATACTTACTTTTTTTTCTCCACAGACTCTTGGTTTCCACCTTTTCTTTGCTTTCGTTTAATTTGTTATATACGTCAAAAATCGTATCTGTGAGCAACTATTGGAATTTTTTAAATTATTTGTTAGTACTTAACTATTAGCTACTTTGGTCATTTATATTTATCAACAACTAAACAAGCAAGCACAATTCTTAGGACATAATAACTAATTGCTAGAATATTTATTATTTCTTTCCGGTTTGAAACAGCAATATGCTACTTTGCAGCACAAGATGTGCAGTGAGCTTCTTGCAAACTACTCCTCATGTTTTTTTCACAAGATGATACAAGTCAACATGGTTGTGATCACTGTTGATGAAATATTGTACAGTGACTACATTTTATAAGTTTTCGTTAATGTATCGCACAAATTATTAATTAGAATCAGAACAATTGAATTGAAATATTTTTATATCAGTCACAATTAGAACCAATGAGTAAAATATCTTAGCTAACAACAAACTTTCTTTGCACTAACTGTAACAAACCATATCACTTGTAAGACAAAAGGTTTTGCTCACCAACCCTACAATATCTTTTGGGAATCGACAATGATGTGCCATAATGTTGTAATTTGAAATATAATTAAGATTAGTCGTTTTTATTAACTGTTTGTTGTTGATGTGAAACCTCTATAGGCGAGGGTAAACCTGATTCGTTGGCGTGGCGAGTGTGTGAGACATGGTGACGCAATGCCATGCGCAAGCGACTGCGCGCACACCTATAGTGTAATTTGAGATTCGTTCGATTCGAACAATTTCGATGTTTCACAACTGCCAGGCGTCCCGCGACGGCTCATTTTTTTCTTCGTACATATAGATACAGACGCGTGGTCCGTCGCGGTAACTGGCGCGGTCGCGGCGGGTTCGAGCGCGGCACGTACTACCGGCCGCGGTTCAACACGTACAACGGCGGGGGCGGCGGCGGGCGCGGGCGCGGTCGCGGCGGCGGCAACGACTTCAGGCGCGACGACGGGCGGCGCTTCGGCAACGAGTGGCGGGACAACCGGTCGCGCGGCGGCAGGCCCTTCAGACCGAGGCGCGGAGGCGGCGGCAGGGGACGACCTTTCAGGTAACACTCGGCCGTATTATTTATTAACCCTTTGCGCTCGACGGCTCCCGGAGCGGTGCCATTCAAAATGTCCGTGACGAACGAGGGTCGCGGATCGTTGTACTCTCGATAACAGCAGACGATCGCGGTTTCGAGTTGCTGGGGGCCGTTCAAGTATTACGTAAGCAGAAATCTTTGTAATTTCTTCTGACCGCCCCCTCCCCAAGTCGGCAAAAGTAAACAATAAGTATTTCTAAATCTGTTCTGGTTAAATATATAAATATAGTTGATAGTTGCCACCCAGACCTGCCATCCCCTATGTCATCAAAAGTAAGCAAATCAAGGACCCCCCCAACCCCCATCAGTGCTTGGGTAATACTTGAATGGTCCCCTGGTAATAAGAATGAAAAATAAACATGTGCAGTGCAAAGAGTTAACATATCCATTATATTACATTAGCACTATAGCAACACAGTAAGATAGTTTAGCATTAATATAAAAAAATGAGTATGCTCTTATCACAACATGATAGAAGTGAAAACTTTATTTAAAAAAAATAAAGTCTATACACATTACAATACAGTGTAAACTCTTTACAACGTCGGTCATTATAACGTAGAAATTAGTTCAATTTAGTTCGTTTACTACAAAAACATTTACAGTAAGGGAAGGGGGAAGTGGAGGGAACGTGGACCTTCGGCGCTCTCACTGACCGAACGAAACGCAACAATGCAAGCACTGTTACTTCACGTTGATGTTTCTGTGGGTCTGGTGGTAATATCGGGGGCAAGCCGATCCATTCATGCTGAAGCCATTAATAGCTTCAGCGTAGCTCTACCAACTTCAAATTTACTGTACGCCTGGCATATGGAAATGATTTCGTACAGGTAATATGTATAAAAGGGATAGTTTATGATACATATCAAAATGAGGTAAATCCAATTTTAATGGTTCATATAACATATCTCATTTTTTCACAGATTTCCTGTTTTATACACTGAGAACAAAGTTTAAATTTTGCCGTTCATAAGGTTTTTAGTTTTTCTTTTTGATCTTCATATTTACATGTATAAAATTTGAAGATCTTTGATTTAGCTTATTTCGAAATGTAACGACACATATATGCCAGCTCAGTGCAAATAGAGAGGATTAGAAAATCAACTTTCAAGTTGTCCACAGGACCTATACTCTTGGGTCAGATATCTTATTTCTCTCCATACAACCTTCTGAAATATAGTGACGCTGTAATGATGCAGCGTACTATGATATGATAATAACTATTATTTAATGTAAGAGCTATTTGTATTGTTACAGGGGCGGCTTCCGCGACTTCAGAGATAGACGAGGAGTCAGATATTCCCGCTCTCGGAGCCCGGATAGGACACGCAGGTCCAGGTCCTACAGCCCTGAAAGACGCGATAAAGATAGGGGAGATAGGTATGAATAATTTAATGGTTTTTTTTTATAAGTAGTTTAGTTTAAATTTCAAAATTGAATTGATTATCAATCTGATTTTCATATCTATTGGCATTCCAAACAACAATTATATACATTTTTATTGATTGATCAAACATACAATCTCAATACAAAATATCAATATCCAATGTACACAGGCCGCTATACTACGCGTCGCTAGTCTGCCGCAAGCGCAATATGGTCGGTCACGCTGATTAGCATGGCGATGACGCGAAGCCATAGGTTTATCTAAAGGCTGTTATAGGGTGGATCGATATGTGAACGATAGTGACACGGGAAATGCCACCCTTCTCAGTGCATCCGCTAAAAATATCAATGTATTGTATAAATATGTGTCATGAAAAGATAAACCAGATCGCGTTTCTTGCTGGTTCTTCTCAATGACAGAGTTGTTAGTTTATCTCCTGCCAAAAACTAATTTTAAAAATCTAATTGAAACCGTACAGTATCAAACATGGTAATAAGGAATTGTGATATTGTGTCAAGTTAATACGTTGTCAATGGATCACATTAGGTTGACGCTTGTTTATCTGATATGCTATGACGTTACAGCTACTCACGTTACTCTGGACGTGACAGCCATCGCAGTGAAGGTGAATACGAGGAAGAAAGATACGTGGACAGAAAGGAATACGACGGTAAATGGGCTGACGGTAACGAACCGGAGAGAAATACACACACTGAAGAAAAACCGATCGAGGAACCCCCCAAAGAATAAACTTGACTTTGCGTATCGATTATTGAGTGTAGTCCTTAAGTGTAATGTTACTGATTTAGGGTGCTATATCAGTGTATCACTTCAGTGTAATTTTTCACGGTTTCTTTTTTCAAGGTGTACTGGTTTTAGAATGTAACTGAATTATAACTGTGTTGCAGGTAAAAATAATATGATTCCCTTCTGGCATTTAAATTGTGTCAGTATGCTTACAATTAATTTTAGCTGTAAATACGTAGGTGGTTTTTTAACAATTTGAAGTAGTTTTCATTTATATATGTTTTGCACTTTGACTACGATGCAATGGTAACAGGATGTTTAGATAAACTTGCTTTTTCAGATGACCTCATTCCAAATAATAAGTAATTGATTATATGTGTACTTGTCTCGTATGAACCTTAGTATTTTATTGTTGTTTTCTAGTTTATTCTAAGTGGAACTGACAAGTCAATAAATGCCATTAATATAATAACAGTGTTTCATTTACAGTCTCATGTAATCTATATATATAATAAGAATGTAAATCTAACGTGTCTGTACTTTTTCGATTTTCGTGAAAAAAAATGTAGGTGTCTAGGAATAAGTAATAAAATACATTTATTTTTAGAAATGTCTGTCTGTATGAACACTAAAGTACTGCGTTCACAATAAAACCTCACCAAGAAATTCATAAAACATATCCTCGAGAGTAACTTAGTCTTTGTTTCATTAAAATCGGCCCACTCTATCAAAGTTATTGTAATTCGAATGACGTGTCGAGCGAAGAGTAGTAATATTATAGAGGATTGTTTGTTTAGTTGGTTGAATGCGCTAATCTCAGGAACAACTGGCCAGATTTGAAAAATTCTTTCATTATTAAATAGCTCATTTATCGAGGAAGTCTATAGGCTAATATATCATCACGCTAAGACCTACTGGAGCTGAGCAACAAAATAAAAAGTTTCAAAATCGGGATTTTTTTCCCTTTGAGAGTTTCCGCTGCGTGTTAGTGTCAGCCCAAAGTAATCATCCACGCGGACAAAGCCGCGGGCAGAAGCTAGTTAGTAATAAAACTATGTTTTGCATAAATTATTTATTTGTTCCCAAAAACCCACACAATATAACAAAATTTAGGCGTGCTTCTTCTTTTTCTTGTTTTTAGTTTTAGTCTTATCTACATTCCAATACCATAAAAGTTGTACTACTAGAGCACAATTTGCTATTGTAGACACACAATATGTTACTATGATAATGAGGTCTCCCGTTTCCTGAATTGATGTGAATATTCTTGCAATACTGCCTCCAAACAGTAAGAAACATGTAATAGCAGACAGTTGACCTGTACTACCATTCTTATAATTTGTTACAACTTGAATTGACTGAAACAATAAAAAATTAATACAGACTACATTCTCTTATGATATAGAAATCTTTCTTAAACTATAGCCTTCATCCAATAAGGTATCAATATATTATATTCTAATCAAGAGATATTGGTACAATTAAGGACACATTCTTAATTGTACACACTTCAATTTTGGCATACTCATTCTACTACATGTGCACAGCTCAGGCACACTGCAACAAATGATTATTAAGGAAACTATAACTCACATAAGACGACTTTGATACTTTTTATCATTAACATTGCATTATATTTAAATTCACAGTGCTGGATCAAAATATCATTTCTCAAGGACAAGGACAGTTTGTAACTGAATCTAAACATAGATCTATACATATAATAAGAATGCAAATCTAACGTGTCTGTACTTTTTCGATTTTCATGAAAAAAATTGTTGCAGGTGTCTAGGATTAAGTAATAGAATACATTTCAATCATTTTTAGAAATGTCTGTCTGTTTATATGAACACGCATCACTGCTAAAGTCCTGAGTTCACAATAAAACATCATAAACATCAACATTATAAAGTATATCCTCAGGAGTAACTTGGTCTTTGTTTCATTAAAATCAGTCCACTCTGTCAAAAGTTATTGTAATTCGAATGACGGCTCGAGGTAAGTACCAGGGCAAAGTAGTAATCTATGAGTATATACATATAAAGCTTATTTGTTTGGTTGAATGCACAAATCCAAGGAACTACTGGTCCGATTTGAAAAATTCTTTCAGTGTTAGATAACTCATTTATCGAGGATGGCTATAGGCTATATATAATTACCCTAAGACTAATAGGAGTGAAGCTCAAGTAAAGCATGTTTCGAAATCGGGGTTTTGAGAGCTTCCTATGTGTGTTAGCGTTAGTCCAAAGTAACTACCACGCTGACGAAGCTGTGGGCAGAAGCTAGTAATAAATAAAACTATAAAGTTCGTTGAGAAGTTTAGCTTCTTAATGTTGGATCAAGGTATAATTTCTCACCATTCTCACAAGCAGTTTTATGATAACTGGATCTTACCTAGATAATAGCTACAAATATTGGGCTTGTGCTCAGATATTTGGTCTCATTCTGTTGCGTGAGAGGACTATGTAAGTTTCGCTTTTTTTTTATTGAAATCAATTAAATTAAATTTAAAATACTTTACTCAATTTAGGCTCTTAGGAATGTCAAAACTAGCACCAATCAAAAAACAATAATCTCTATTTCATTGTTAAAAGTTCAATGTATCTGTAGCTAATCATTATGTTTACCAAAGTGCAGTAGTTTTGTTGTAATTCATACTGAAAAACAGTGCAAATTGTCTTTTTTTGAGAACGAATCCTAAAGGTACCAATAAAACATTAAATTCTATTTAAGCAATTATGTTATTATAATTACAATATTCACAGTTGTTACATACCTTAGCTGAGAGGATAATAGGAACATTGATGGCTTGCATAGTCCACAAAACATCTATTGGAGTAAACCCACTAATCAGCGCTGACACAATCCCAACATATGTAGCTAAGAATACAGCAGCTCTTGCTGATGCCTTTCCGTAATGTAATACTAGAGCTGCAATTATTGCTGTTTGTATTGCTAAGAATGTACCCTCACCCCAGGCACTGAAACAGCATCACAGTAAAATGTAAGTGACATACAAGTGAAAATATGTTAAAAGGTACTAGTATTTAGTTTTCTCTTTTATATTTTATTCAGCTACTCTTAGCTCACATCTACTGACAATATTGCTTAAGATGGTAAAATATTATGGCGAGAAGGGGATTTGCTCTCAAGGACAGTTATCCACAAAAGTAAATTATGTAGTTGGTGATGGATTTTTAACATTACTTAGGTAAGCATAATAAAATGCACACAATGATGTTGTCATTCATGAAACAGTTTAGGCTAATTACAGTATTCCAGCAACACCAACGAAAACAGTATTGAAATATTCTAGAGCAGTCTGCACTTTAAACTTATGCCATGTTATTACAAAAAAGTTAAATACGTATTAAATACTTGGCTTTAAAAAGTTACATAATAAATGCACCGTGCTCGCCCGAGGCAAGTTCATGTTATCCTTTTTCACAAGTCTAACTTGACGTAACCAAAGCGAGACAAAAGAACAAGATGGCGAACAATCAGCGACCGCGGTGCATTTAATATGAGACCTTTTTAAAGCCAGGGTTCAATACATATTTAACTTTTTGTAATAACACCGAATAAGTTTTACATAACTGTTTTTTTATTATATACTATAAGATATTCAAAATTATTACCTAAATGGAAAACCCATAACATAGCTGTAAGCAAAATTCGCTGTTATAGCAAACAACTCTAAATATACTCCATATATATTGATCCCTTCAGCGCTTTTGCTATTCAAAATTTTCAGAATCTGGGGCACTTTCACCAGTATGGAGCCGGCGATTATACCAATCCCTAGACCTTTACTTAGTGTAGCTTTGAAACAGGGCACTGGAAATACAAAGAGTATCGTTATAAATTAAATGTTATCTATATCTTAATTCAATTTAATAATAAAACTGATTATTACATACCATCAAGGAAATTATACTTCATAAAATATTCATTGTAACAAGTTTCCGAAAGAACTGTTAATAATACACCTTTCAGAAATTCAGTCATTGTAAATATTATACCTAAACTATATTAATATAACCAACAACAAAACTATAACATTTATTATTTATAAATATACATATTTGATCGTATAGCCAATAACTAAATTGTCATTACGTACTAGGTGCATATACGACAAATTATAGAAGAATGAGCGTTGTCAATGTCATTTATTCAAATTCCCCACATGTCAGGGTTAAATATTCCAAATTTGGGGAATAAAATGTCGACCACATATTATTTACCAGGCAAAAAGGACTTTTAATAATAAATTAATATTATTAAAAGAAGTTTCAAGGTAAACTATTTGCAAATGGATTTTAAATAACATGGTTATTAATGGTACTTTCGATAATGTAATCGATATTATGTTAGATGGGTAGGTAAAGGTAAAAAAAAGTCATGGTCGCATTTGAGAAAAAGCGTATGTAAAACGGGAATATAGCAGCACATTCGTATGACCGGTGTATTGTGATGGTTAATATTTTATTTTATTTTATTTATTCGGAAAACAAACAGTGATTTATTACAGAAATTCAAACTAAATAGACTCTATACACCAGTTATATGTTTTCGCATATGAGATATTAGAAAATTGCACGTTCGTTTGAAAAAAAAAATCAGTAAGTGACACAAACTTAAATTAATATCATTATTTAAATTCTAAGAACAAAAACTAGGGCAAATCAACCCACTACTAATGAAGAGAACTAACTAAAGAATAAGTTTGAGAACCATTAAACCATGTATTCGCCATAGTATTTTTAATGTGTTGTGTTGTAGATGTGAACAGATCATACTGCGGCAAGATCACCATATTATTTAATATTTTTGCAGCACGAATAAAGAAAGAATTCTGTCTGTAATTAGATGCACACTGTGGGATGTCTAAATATATAGGTTGTCTCAGTGGATTAGAAATAGGAAGCAAAAAGATTACACACTCCTTCGCCAGTATTAGCCGACTTCTCATTATAGTGCAATGTGGATGGAAGTGCGTTTGAACACTTATTGTTTGCCTTGACAAACGACCAAAACATTTTAGGGTCCTTAATAATCGAATATGGAGATTTTTTTTTGAACTGACGTTGTTGGTTATTTATTACTATTTCAAAACAATATAAAAAAATATATATTAATATAATACAAAGGAAAAGTAAAATTTTGTCTTTTTGATTATTATCGATCTTTACTCTTTCTTTGTAATGTTTATGTGTTGAATTTACTATACTTTCAAAGATTAAATTTTAAAATACACTTGTAAGATCTAACTTAGTTTTAAAATACTCGTGCTGTAGATATTTTCTGTGATAATCTTTAAACAACTTCCTATATGCATGGTACATTCATCTTATTATATGGGTTTTATAGGTCTAGAATCCAACCAAATTCTCTTTTGATGTTCAAATTTTCGTAGGCCATTATATTTATAATGCATAAAAAATATTAATCGGCTTACAGGACTGCTCGCAGCAATAGCTTAAAATACCGTGAAATTTGAGGAATTGTCCGTGAGTTGGCAAGCCTTAAAAGAACAAATTCCTATATTCCTACCTACTCCGCGTCCTTGCGAATGACGTGTCTTTTAGTGTTATAATAGTAAAAAAGTCACTGTTGGATTGCTAAAAAATAGTAGCATTTGTCAATAATTAATTAGAAAGAAAGAAGAAAGAAATATATTTATTGCCATAGTATAAGTGTACAAAAAAAGTCTTAACCATAAAAAAGTAAAACTATGACAAAGAGACCTGGCGTCAGCGTATTGCCGCCTTTGAAAACGGTGCTGGTTTTCAGCTAGGCCTCAAAATTTCCCGGCTGAAATACAAGTAAACATTACTTATTTCGCGCCCAAGTCGTAAACATAAACTTAAAATATCTATCTATTGCTATACATATAAATAAATTAAGAGACCCAAACAAAAATAATTTTAATAAGAGAGAAAAGATAAAAAAACGTTGCAATATTGTTAATGATATTGTGAATTATGCGTCAAATCATTTAATCAAATTATAATTATAAATGCCCTAATCTTTGTTGCTCAAGAATTTCTTGTTAATTAATTTTTAAAATATAAATTTGCTTTTCGCCTGTAATGGAGGAGGTATATTATTCCAAATTTTTGACGCCGCATATTTGAAACTACCTTCATAGCCTACTGATTTATGTTTAGGAAGGGATACAGTGTTTCTTATTTTAGATCTTGTGTTAATATTATGAATGTTCTTAGCAGAAAGAGTTTTAATAGCAGACAAATTTAACACAGATCATGTTCCAACAAGTAATTAATTAATATGAAAATACTTTCATATCATAGCTTTTTGTTACTTACATTAAGATTTCTGTAAGTTTGTACTGATTTGATTTTTATAACAAACAAACATGATTTTATTAAATATCGTCGTTATTTTAAAAAACCTAATATCGACGATAATAGGTCGGATTACATATATCCTTGAATCTAAGCATCCGAAACTTTTTATAGGCTAGCCATCTTAGGAGTTAACCTTGGAATTGAATAAATATAATAAGTACCTAAAAATTGTGCATACGATTCCTTTGATATTTAAAAAGTTGTTTTAAAAATCTCACAACATAATGTATCCTCTTTAAAATTACAAAGCACGGTTGTCTTTATAGATGCTAAAGCGCTTTACTACTGCTAGATAAATCTCCATTTCAAAAGAATTCCATTGATATTCGTACTAAGCTTCGTCTATGTTACCTAAGGAGATATGGTATGTATTGCTTTGATTTCTAGTCATTGTGATATAAGGTGGAATGAAAGAGCAGATGAATTAACGACACAAAGAGTGAAGTGTGGTCACTTATTTGATCATTTCCCCATAAAAATTATTGTCAAAAACTGACGCCACAACCTTGATATATCTGGGAATCTTGGAATGAACTCTAGACCGTTAGTAATCAGCCGAGAGTCAAATTTTCCTGTTTTCTTTTTAACTCGTAATGTTTTCTCTAATTATAACAATTTAGTAGCCCTATTACTTATAAAACAAGACACGCCTTGCCAAAAGAAAAAATGTGTCTTCTCAAGTTCATCAAAGTCAAAGGTCGCCAAAACGAGTTTTTCGTGAATAACACGCTTCGTATGCTAAATAATATGCATATATTAGCCAGTATAATTTTGAATAGGATTATTTGAAAATAAATATGAAGAGTTCAGCCATACATCGCATAATGCAAGGTCAACAAGCAATCCCATTATTTGTACGGTTAATAAAGTCTTTTATTCATTAAAAATATGATAATGTACTAATGTTAACTGTTGAAATATTAAATTGATTAATATTCATCAGCAACTCAAACATAATGTAAATTACTTTATACATATCGGAGTTAGATTCTCACTATGAAAATTACATTTTAACTATTGAAAAATTGTAGTATTTTTCCATGTAGGTACCCAATAATTAAGTAAATTACTTGAATTATAATATACTTTATGCAAATTTTTGGCTTATTTTGTACCAATCCATGATTGTCACACTATTTGAAAATGTACTACTGGACTATTCAAACTACTTTTTTTTACTCTAGGGTCATGAAATCAAAATAGGTATAAGAACAGTAGACTAAACGTTCACCCGCTACTGAAACCGTTATAATGAATAAGAATTAATCGGTTTGGATAAAATTACTTGTTTGTATAGTAAATTAATTTGTGGTTCTATCTCCACTGAGGTGAATCGTAAAACAATGTAGACCTTTAAAAAAATACCAAACAGTTATAATTATGATACTTCAGTTTTAAGCTACTCATATACAGCGTTATGGACGACGGAAATAAAACCAAACCCTGGGATGTGATCATCATTTATTAAAATAATATGCTACATATTACGAAATATGTCTTTATGAGGCTTTAAGATGTATAATAGCATAGTAATATTATTGTTCTAGGCAAATGACATTCTTCATTTAGGAATTGTTCAAGATATTATGAAATACACAATTAATGTGAACGACTTATGTTTGAATAACGCGATAGATAATAAAAATGACATATGTGTCAATAATTGTCAGGTACCAGTTATTTCGTCTGTAGTTCTCGTTACAACACGGCGTATTCTGTTTTTATCGATTAATCGTTTATTTTATGGACACCCAGCAGAATTGTATCCATACTGAATTTGAATTATTATTACTAGCTTCTGTCCGCGATTTCGTCCGCGTGGAATAGTTTGCGCTAAGTAACACGCAGCGGAAGCCCTCAATAGGAAAAAAAAAATTGAAACATTCCTCATCATTGGTGCTCCGCTCCTATTAGTCTTAGCGTGATGATATATAGACTATAATAGCCTTCCCCGATAAATATAACACTGAAAGAGTTTTTCAAATCTGACCAGTAGTTTCTGAGATTTCCCCCTACAACCTCACAAACTTTACCTCTTTATAATAATATAAATAATTAAATAGCGCATTTTTAGTCTGTATTACTAAATATAGCAATAAGGGCTATAATTGTACTGTTATATTATTTTACAATAACTGTTGTCAATTATTCTGCTGTAGGTTGGTATACTGATTAGTATCTATTACAACTTCTACGCATGATACGTAAATGAAATGTATGTTCGTTGTTCGTATTGTGACTTTTATGACTGAAAAGCGTGAAATAATCTCACTTACAGACAACTTATAATAATAACAAATAGCTGATAAGAACGACAGAATAATGATATAACGAATAATTTGATTACCCATTGCGAAGGAATAGTGCGTTACATTATTAGTAGTATTGACAATGATAGTTCAAGTGATTATTAAATCAACGAATGTAAACCACACGGTCATGTGGCCTTTTCTACCGTACTTTAAGACATATTTTATAAAATCTAGTCTAAATGTAATCTAGATGTCGAATCTTATATTCAAAAACATATTTACACATTACACTTATATCTAAAAATAGATTGAAAATCGAAAACGTATAAATGAATACAGTTTATCAGATAACATTCTCGTTTCGTGTATGCAATCGAAAAAATAATACTTCTATGCCGGACAGAATAACTTACAGAGATAATTAATTATATGTACTAAGTATATCAACTAAAATGTTGGATATTAACGGTACTATTAAATTACGAAGATATCAGATTGTTCCATAATCAGCGCTCCATACGACAAATATTTCAGGCCGATAATTGTAATCTAAGCGCAAGTTGTGCGTTTTAATCTAATTATAAAATATTTACTGTATTTAATATATATATTGGATGTACTCGAGCTATTTTTGTCACTTCATTCTTGGGGGCACGCTAATATTCGAAAATTATAAGCACATAGATTTTTTTAACGACCTACTAGAGACAAACCTAACTAGAAAGATAACTTTGAACTATTACAAAAAAACCTTTTTTGTAAAGGTTACCAAGATTGTTTTTTTTTAAACTCAATTTTTTCACTTTTTATGAAAAGTTTTCGATATTTTGAAATTCCCTTTAAGGGCTCCGCGTGCCCCTACAAGAACAGCCCTGGATGTACTTAAGTTGATTCTTTTGGAATTGAATTCCTATAATTGAACAAATTTGAATTTTCTTAGTATAATCATTGGTTCGTAGCGATCGAGGTACGATTATGAAATAATTTTGTACTTCTGCATATAAAATTAAAACACATGCCCAATATGTACCTATAGAAAACATTTCATCAATTTATTTCATTAAAAAAAAATGTTTATATTCATAATATTCCCGTTAAAACGCTCATATATATATTACTAGCTGTGCCCGCGACTCCGTCCGCGTGGTAATGTAAAAAAGGGACTAATAAAATCATCTGAATGTATTAAGTCCATTTACTTATCTACTATACTCTCGTACTTAAGTCGCGCCGTCATTCAAATTACAATAACTTTTTATAGAGTGAACCGATTTTAATAAAACAAAGACCAAGTTATACTCGAAGATATGCTTTATGATTATCTATAGATTTTATTGTGTACCCAGTACTTTAGCAGTGTAGCGTGTTCACACGAACAGAAACACAGACAGACATTTCTAAAAATGATTGAAATGTATTTTATTATTTATTCCTAGACACCTACAACAATTTTTTTTTTCACGAAAATCGAAAAAGTACAGCCACGTTAGATTTACATTCTTATTAAATGTATAGAAGATGACAGATTGATGTCACAAAGCATCCTAAACAACATTATTTTAGATTATATATGGATGGTAGAGGTAAGGAGAACTATGGGGGACGTGTTGAAAGTGTCCAGCTGTAAACACTAAATAGTTCCAAGACCCTCCAAAATGGCACTAGCATAGACAAAGCTTATGGATAGTCCGAATCAATCAAGTAAATATACCATAAAATAACTGTTGCAGGAAAATATGGAGTATGATAGAATTTTTGTGTAGTTTAAATAACACGTTTTGTGATATTTGAGCGTTTACTTTTATAAAACTTGTTGAAATAATTGAACAATAATTAATGTTATTACTACTGTAGCGTCCGTTTAATACAACATATTTTGGCGGAAACCTTTTCATGCACAGAGACGGTTCTCCTTACCTCTATACTCCATTATATTATATGAATATACTAAAGTCGAAATTTCAGAACAATGTTTCGGAAGCTGTGACGTCACGCGCTATGATTGGTGTTTTCGTTGACGTGACAACAAGAACAAATCATTGATTGTTTATTTAAATATTTTAAATGATTAAAAATACATTTTGAAACTGTCCATTATTTATTTGAAAATATAGTTATGTTTAGAATGTTTCCTTTTTTGGGAACATGGTGGTTTATTTTTAAAATATACAAACAGAAAACGGGACGGGAAAATAATTTTGCGCATATTCGTATGAAAGAAACGGGATATATGTATTTCGTAAACGATATGAGAAACTACTTTCAATTTTTTAGTAATGATGTTTATACTTATTCGTGTTCAGATACGAACGACCTTAAATTACGAACCTTTTCAAAAATATTGTACCCAGTCTAAATCTATACAATATTTAAAAATGTCACAACAGACTTATTACAATCACGACGCATCACAAAATCATACTGAACAACAATAAAAAAGCACCCATTTCATAACAAAAGGAGTACTCAAATTATTCAATCATTTTTCAACAAAAATTGATGTATTGAATCCTTATTAGAATGGAAGATTTTAAAAGTATGTAATGTAATGTAAATGAATTAATTAGTAATAAGCGAGAACTTGATATATATATGTGCACGAATTGGTAGTTAAGTCACCTGATAGGTACAGTCAATTTGAACTGAATGTTGAAAATCAAAGGTACTATTCCCAGGTTTATACAGAATTTGTGAGCGAACAAAAATTCAATGTATGTATATATGCATAGATATATTAGTCCCTTTTGAAACTGTATAGTTCTGTAATTACTCCCTTTGTAACCTTCATACTTCTGTAACTACTACCCTTGTAAATTTCATAGTTCTGTAAGTATTTTAAATCATGAATGTGTTTCAGTTATTTACTCTACAAAAAATTCCATAGTCCGGCAGCTCGAGGCAGCTCGACACTACACGTTTAAGGAAAACAAACAAAATTACTCATGAAAGAGGTTTCAGAGAGAATGATAATTTGGGCCGTGAGTTGTTTTTGCCTAAAATTTTTTTCTGTTCCTCTTTTACTCTTTTCTCCTGTTCTTTTTTCAATTTTTGCTTCACCTCATCTATTTTTCTTTGTTCTTCGATCATTGCCAATCTCTCTTCGGCCTGTGAAGTAAACCGATAAATGAAGCTTCATTTTTTTATCTATTTAGGATTTTTTATTCTAGTGCATTTTAGAGTATATTCTTATATCATAATGTAACACTTTTCAGATACTTTATATTCTACTAGCGGGCCGGGCGGACGTTGCCTGTCTTGATAATAAAAAAAAAATCCAAAATTCAACCGCAGCGCCACCTACCGGGTCCAATTGTGAATCTAAACCATTCTCGGATCCACTGGAACATGCATACAACATTTCATCAAAATTGGTTCAACCGTTTAGGTGGAGTTCAGTGACATACACACGTACAGAAGAAATTTATATATGAAGATTGATACAGCGTACAGTATCACCAAGGCATTCTTTTTCCGCTGTAATACTGCTGCATACACAATATGCTGTCACTGAGTTAATATCATCATGCTCATCACCTGAGGTCTGCATGTTTTCTTTTCCTATATTAACTGTCAACTCACTATTCACACGTATTACACATTTCATTCCTCACAACAATCCTATCATACATTCTTCAGCCTTTTTCTATATATTTTTACCTTTATACTTAACAGCATTCTAGTTACAGTATCCGGTATTTCGTTTTACATGTAGAGGAAAAGAGTGAAATGCCCAGGTAAGAGGCTTGCTTCGGTTTTTTACAGTATTGTCATAAGAGGCAAATGAACAGGCGGGTTACCTGATGTTAAGTAATCACCGCAGTCCATAGACACTAGCAACACCAGGGGAGTCGCAAGTGCGTTGCCAGCCTGTGTTAATGGGATGGAGGGAACAAGGGAAAGGGAGATGAGAGAGGAGTGGAGATGGGCCTCCGGCACTCTCACTGACCGAACGAAACGCAACAATGCAAGCACCATTACTTCACGTGGGTGTTTCTGTGGGTCGGGTGGTACTACCCTGGGCGAATCGACCCATTCATGCTGAAAACGGTAATAGCTTCAGCGTGGCTCTACCACCTACCAGCAGCAGCAGGATCTCTATCATACAACACTATGACTACGATAGACGAAGATAATAATGCTATATGAAACCGAACTTAGCCAAATGTCTTGTTCTTCTCTTTGACAACTTAAATCAATCGCCGGCTGTTGATCAAGAGCACAGACTAAGCTAAGCTATTACTGATCAAGTTTTCTGTCACCAAATCATCTATATTCAAATATCATCAAGGACACTCACCAGTTTACGTTGAGCTTCTTCAATCTTTCTATTATTTTCTGCCATGATTTCCTCCAGTTCTTTCCTTTTACGAGCTTCCTCCTCCTGTATAATAAAAATCGCATGTTAATGTAATTAACTTTTGTTAAAAGCGATGCTAGTACAAATTCATTATTATATGCAAATATTTTCATAATAAAACATGTTGTGTATTCAAAGGTAAAACTCAATAATATACTTCTGAATGTAGAAAAGGTAAAAATACCTTTTATTTTATTATTTTGTGGGAATATCATTATTTGCTAATTCTGTATAGAGTGACTGCAAGAACTTTCCAATAATCTCATTCAGTGAATTTTACCTTGAAATCTGTGACATGACATCCCTATTCCATCCTTATATTTTATGTCCTTTATCATATGAGTAAAATGGAGATGGAATTATATTTTTTTTAATTATCAGATTTAAAAAAAAATCTTTGCATTCATTATTTCGGTACATAAATACTCCTTATGTACATAATCGCAAACGCAGTTTGACAAACAATTTTATATGAAATCGTAAAATGTATATTTATACAAAAAATAGATTCAAAAAATACCTTTGTCACTCAAGACAGGATCCTCAAGCTGCGTCTCCATTAAATTCTTACGGCTTCGGGGCTCTTGATCAGTCTTCTGACCTGACTTATACACTACGTGACTGCCAAAGACAGTCAAGCGAATAAATTTTAAATTTCTAGCCAGTTCATTCACGGCGTTCATACTAAACGGACATTTACGGCGTGATGGCCTCGAAAGTTAAATGTCTTTTATAATGGAGATATTTGAGATTCGATACAATGAAAACCATGGACCATAGTGAGTGAATAATATTATAACTACAAAAGTTATCAAGAAACATACTCTTGTAAGCACTCGAACTACATCTGACTGGACCTTTAACAGATATGATCGAAATAATATTTTCATTAGTTTCTCTTTTAATAATGTTGATTAAAGATATTGCATATAGATATAGTGTGTTTCATATGCTGGGAGAAGAATAAACATTCGTATTGCAGCATATTTTGTCATGTGTGATCGCACAACATTATGCACTTACACATGACTCAAGTATGAATGTAGCAATTACCTGTCGTGTTAGTTCCTCATGTCGCTGTTGTTCTCTTTGTTTTTCCAATTCTTCCATCATTTCCTTCTCCATTTTCCTTTTGGCTTCTTCCACTCTTCTCGCCACTTCTTGTTCAATTTCCTCTTTGCGCTTCTCTAATTCCTCATCTACTCTTTTCTTGACAAGCAACTCAATTCTCTTAGCTGCTTCCTCTTCAACCACCTTTGAATTAATAGTGAAATGTCAAATATCAAATGATTATTTTCATAATATAAATGTTTGTTTCTTTTGACTGCCAACATTAATTTATAAGATAAAGAAGAACAACATTGATATGTGAATACATGAAATTTAATTCAAGTTGTCTGATTAAACAAGCAAGCATCATGCAAAACCTACTGGATACATTTCCATCAACTTTTATTGGTTTCCTTCTTATATATTTGTTTATACTTATAAAAAAATATATTGGTACAATATTATCACTTCATATACAATTATTAAAGTTTAAAGAAACTAAGATTTTTATAAACACTACAACAGATTATAGAAATTTAGTAAACAAAGTAAATTATTGGTTTCAATTTTTTTATGTTTTCTTTTGTATTGTAATTGTAATTATTCTAAGACAATAAGCAATACAGATAATGTCGGGGGCATCATCTAGTTATTGTATATCCACCAACCAATGCAAGATTTCTTAATTAGTTTTGTATTTAAAAGGCATGTAGACTTTTTAAAATACTTTTAAAACCTTAAAAATATCATAACTATCATTGAGTGTCTGTAACTCCAGTATTTTCATTTTATGAACAAAAATTTAATTATTTTTCAGAATACTATCAAAATTCACAGAGGACATCGTAACCTAAAAATGAACTTTTATGTCTCTTAAAAATAAATATATAAAAGTGGAATCACATACTTTTTGTTCAGCTTCCCGTAAGCGTCTCTGTCTTTCCATTTCTGCCAATCTGTCAACCTCGTCCATTTTGCTGCGACCTTTAGATTTCTTTCTGAGGCCTCTGCTACCCTCGAATGAACCATTGCTACTAGTTGTGGATGACATAGAGTGTGATCGCTTCCTGAAAATATAAAACACATATTTATAGAAGTAACAAGTATTGGAATTGTTAGAATTCAAGTTAAGATTTAATGATTTTAGGAAGTAGTGCACCACATCTTCTGTCTACCTCAATATGGACATAACATGATGATAGATTATGCTATATGTATTTTACTTAAAGATAAGATTTATAAAGATACACATTAAATTGATGTCCTTAACTAACAAACCAATTTAACATAATTGAAGTGATCTTTTGTTCAGAGATCACCGATATAACAAGTGTATTAATTAGAAATAATACTTTTAACAATTGAGATTAGGTAATCAATGTAATAATACACATTTGAAATAATATAAAAATAACATAGCAAAAGACATTGAATAACATAACACTCTACTCAGGGAATAGACTGATATAACTACACTAACTTTTTTATAAGAGCATCTCGTAAATACTAATTCTGCCAGTGTTAAGTCACTTATAAGAGTCTACTGGTGTTAATTCCACTCTTTGCAATTTCTGTTATTAAAGAATATGTAACAAATCTATACATAATATGTTATATAACTATGTTGAAAAAAAATTACATAGTACAGGAATGACCGATGCTAAATGGTGCATACTTATTTCTTCTATAAAGCTTGGTAAGAATATTAATATTAATTTTGATTTGTTTATTTAGCCAGACTTAGTAATGCAGAGGTAGTAAGCCCTAACATTGTGCTGGGAGGTTGCAAGTTACTCAAAACTGACACTCATGTCACAAGTATATTTCTCATTTCTGTCTGTGCATTAAATAAATAATAAGTTTTAATATGATTTATTATTATAATACAAGTTATATTTAGTTTAGAATTTAGATGGCATATGTGAGGGACGATTCCCAGGTTAAATAAATCAATAGAAAGGAGGTGGATAATTCCAGAGAATAGATTATATGAAAATATAAGTTATAAGCTATTTTTGAGTAATAGAATATTTAAAAAGTTGAGCAAATAACAGTTGTGACAATACATAAAGTAACCAATCACCAATACGCGCATATTGAGCAAACAGTTTTGTTGTAATCCTAATGTATTCAATTTCACTAATTTACGATAAATGTAGATTATAATTTAAACTAAAGATAAGTCTTAGGATACATAAATTACATACTTATTAATCGCATTACAATACTTTAATCCAGTAATCTTAAAAATCAATGTTTATTTTACCCAATATAGTTTATCTCCAATGTCATAGATGGTTGGTTCATGTGGGTTGGTTATCAAATATGAATTTCTTATAAATAGCTTTCCAATAATAAAATTCAATAATGTACCTTGATTTAGAGGAACGTTCTCTGGACTTTTCGGCGTGTTTAGAATTTCTACTCCGTGACGAAGATCTGTCTTTAGATCGGCTTCGTTTTTTAGCATGTTTATTGCTTTTATGATGCCTTCTTGGTGACTTACTCCTTGACCGCGACCGGCCCATTATCACATTTACTATTTATATTGAACTTTTATATTAGTTTGATAATACGCTTTTATTTCTTTGCGAAATTTTCAAGTAAAACACATTTATACGTTGAATATGACAACTGACGCCATTTTTCTAAAGATGGTCATAAATTTCATAATCGATTTAAATATTACTCAATTATTCGATATGAATTCAATAAAAAATACCGAAATAATTTCAAGTTATTAAATCATTTTTTACAAAGATACAGAAGAGTATTAGTAATAACCATTATTGCAAGAGGCCCTTTAATTCAATACAATACGGAATTATACAATGAAGAATAAGACATTTATCTCTTTATTTCGTGAGCTTTAACTGTAAATAGTTCTAAAAAATGTTTATCATTTATTTTTATCGAACTGACTATGCTATTGACCTGGCAAGGTCTTTGCAGCTTCACCGGACTACACAACATTCAATTTCATATTTAAAGTCGGTCTTTTCATAGACAATATGACTTGTCCACAATAGATACTCAAGTTGCATATTAACATACATATATTGTAATATAATGAGGTTTAGTACGGTCACAAACTTTGAATCGGACACTGTAGCTAGTAAACGCATGACCTCCATAATTAGCACATAATTGTGAAGTAGAGTAGATTAATACAAAATAGGATGAGCAAAATACTCGGAGTTCCTGGTCTAAAGTGACCACAAGCTCGCTGGACGTGAAAAAAAAACGTTTAGGCGCGGTATTGTAGCAATGTCTCTTTACATTGAAGACCGAGTCCATCCAATGAATTTGCAACGGACTTGCAACAATAGTTATGTAGTAGCGGCTCGCTATGATGACCTTTTTGACACATTACAATAGTGCCTAGAAATGTCGATTTATTTTCGAAAAAAAATCTTTATTTTGCTACAAGCATTGACGTGAGTTTGTCGGAGGTAATAATTGTAGTTCCAAAAGTATAAATGCCGTGTTGTATTGTAAACAAATATACTAATAATTATAATTCGTCTAGGATTCGGCGATATCTTTTTGTTAGGAAATATGTGAAAAGATTTGTTCGCGGGACCATATTTCATAGTTAGATATAGTAGTATGTAGTTAAATAGATATACAGTGTACGGTAAAACATATATAAAATGTACAAATCTGCACTAAATTGTGTCCTAAAACGATATTATTTATTGTCTAAATTGCAAAAATTATATATCGATAATTTTTAAGACTAAACACGTCACTATTGACAAACGAGAACAGTAATTTGCGCCTTCAAGGTATATAATTATCACTACATATTATAAAACAAAGTCCTCTGCCACGTTTGTCTGATCACGACTCAACAGATTTTCATGCAGTTTTCACCAGTAGATAAAGTGATTCATGAGGAAGGTTTAGGTATATAATTTGTCAAGGTTTTTATAATAAAATATATTTCAACTTCAACATTTAAATAATGGCGTCTCGTTGATACGAATTCTGCCAATGACAAGATTTTAAATTTGTAAAATATATGTATAGCTACTAATTTATAGTTAACTTCGTAGGCGGAAAACGTCAAAACGGCCATCATAGTGTGCCGCTATTATAGTTAGGCCATTATAAAATATGTCAAATATGCGTGTGATGTTTTAATATTCGCCGTGATATTATTAATCACTTTATGTACATTAAAAAGTGATAATTGACATTTTTCTAATGATTTCATTAGATACTGAACTACATACTTATGAAATAAAAATATATGTGAATTAAGAACAATTAAAACGCAGATATAATTTTTTATATGTAACTTAAGAAATACTTCGAAACTCTCTAAAGCATTCCTTTTCTTTTTGGTTTATAAATGACATAATCTTCGTTGTTGCTTCCAAAATGTTATCAAGTGATTTATAAACTTTTTCTTTTGATAAATTTATTTCGTCTATTTTTCGTTTTTTTGTAACGTTAATTGGTTTACATAATTCTTGTATGGCCTTTGTTATAGGATTACATTTAATAAAGCTTCCTTTTCCCATTGGACCGTCATCTAATTTGCTGAACTTAAAAGATTTCTGTGAACTTACTTTCATAAATTCTGTTGATGTAAAGCGACTGTACGATTTCTTCAATAAAGATTTGATGTCTGTTAAACTCTTAACACTCTGTACAAGTTTAATAGATTTCGCCAGCGAATCGGATGAGTTTATTTTCTTTTCATACGATTCTACACTAGTAGTGTGTTCTGATGTAATGTGATCTAAAAGTTCGTCCAATTGTCCTGTAATGACTGTAGCTGCAACACTCAATTCGTATTCTGATTCTGTACGGTGTGTACATTTCTCTTGCTTCTCCTTTTGACTTAGACGATATTCGTCTTCAGGTTCAACCATTATATCATAATCGTAATACTGTTTTAACTTATTCAAAGCGACTTTGATATCATACTCATTCTCTGTATCCACGTTATCGTAAGATTCCTTTATTTCTATTTTACCTCTGTAGAAATAGTCTGGGGGAAGTGATATACCCCGTATATGTAAATCGGCCGCACCACCGTATCGCGGTATACTCATTGGCTGTCGATAAATGCGTTCAAATCTTCCTGTTGATGATTTTGGATCTGCGGCGTAATCTATTACAACTGCAAAAAGTTCATATTTATTAACGACGTAGTAAAAATAGAAGATATAAGTTAACGATAGGGTGAAAGATACGTTATAAGCTACAGAAACAAACATTAAACTTTAGATTTAAAGGGCATCGTATTATCTGGCAGACATTTAATTCAACCTTACTTTCGTGTGCCTGTAAGAAATACAATCTTCCGCAAAACTATCCAGTAAAATGTTGACAGAAAACAGTAATCGAGTTCTATGAGTTTATGAGTTATAAAAAATCGCATCGTAGTAACACGCTTTTGCCTGATTTATATGCCAGAATTACGATGGTCATTATTCTTAAACATTTCTTGGCGGTTAATATTATTCTGAGACTGTGATGTATTTATTCATCACCATGGGGGCTGTAACTTCATCAAATCCATATGAGAGGATTGCAAAAGTATTTAATGTAGTGTAAATACGTTTTAGCGAATTACAGTGTGTCAATTGCTCAGAACTATTTACAGTACTGCGTAGAGGTATTACGTTAATTATTCTTCCTGCAAGAAATAATTTGATACTATACGTTGGCATTTTTATTTTTTTACAATTTTCTAATTTGCAACTAATTTCTGATGAAACGTGCCCAAAAGGAAAATAATCACTGCTAACATATAGAGCGATGTATTTTGCTTGTAAATTGTTTCTAACATCAGTAGGTACCTATATGTGATAAACATATGGTAATTTTCAACGTTCATGATTTTAGGCATACCTTTTATTATATCGACTATCACAGCTGGACATATGTTTGCAGTGACACGAGTCGTACTGTTAAGGTCAGGATTTGAATTTATTTCTATTAACCATGGTTTATATTCTTTGTCCAAGATAAAATCGCAGCCATACAATTCAAAACGATTCCTACAGACTGGCATCGAATCTTGACAGCTTAACATAATTCCGATAATGGATTTTCTCATTCCAGGATAAATTATATGGTCCCAAACTTTGGTTTTTCCAATTCTATTCAAATAATTCTTGTATTCTTCTAAACTCCACATATTGTGTTGTGGAAGCTCGCAATGTCTACCGATGCAATTTTTGTATTTCTTTTGGATTGCGTTATTTGTCAAATGTATGGATTCATGGTAATTTTTGAGGTTATATTTCTGCGAACTGAATTTTAAATAGCAATCTCTGTACATCCATATTATTAAAGGGTATGTACTGGTAACTATGTAGTATTGTCTTATATCGAATTTTGTTTCATGTATCAGTAGAGGCTCTTCTGAAATAATGATTTTGTGAATGAAGGAGTCCTACGTAGGTATATATAATTGAATAGACTAGTTAAACCTTATTTGTATTATGATAAATATATTCTTACGTTAGCTACTGAAAATGCTCGTGATCCGAAACAATATTTAATAGGCTAAAACATTACCGTTTATATTCTTACCAATATACTTTTGGATGACGTATTTAGTATTGGCTTTATTTAACAAACTCGTAATGACTCCTAATTTAGAAGCCATTCTTATACCTCTGCCTCTTGAACAGTGAGCCGGCTTAATGATCCAGATATTATGACAACCTTCGCAGCTCAATTGTGGGCGATATTTGTGTATTTGTTTCAGTAGCAATTTGGCATATCCTAAATAAAGTGGTAACTTATTTTCTTTATCAGCTTGAAATACATTGTCTTTTGCAATGATACTGTAGTATTTCTTCAAAAAAGCGTTCCACTGTCCCGAACTAGCGTCACTTATCGAGCGATCAATGTCTTTGTGTTGCTTTCGAAATAAGTACTCCTTACATCTGTTTAGTGCAAATACCACGACGTTCAAAGATATAGTACCAGTTTCACTAAAAACCGGTCTGTCATTAGCTACCATTGAAAGAATCCATTTTAACAAACTAGTGCAAGTTGTTATCCTGTAATCTTTAATGAAGCTTTCTATCTCTCCATAATCATAACTGTTGTAAGTCCGAGGACCATTAACCTCAGCTATATCTTCTATATAAAACCAATAATTTCTTTCCATAGAAGAGCATAGACCTTGTTTTGTTGTCCAAATCGCATCTGTTTTCAATTTATTAACTATTGTATTAGTTTCTCTACCCATATCCATAGTAGAATCCTTTTGCTCGTCTTTTGTACGCCAAACGAAATTTGGATTAAATTTTTCAACCAAATTCGATAACAATAACCTTTCTAGTTCACCATTAATTTCAGTTTTGCTTGACAATGTACCGTTTCTAATTCTCAATAAATTCATTCGATTAGGAGGAATTTTTTCAACCCATCCCCTTTCCAATAATGCTTTTCGTACGGCATTGCACCTACCATATATGCAGAATATCTTTTTTTGCTTTATAGCATCTGCTGCCAAATTTTTGAGTTTCAGGTAACGATTGGATCTTGTTTGGCAACAGCAAATCATATAAGCTTTCTCTTTAGGAGAAAGACCAGCAGGTCGATACATACTATGGTGAGGCATGTATATGTTAGACTTTTCTGATTTTCTTGTTGAATGATTGACAAATTGATTGAAAGGTGAAAAGATTCGTTTTACACCTCCTTTATCGATTTTGTTTTTAATAACCTAAAATCATAATTAAATTTAAATTCGAAAGACAATCATGATTGAATGATTTTTTTATTTGATTATGAATGAAATCTGTTCATTATTTTGCATAGCTGCAATTATAAATAAGATTTTCTGATAGTTATTCCACGAGTAGTTCCAATAAAATTTTACAATTTCATTACTTACGAGACTCTTTTAGAAATAGTACTGGATTCCATATTTATCTGCGTTAAAATATATATAACAATATTATACTATGTACTATGGTAGCTATACTTTCTGGACATTCTCAATAAGAATACGGATTCGGTTAATATTGAAGAATTACCTTCTTTTTTTGGTCTATATTTTTCTTCTTGAATGGCATGGTGGCTGGTGAGTTCGTTCATTGTTTTCCTAGTATATAACTTAAGCTTTGTCTAATAAAATATTTATATAATGATAATTAATTTAAAATATCTATACAAAGTAAACATCTTCACACGGAAGCCAGATAAGCTGTGAAATGTATTTTGTTAGAATTCATAAAACACATACGAGTTGAATGTACCTGTCTTTAGCATTAATGAATATAAAGCGACATGTCATCGAAGATATACTACAAGTAGGCTATTAGATATTTAAATATTTTTAAAAGATTTTACATATATTATGTACATATATGTATAACTAGCTTCTGCCTGCGACTTCGTCCGCGTGGAATAGTTACTTTGGGCTAACAAGCAGCGGAAGCAAACAAACATTCCTGATTGAAGATATATAGACTTCCGATAAATGGGCTATCTAACACTGAAATAATTTTTCAAATCGAACCAGTAATTCCTGAAATTAGCGAGTTTAAGCAAACAAACTCTTCAACTTTATAATATTATTAGTATAGATTATTTAGAATATAATAGTTATATCGGCCTACCGATATATATAACCCACCTCCCCTCCCCTCCCCCTTCCCCACTCTCCCTCCCCCAAACACAGGGTGGCAACGCACTTGCGACTCTTCTGGTGTTGCAAGTATCTATGGACGGTGGTGATCACTTAACACCAGGTGATCCAACTGTTCGTTTGCCTCCTATGATATAATAAAAAAATCGAAATCAGTACTATATAACCTGTATTGATTTCAAGGCTAAGCAATTCTTAATATTTGTAGGTGCATTAATTATACTTGGCTATCTCATTAGAGAATAGAATTTATGGAATCCTATTTATAACAAAACTAGCCTCTGCCCGCGACTTCGTCCGCGGGGAATAGTTGCCTTGGGCTAACACTAACACGCAGCGTTAGCTCAAGAGGAAAAAAACCCCGATTTTGAAACATTCTTCATTGGTGTTCCGCTCCTATTGGTCTCATCGTGATAATGTATAGCCTTCCTTCCTCGATAAATGAGCTATATAACACTGAAAGATTTTTTTAAATCGGATCAGTAGTTCCGAGATTACTCCCTACAACGTCACGGGCTCACAAACTTTACCTCTTTATAATATTAGTATAGATAGTATACATTAGTATTAGTATAGATAAAGAAATGACTGATATAAGTACCTACCCTGTCGGCAAACACAAACATTTTTTAATTGAAATAATTTTTACATATTTATATAAATTTTCTGATTATTTATTTTATTTGACAGAACTGACATATGAGAGGTTCATTACAACGAGATTTTAATTGTCAAATTTTAGCCAGTGTGATTTAAATTGCTTTATAGTTCGATCGTGTTACGAAATAGATCTATTAACCAAGGAATACATTGAAAATATCAGGATTGGGTTCCGGGAGCTTCTGCAAAAATAAAAAAGAGTAAAATCAGTTAAGCATAAATAAATATATATAATTATTTAACTCCTTCCATAATAATATCAAATGAATTAACAAGTCCCATAAACGATGTATACAGAAAATATTTATATATCTTTAGCATACAATTTTTTGAAAACAGTAGGTATCATTTGTGTTCTTATACAAAAGTGATGAATTAGTAATAAAATAATTTGTAGATACATATATCAAATAATTTAAATACACATTATTTTTTAAAAGTCTTTTGAGTTGATTCGTTAATAGGCGTGACGACAACACGATAAGGTGCATATATCGAGGAACAACTCTTGGAAAATGTTATGGATTTATTAACTTTATTTACATCACGTAACTTGCATATATTTGTACCTATAGCGCTTAATTTTATATACGAATCGGACTCATTTGGTTTGCGAGGAGTAAAGAACTCTAAAGATGATTTGTATCTAGTATTAGAGATATCAGTTTTAGATTGCCGAATAGGGATATCGCTATCGTGTCTATTGATTAATTTGTTTTGGACCGAAATCGTTGATCGAAGAATACTGGCAGTTTCTCTTTCCCATTCAACAGGGTCTATATAACAGCGTTTGTTACCGACTGACCTATCAACTTTGGGCTTGTTCGCTTTATTGGCAGATTCAGTCCGATATCTACCGGCATGGTTTGCAGATTGGTCATCGACTGGCCGACAGCACGAATGCGAAGCTGTACGTCGTTTACAATCTGTATTTTTTTCTCGCCTTCCTCGATGTGTCCTAGAAGAGAGCACGGATGTTTTACGTTTTTTCGATCCGTTTTTTAGCGTGATACCAGATTTAACTACAGTCAGAGCTTGGCGTACCGACACAGATCCTTTGGGTGCTAAAACAATTCCTTCTTTATTGACCGGTAAGGCATCATAAGGATTCAACCAGGAGAGGAAGTCTGTTATAATAGGACCGCAGTATTCAGAAGGTATTGGCTGATCGCATTCCGGTGCCGCGTCACCGGCCGGTTCACGAGAAGCTATAGGAGTAACGCTTCTCGGTTCGTGTCTCTTTTCCTTTGACTTCTTGATAAGTCTCTTTCCGTTGATACATAAGAATAGACCAAGATACGCGGGAGCTTTGGGTATAGTTTGTCTGTAGGCTAATTCGAAGGTTCCCGTGTCAGCTTCTGGGCTGTAGCGTCGATCTAGAACAACTGATGAAAATGGAACTGTATAAAATATAAAATCGACTACAATACTTTTTTACGTTTAACTATATTAGACGAATTTGTATGGGGGCGTCCATAAATTACGTGAGGTGTTTTTTTAAATTTTCTGTCCCTCCCCCCCCTGGTGAGATGTCGTGAGATTTTATTCAACCCATCCCCCAATCTCACGTGAGATTTTTCAAAATGTGGATTTCTTACGTAAACGCGTTGGATTGTTATTGTAAAAAGAAAATGAAAGTATTTTCTTTCGAACGAATTAGTGAATGATCTTAATCGTATTACGATTACGCTTAATATTGAATCTTAAGCATGTACAATCTGGATTAAATGGACCAAAACAGTATTTTTTTTTGTTTCAATCAGAAAAAAAATTGCGTGATATTTGTCGAGACCCCCCCTCTCTCCAACATAAGATTAGATGAGATTTGACTCGACCCCCTCCCCCCCATAAACATCTCACGTAATTTATGAACGCCCCCTTAATGGTAGCAGGCAGCGCATTTTGTAATGCTTGTGTAGTCTATATTATCCGTTCCACTCGAGAGCTAATTTTATTCTCATATTTGATATAGAATGTTCTATCTTCGGCTGCGTCACACTATCGGGTTTGTTTAACCACAAAACATGAATTAATAAATAATCTAAAGGACATAGTGTTGATAACTACGTATTATTTACATATTTCATTATTATATTTCTTGTTAGCACGTTTGTTACATACAAAATTCAAATAAAATATAACTTCTGCTTAGAATTAGAATAGTAGTTATAGATAATATAAAAGTTTTGCATTTTTGTAATAATAGTTCAGATTAATAAGTACATTATGAAATTTTAATATTCGTATATATCTACTTCTGTTCATAAATAGCAATGCTACAGTATTATTTACAGAAAATTTACCTATTGAACAATATTATTTTGTATTTTTATCTCGTCTCAAGTTGAAGTCAGGAGAATTAATTTAAAAAAGAAGCTATACAGTATACCTTTTATTACATCCTCGAGACACTGAGGGCACAATCGAGCTGTAACAGAAGTGGTCGGAGCTAAATCTGGACTTGAATTGATCTCGATAAGCCACGGAGTAAAATCCTCAGTCAACATGAAATCCGCTCCATACAATTCGAAACTGTTTTGCCTCTTATCCATAGTCTCCTGACAAGCTAGCATCGCTCCAATGAGGCATTGCTTTATCCCTGGATAGATTTTCGTATCCCACATCTCATATTTTCCTATCTGTCTTCAAAGATAACAATCGGTTTTTATTATGAACCCAAACCTTCAACAGCGAGTTGCAAAATGTAAATCGTTTGATTTTCTAGAATCTTTTAATGCAAAGAAAGCGTTTTCTCCTGTTACATATAATAGTGTAGCTGATACAGATACGTTCGAAGGCGAAACCAAAATCACTGTATGAAATGTCTAATGGCGAAAATTTCTCTTTCTTACTTCTTCAGGTAGACTCATTAAATTTTGTGCATGCTTAATATAAAAAAGATATTAAAATTTATGCTCCACCATCATGTTCTTCGTATGTGATAAGGGAACGAATAATTAAGTAATAGAATATAAAAAAGTAAACTACGAAGATTTTCCACCGAAATATTTTCCGTTCCATTATTTTCAATTTTCATTGAAAGAAACACCGGCATTACTTTTCAGAAGCATAAATAAAAGGTTAGATAAAATAAATGATCACACAAAAATTAAATCTTTCATAACTATCTACTATTTACATAATAACAGTGCTTCTATTATGACTATTATAGTGAGAGCTGTGACGTCATTCCTCTCCTCCACATACAAAATGCGTTTTGAATGGCGATGCATCTGTACATACTTACCTTAGATAAGCCTTGAATGTGTGACAATCCCACATGTTCTCGTCAGGCAAAGCTTTGTCTCTGTCACCGTTGTTTTTGTATTTCGTTTGTACGGCATTGTTTGTCAAATGCACGGACTCGTGATAATTTGACAGACTGAATAATTGTGAACTAAATCTCAAATAACTGTCCCTATAACATGAATATTGGATTTATTAATATTATATTTAGATATTTCACTCATGTTTTGTATGTTGATTCAGATACAGGCAAAGACAAACTAAAATTCCTCTTTCTCTAAAATTATGGTATGGTGTGGTATGTCTATCATATATCATCTACAAAAATAACCAGATCGAGTGTCTTGCTAGCTCTTTGCGATGACTGGATTATTTTCCAAACCTGTACAGTGGTAGAGTTTGATATTTATTAATATCTACCTAGGGCCTAAATTATATAGAGCAGATATCATTGATTTTAATTTTTGCTCATGTGATATCGTTTTCTGCTATTTATTAAACTTAAAAAGAACTATTAACGTAGAAATTTATATATTACTGCATTACAAGAGAAATAACATAAATGAATATTAATAATTTAAATTACGTAACTTTTAGAATTGCAGAACTGCTGGTGATCGTCTAGTCGTCGAAGGTTAACGATAACTGGTTAGTTTTTAAGTTTCAAAATTAAGGAATAAAAAACGAACACTTTTCAATGTTTTTTATTTATAACAGCTCGTCTAAAAGTACTGTACTTAACAGTTTTGACTCTGTCTATTTATATGTAGAATTATACGATTACTTTATATAGTTAGAATAAAGTTATCATCAACTCTCTTTTTGTTTATTTTATTGAAGCTACGATTACCAACAGTAACTACGAAAATCTCTATCGTACATATTACTTATTTAAACTATAACTTATTTAAACACAAGAGAATGTATAATATGTTAACAGTTCAATGCCGAATTCCAAGGTACACGTCAGTGTCGCTTCCTATAGTTTTGAAACTCATATCCACAAAATTATAAATAAAGCATGTAATAAAATGTGGTGCCTCACTGTAGTAATAAGTATATACAATTTTGAAAAGGTAAAAACCTTACTTGTATATCCAAATAGTTAAAGGTTGACAGTTTGTTATTAAAAACCATTGCCTGATATCGAATTTCGTGTCGTATATAACAAGAGGATTTTCTGAAACATAATTTATCATTAGGACTGCAAGAGACTTACAAAGAGAGCTAGCAACATTCTCGAGAAAGAATTTTAGTAAAGCCGGTTCTCATGTCTTTCCCTATGCTCTTGCGAACAGCGTGCGGGCAGTCTGGCTGCCGATAAACGTTGCGTTTATTAATGCGCATCACATCTTTACTGGTCAAAATATTGATTTTTAAATAATTTTAGGATTTTTTTTTCTTTTTACTTGGTTTTGAACACTATTAAAAACATAAATTGATTAATGCCACACATTTTGGATAATTTGTAAGAAAAAAAAAATATTTAAAAATCAATATTTTTGCCAGTAAAGATGTGATACGCATTAATAAGCCCTCAGTTTATCGGCAACCAGACTGCCCGCACGCTGTTCTGAAGAGCATAGGGAAAGACGTATTAAAGAACCGACTTTACTAAAATTCTTGTTTTTCCAATGTTGCTAGCTCTCGTACTATAAAGTTTGATTGTTCGTTCGAAGTAATCTCCGTAACCACCAATACGGTTCAATAAAACATCTTATTTTAATAGGAATCTATATTATAAGTGATATGCTAACTACTGTTATAAACGCGAATATGAGTTCATTTGTTTGTCTGTAATGCTCTACTCAACTGAATTGATATAAAACGAGGCGTACACGCTGTCAGGGATACACAAGGATCCATCCACAAAAAGTCATTCTTCTCGAAGAAAAGGTCAGATTTACATTGACGCGACCGCAAATTAAATCTTGTTACAAGACTTCGAGGATTATCTTAGTATTTAGTAATCAAATTGTAATAACTTTTTACAAGTTTTGACTATAGGCGCCTCAGTTGTTCCATAAACTAAATGAAACGTTAAAGTTGAAGCAGACCTAAATCGAAACGACAAGAATAAAATTCGATGTCGAATGCTTCGAATCCAGTTTTGTAATAACTATCTATTTCTTTTGGCTTCCTACACATTGACTAATTTGAATTCAAGATTAAACTATTGGCCGACGATGAAAAAATACTATGCACGTTTGAGAAATGCAGTGGGAAAACGCAGAATTGTAAATTTCTTGGTATTTGCAATCACCAGTACTTACGTCACCTAAATCCTTCAAGAGACAACCCGTTTCCAACAATGACATATTTACAACCATTATTATTACTATATTCTTAGATAAAAACAATAACTTTTGTACGCTTGTCAACTCAAGACTATTGTATAGCTTGTAAATAAAGAAATTACCAATATATTTTTGAACGACGTATCTAGTCTTCTGTGCAGGCACATTAATAAGCCCAATAATATCCTTTATATTGTTCATGAGCTGGATGCCTCGACCTCGACACTTATTGCCTGGCTTTACTATCCATATATTTAATACCCCGTCGATTTCAATTTGTGGGCAATATTTCGTAATTACAGCAAGAACTTTAGCTGCTCTCCTTTCGTATTGTCTGAAATGTCATGGTGTAATGAAATTGTGCATAACAGCGAGAGTAAATGAGCTCTCTTGCAGGTTATAATAATAGGGAATATCGTCACCTGTATATGTTCGTGGTTAAACATCATTATGAGTTACCAGTTAGAATCTAACTTTTTCCATTTATGATATACATCTAATGGTGCGCTCAGGAAAAAAAAATAATATATACCGTCACGGGGTAACGCACTTACTTTAACTGTGAGACTTGTTTTAACGTCATCTATCGCTTATTCTTTGTACAACCTTTTTATATGTATATATCGTAAGTTTGACATTTTTTAAAGTAAATGGGAATAGTCATCCAAATAATGAAGAAAAAGGGTTATAATTGCAATAACTTTTAAAACATTACATAAAGTAATATTTAAATCATCCAATCGACAGTGTAGTATTACGTCACAATTAACGTCCATTCCACACATTATCGTTCTGATGTTAATTGTTTTCATTCGTTCCAATCGATAAACAATGATCTAATTGCATGTATACTGTTACAAAAATGTTTACATACAGATACGGCCGGACACGGCACGTTAACGTACCTTATATTTATGTTTTTCTCCTCTGAAAACTTGGCTTTCTCATGCACCAAGAGGTAATGGTGAGTGAGAAATTGGTCCCATTCGTGTTCCCACACGTGCACTTGATCTTCCGTATCATCGATGTCTTTGTGTGTGAAAAACGTTATGTATTCGTCCAATCTGTTAATAGCAAACTCTAAAGCGCTGTAAGGAACCTTCCCGTTGCTCGAAATTAGGTTCTGTTCGCCGTTTTGTTGCAATGCGTTCAACAACCATTTCAGTACGCCGATACAAGCGGTAATCCGGAAATCATCGATAAACTCTTCGAGACTATCCGAGTTATGTATGTTGTAAGAACGCGGGAATCTAGTCAAAGCGACTCCTGGTTCAGTATACCAATGCATTTGAGTTAGAGATGCTGTTAAACCTTCTTTTGTTGTGAAGACTGATCTGCAGAATCTGATTACAATACTTTGTTTTATTACGTGGATCAAGGATTTGTTAATAGCTGTTGCATTTGTTGGTTCACTAATGGCAAGGGAGCAATTTTGTCGTCTACAATATAGCAAATAAATTTCTCGAGTAATAAAAATGGTTTATTTTGACTTAATTTAGCCGTGTCATATTTGCATTGAATTTGAGAAGTCCACAATAAGCTAATAAGAAAACGAAAACTTAATGTTTACGCGTAATATCCTTTGCTATCCAAATATTTGAAACTAAATATTTTAACAATTACCTGCTAATGACGACCTCTTTGTTACTCAACATCCAATCGTATTTATCTCGTTTGGTCGTCCAGAGGAAATCAACAGAATGGTGCTCCATAAATTTGTAAAGTATCATTCTCTCCACTTTAGATAATTCTTTGCTCGTTGTTTTCTTTGGATCTATATTAGAAGGCGGATGACGGATCTAAAAAAATAATAATTATGTAAATACATTTTTAATGTGTGCCATTTGTATGATGAATACCGTGCCATAGCTTTATTTGTACCTTGAAAAAATGGGAATCGAGTAGGGTATAAAAGTGGTGCTAACCCGTGGTACTATATCTATACTAATATTATAAAAAGGTAAAGTTTGTGAATTTGTGACGTTGTAGGGGGTAATCTCAGGAACTACTGGTTCGATTTGAAAAAATATTTCAGTGTTATATAGCTTATTTATCGAGAAATATTATATCATCACGCGAAAGCCAACAGGAGCGGAGCACCAATGAAGAATGTTTCAAAATCGGGTATTTTTTCCACTTGAGAACTTCCGCTGCGTGTTAGCGTAAGCCCAAAGTAACTATTCCACGTGGACGAAGTCGCGGGCAGAGGCTAGTACAGAATATACTAATTAGTAATGTTAAACAGAAATATACGAAAACTCTACGATATATATCATTCTTTTAGATTAAAACTACAAAGACAGCTTCTATATTACAAATATATATTTAAATGTTATTTTCAAAGGGGTTTATGACCTTAAAACTGTAATCAAAATAAATAATATCATAGCTACATATTACAGTTAATTCATTATAGTTTATTATACACGCGATATTCACACCCAAAACAATTTAACCGCTTACTTTATGTGATTCATATTTTTCAATCCATCCACGTTCAAGTAACGCCCGGCGTACTGCTGAGAATCCTCCCCCCTTTATCATGAACACTTTGCGTTCTTTCATGGCGTTTTCTGCGATTTTTTTCAGGTCATTCCATCTTTCATTGCTAACCCAGGTTTTGTATTGCTTTAACTGTTCGGACGAAGATGTTGCTTCTGAAAGTATATTTAAATATATTAGGGTATTTTAACATAGTCTAAGATATTTTCCAAATTGTTGGTTTTCATATTAAGATTTTGGAACTTCAAACTACTAGTTTTTTTTGTTCTATCTTGGATAATGCTTTTTTTTCTATTTCACGCAGCGGAAGCTCTCAAAAGGAAAAAAAAAACAATTTTGAAACATTCTTCATTGGTACTTTGCTCCTATTGCTCTTAGCGTGATGATATACACATATACATAAATATAGAAGCCCTATAGCCTTCCTCGATGAGTTATATAACACTGAATTTTTCAAATCGGACCAGTAGTTCCCGAGGTTACCCCCATACAATTTCAAATACTTCTAAATGTGGATGTACAAACTATTTTAAATACAATTAATAATTATATATGTATAGAAGTTCAAGGTTTTTAACCGGAGCACTATGAAATAACTGTTCTGTATCTTATGATAAACACAATGCAGTTCTTAAACATCGGCGATCACTAACAAATCTATAATCCATCGTTCCATCGTGATTCGCTGTTTTTATGCTGGCCTGCAAGCCTCTCGGATATACATTATTCCAATATGTGACAAACCAAAAGAGTCTCTGGCTGGTTTACCTGTGCATGTTGGCAGAGCTCCAGGCGAGTACATTACCTTATCCTATCACCCTATTTTATTTGTTATTTTCAACGAGGTAATAAAAAGGCAGGAATTTAAGATAACGTTCGTTTAGTATACAGGAAAAAAACCAAATACTGCATAGCGGCTGCTCCGGTAAGAAGTACTACTACTTTAATGTAGTTTTTATTAGCTTTAATTTGTACAGATGCAATGTCGACGATCGAGGCTTCATTTCCTACAATGAGCTTCGAGATCGAAGTCAAGAAAAATAGTTAGATATTTTTATAAAAAGTCCATCGATAATTTTATTAAGTACACTATCATTATAGCTCAATAAAGATAACCTACTTTAAAATAAGAATCATCGTCTTATTTTAGAATGTTTACGGTACTTTCACATATAGCTATTATAGTTTTCTGTCTGTCGTATGAAATGCCTTAATCGATCAGGTGTCAAGTAGCCGAGAGGCAATTGTATCCAATTGAATCGGGACTGTCATACACCTGATGCACCCTTAGCCGTATCAAGTGCCAGGATCAGGGGATATATTTCCAGTAAGGGGTGGTACGGTATCTGCACCCGACTGGATAGCTACCACCAAGCACATGGTCACATACCCGTCCTAGTGTCGTATTTCGTGATCAGCCAGTGCAGCCAGCTTGCAGGTCAGCATGACAGCGACGACTGGCGATGGGTTGTTAACTTTTTGGGTTTTCGTCATGTATGAATGAATTGTATATGAAAGAATTTATTTTAAATACCGTACGGAAAAGGTAGAAAATATGAGTCATAAAAATTCAATATAAAATAGTGAGTGTGCGAGTGAGACAAATGATAGGTAGATCTTCAAAAATATTGACAGAATTGACAGACTGTGACGTTCAGTTCTTGTTTTATTTCATTACATGGTCTACAAAGGAAAGATTTGGTTTCATTTTCTTCTTTACGGATGTCCATGCGAAGCCGGAATGAACAGCTAGTAAATAAATTAAAATGATGAAACGTGTCTATATGTATTGTACAATGTAACAACAGTTTAACTTTCAAGACGTTTTTGCTAAGGGCATATGAAATGCAATAGTAAAAAGAATTACAACTCTTAGAAAACCATCTTCTAATTGTACCCAAATATGCAAAGTGATTTGAGAAACAAACATACCTAATCCATGTTCAGATTTAGAAAATGAAACAGCACTCGAAGGCCGTAATTCTTTTTTTATCAAACTATCCTTATGCAGCTTGGAGTCAGAAGCGCTCTCCTGGAGTTCCATCATTACAGCCATGAATTTCGTTTACTATTTATCGAAAACCTGAAAGGAATAATATGAGGACACATTTTGTTCTCTCATTGGAGCGTCCGCACTATAAGAAAGTTGACTTTAGAATGGTTTGTTAAATATAACCAGCGATGCAATAACCCACTTTTATTTTAACCCACATCGGGAGTCCTTGGTTATCAGCGAGGCATTGGTGCACGTCACCGCCTGGCACCCGTATGACGTCACAACACTGGCATATTATAAGCGAATTGTTCAGAATGTAGTTAGGGAGGAAATTAATTAATAAACCTGATGTAATCTTACCCACTGTAATCAGGTCAAAACTCAAGAAACTAGGTTAATGTGAACACAACATTCACAATAATATGTATTTGCCAAATTCTGAATAAAATTAGAAACTGAGAATTTATTTACTTGTCATTTTAGATTTCGTTATGTTTCGTAAATATGAATATCTACTTATGACACGGAGATGGTTAAACACTTTTTAATTGTTAGAAAAGGAGGTTTCAAAGGAGATTTATTATAGATTGTTTATTATTAATTGTTTCCTCTATCTTAATATATTGGTTTCCTACTGTAATCTTATAATAAAGTAGTTAAAGACTGGACCGATTTTGATGAAATTTTTTGTGGTGTTGAGTGGATCCGAGAATGGTTTAGCTTTACAAATGGACGGTAGGTGGGTGGGTTGGTTTCTTTTTTTATTTCAAGGCAGGAAACGCCGCCAGGCGAGAAATAAAGTAGTTAGAGAAGTTTAAAGGTTATAATTATTATTTTTATATTCAAGTTTAAATATATATATATTTGTTTTATTATAAATCTTGGTAATAATGGTATTTTAACACTATAACTACTTAAATTATCGTGGTATCTTATAGATTTAGTTTATATACTGCAAAAATAAATTTGATGTGTAATATAATATTTGTTCGGTGCAGCTGTGATGAGCTATCAGGTCAACAGCGGTAGTCAGTTCGAAAATAAAAAAAACGTAGATTTCCAGTTGCCTTAAAGTCACCCTAAGCATCTAATAGCAGCAACTGCCTATATATGTATAATGTAACTTGGTATCGTTGAATGTGTCTATACAATAATAAATACAGTGAAAAACATAAAAACAATATGTGGAATTTAAATTAATGTAAAAAAATATTTCGACTGACACGGGCACTGATGCTCCTAGATGCCAATTGAAATAAAATATGTTTTATTGACTAAATGTATACATAATTAAGCATTATATAATTTTCATTCATACAATGCTGTATTAAATATACATTTTTGATATATCAAAGTTTATGTTCAAATGGTTGAGTGTGACTAAGAAAAAGATTGATCAATATTTTTCTCCGCAGTAGTATTTTTCATTGGTTGTTAATCATATTGTTTACTATGTATCGTAAAATATACAAATGTTTTAGAGAAAACGAAGCCCAAAATTGTAGATAGATATGTTAAACTCATTAAAATTATAATGTTACACCTAACTACTCTGTACAAATAAAGTTATGAAAAAAATCCCAACATGTTTGAAATCCCAAAAATTAACTCAACGCTGTACATCCATTACTCAATAGATGGCAGCACGAGTGGTAGTTGAAATTACAATTCTAAAATAAGTACGTAATTTTTAACCATTGTTAAAATTGTTAGCAAAAAGTAAATAGTAAAAAAAAATAATTTTGTATTTTGTTTTATTCATTGATTTTTGTAATTATTACCACAGTTTGTTACGTTAGATACAAACCAACTTCAGCCTGCAGTATAAATTTATAATGTTGTCAACCATGAAATGACGACAACAGAGCAAGCAGAAAAGACAGCTAACGTTTTGTGATGTTGGCATTACTGATTATGACATGACATGAAAGCAAGATGGCGAGATCATCTCTGTTTGATGGTCCTCTGTGATAATTCACACGTTTGATTTAATTTTTCGAACTTATTTCGTAATGATCTAGCAAATAGGACGATTCCGAAAAAAACTTAAAGTAGTGTTAGAGTGTTTTACTACCGATAAAAGTGTTTTTATTTTGATAGATGTGCATGTAACCCACCTGAGGAATGTTAGTTTTTTCAGTGATTTGTGTTACGGTCAGGTGTTTTCGTTTTGGTCAAAATTAAAAAAAAAAATTGTACTTGCGCAGTGAGTGAGGTTCCACAGTTCAGATGTATTTGTGTCTTGGGGATGCTAGATGTCGGGACTGTTTCCAATGTTGGGAAACAAAAGCTTGAACTATTTGTTTTGATAGACGGTGATAAATTATTTTATTTAGAAGGTCGGACGGAGAAGGATTCCGACCAGAGTGATGGCCTTCAGTGAGGTAAGTGTTCTACTGTGGTTTCATACATTCTATAAGTTTTATTACTTCCTATATATTGACTTCACTTACAGTAAATTGGTCATAAACGTACGTATGAAGATTACGAAAGTTAATAATTAATTTTAATCATGATTTAACATTTCAAGATTGTTTTAATTTAAATAAGTATCCAAGCTATTTAATTAATAACTCATTAATACTGCTAGTTTAAAATATATTCAATGGCCACATGACAATATATTCCAATATAAAATCATTCATTTTCATATTTAGCATACATTCAGTATTAAAATGTATTATGTTTCATAAAAATGTTTATCCATATGGTTATTGTATGTTGCTGTTATCAATAAAATATTTTTATCATTTTATGCTTATGATGACATCATAGGCATTATCGAAATCCCCAAAGTTATCAGTTCTTGTAGTGAGAAATCTTGTAGGTATTTGTGTTATAATTCAGAGGTTTTATAGTGTGCAAATATTTAGTTGCTTCTATTTCTGGTTTCTTAAATAATTACAACCAAAAAAGATATATCGGTGATTACAAATGGATTACAATATTTCATTTATTCATAATAATAATTTTAAATGTAATTACATTATACACATAATTATGTGAGAACTATACACGAGGAATATCCTGTAAAACTTCTTGAGGCATATTATTAAATTTTCAATGACTGTTAACTTAAAATTTTATTGATTGATTTTTTTTTATCTTTAACCATAATTTATTTATTGAAACAAAGTTATGTCCTGCGTTATACACAGTTTATAGTGGAAATTCTTATTAGAAATACACTGAATAGTTTTACTTATATCATACTTAAAATAATACATTTTCTGTTAACTTTAAATCTTCTAACTTGATCGATATTAAAGTATTCTTAACTATATAAATTCAAGTTTCATTCCAGCATTTTTCACATTAATATGTATTCGGCTAAATGAAATATTTATTTTTGTTTTGTATTATCAAATGTGCTAGTGGTAATGCACCTAATGACAAATTATTATTTCACTTATTACTGCTCATTACTTTTTAAAATGCAAACATTTGAAAAATCCTTTTTTTTTTAATATTGCCGCCAACAATTGCTATACATTTCAGTGTAAAATTATGTTTTTAAAGTGTTGGCTAACTTTGTAATGTTTTTTTATGAAGAATGTAAGAAATGAAATACATACAATCTTCTAGGGTTTTCTTTCTTCTTTTATTTTACCTCTACACATAATTAAAATGGATTGTGTCAAAAAGTCACCAAAATTCATGAATATAGTATGAAACAAATGCAAGTTTAACAAGAATATTGAATATTCTCTAACCCAAAGTTGTAGATTAATGTGTACTAATGGTTTAAGGTTCTATTGTATATTATGCATCATATAAATGTTATAAATGAAATCTGTAAATAAAATGATGATGATGCACATATTGCATATAAATTACTAGATGATGTCGATCATTTTTTTTCAGTTGCTTCTTAGAAATTTGGGTTTAGCTAAAAAGTTATCAGAGCATTCTTTATTTATTATAAAGTTACTAAATTTTTAAGAGATTAGTATGATTTTTATGAGCACTACAAATGATTAAGGACGCTTTCTGAGAAAAGTATATTTTTGCTTTTAATATTTTAAATGTTTTTTCCTCTCTACATAAAATATATTAAGATAATAGAGTCGCGAATATCACATAGTTAAATATAAATGAAGGAAAACAAAATTAAACATTCTTTGTTTTTCTACAAATATAAACAATGATAATTTCTGAGATTTCCAAATAAATTATTTATTTACAATGTCTCATTTGACTGTAATGTTGATTATTACAGAAACAAATCACCGTAATTGAGATAATTATTCTTTTTATGCATTTGTCTAATTTAATACAGCAGGTTCATTAGCCTCTCGGTCGTAAGCAGAGCATTACTGTGTGACGCATTCCGACGCCAAACATTGTTCTACGACACTGCTTCATTCGTTATGCGTTCCTGGTACAGCCGTGTCTTGTGTCTAATAGATTTTGTATGGGTAATATTCAAAAGTATTCACAATCGTTACAACAAAACAGTGTAACTCTTCACTACTCATTAAAAACGAGTAAGTAGACGCGGAATAAATACTCAACGCACCGTTATACCATATGTATTCGGTTTACCTTTCAAAGACAGTGCACCCGTCCAGTTGTTGAGTGGTTTCTACGGTAGAATACGTAGCAAAGTGTATGTGATGCAATGACAGTTACACATTTGTTACACGACGGAGGCTACCGAGTTATGCTGCCGGTGGAACGTTCACAGCGTTTCATAATTGTGGCATTTAGCGGCAGTTTCCCACGGTTCGATTGTTATTGGGATGTAGAAGGTGAATCGCGAGCGTCGTGCCGTCGCCTGGTCGGTCTTGAGCCGTTACGTCGGGGTGGCTTGCGTCGTGGTATGAGGACTATTTTTTTCGAACTGACTACGATTGGCTTGACTGGCGTTCACAGCTTCACCGGTCTACGTGCTGAGACCATGCCCGTATCACCGTCACACCTTTACGCGGCTTCAAAACATTAACTGTTCGTCTTTAATTATGTTGTTATTGTGATCATCTATGAGAAATTCATTTTGTCCGATAAATAGTACATTTTCTTGTAGAGTAGGTATGCCATTAGAGTTTATTTGTTTGTTGTAGGCTGAAGTCTGTATTATTTTTTATATATTTAGTTTACAAGTATGATATTGATCAAACTCCGATTATAATGAAAAAAAAGTAAAGTAAAAAAAAGTAGTATATAGTTTTTACGTTTGACCACAATCGTACTTGTAAATGATGTGGTCCAAGATGGTAAACACGCTAAACCTAGAGCGACTGGCTCTTAAGTGAGGCTACCGGAACACACTAATAGGTGCTTGATAAGAGATATTCATCTTGAGGATGGTAGCTACCTAGGCGAGCTTATAAAAAGCCCTTCCACCATCCTATGGCCTCTTCACAATGTTTTGAGTCATATGCAAGTATTCGAAGCTACGTCGATGGACGCAGTGTCCTAACAGGCTCACCACTGCGTCATAATCGCTTCAAAATATTTTGCTTTTTAATACATGCAGCAGCGCTTCTAAACTATTGTTCGTATTAGATAATTAATATCGAATCTATTGTTTTAGATATTTGAATTCTGGTGATTATCTGTTCAAAGTAATGCTTAGATAAGGAATCGATAGTCACGCGTAGTTAAAGTATGATATCGACAAGTTGAGATGCTTTGAAACAAATTGCGAACGCAAGATGATACATCGTAATTTTTTTTTTTCAACCAAAACAGAGGGTCAATCTACAATCGGAATATACGTACTTCTAAAGAAAAATGTAATATGTTTATGTGAATCGCGTTAACACATTGGCTACACATTGTTGTATACTATTCTAAGAACCCTAATAAAGCCCTCGAGTTTAATAACGCTATTGGAAAATTAATAAAAAAAAAAAAAAAAGAGTGTTCAAACTTAAACTGCGGGCGATCCACGTCATTATTGTTAGACTACAATCAATCAACTCTGAAAGGTTCCTAATGTGTGATATAGGATTGTCGTCTAGGTGGGTGTAGGTAACTCCCGATAAAAACGATAAAAGAAAGCGATGAGGGGTTATTCTGAGCTAATTGTGGATCAAATAAATTTTAGTTGTATATCCATCACATTTTATTATAGTTTCGTACCTTCTAAAATAAAATCTCCCAATAGTTTTATATCGGCTCGACTCAAAAGGCACTTGCAATCGACCTTTTGAATACTTCTGATGTAGTGTATGTGTGGAAAGGTGGTTTTCTAAAAGAACGGGAAGTAGCTACTACGCCGTTCTCAGGGTATGAAGGTCGTAAAAAGTTTTAACCGTATATTATATTAAATGTTAACTGTTAGGTAACTGAATAGGTAAACAATACATTGTCATGTTTGCATTGTGTAGCGAGCCTTATCTATATGGGCCGTGGTTTCCTCTGTGGGCCCCTGGTCGCTCCAGTAAGCTAATGTCAACGTAGGTCTGTGTACCACTAGACTAATTTTGAATGCATGTTTGTATTCAAATATTCTTATATATTCGGGTATATTTGAATTTGTACGTTTTAACCCGTACCCAAAAGCGTTTTATGTATACAAAACGTCTTGTATTAAAATATAATGATGCATTAAGCCTAGGGATCCCTTCCTAGGAGATGTTGATCTTCATCAGTTCTCACTTAGTACTATCGGAATAAGATATGGCCACAAAATTCCATATAGGGGTTGCTGAATGCGTGATTAAGAGAGCGTAAAAGTGTTTATCACTAGTGCCTTAGTTTCTGGATGATTTTTTTCTTTATCAGATACTTAGATACACGTTATTCGATGCAGTTATTGAATAGATGTTACAGCAGGTGTCATCGCTTGATAAATGTAATTAAAGTTGTATTAATAAGTAGGATCCTTATTAATATTATAATTGCGAAGGCGAGTTTGTTTGTTTGTTTGTTTACGCTTTCACGCCTTGACTCTTTAAACTGTCATCATGAAATTTTACGTACACATTGTCAGGGGTTTAGGAAAAGTACGTTGGCTAACTTTAATCCAGAATAAATAAATGTTCTCTAGGGACAGGTAAATACACTAATGTGAGCTAAACCGTGGGAAAAGCTAGTCATTAATAAATAAATAAAAAAGTTTGAGGTTTTTTCTACTTATAGTACTTAATGAACGAGTTGTTGTGAGTATTGGACAATTTTTTTTATGTTTACGGATATCATGCTTAAGATTATAATAAAAAAAATAAAAATTACACACAATTAAGACGAATTTAATGACGCCTCATAAATTAAAATCCTTCAAGTATTTTCCAAATCAAAATACCTTATCCAATTTAGGCCCTAAAGAAGGCGGTTACGAACGTTAAAACTACCAGCAGATCTGGAAACAATCTAGTCATAAAGGAGAATCGGCAAGAAACTCGATTAGGTTTATCTTTTTAACGTACATAACGTTTATAACACATTTAAGTTACAACCCGTAATAGAGCGTACTGAAGAATTTCGAATGTATGTACATACGCTTGAAAAAACTTACCCTTCAATGACGCAGTTGCGAAAAAAAAAACAAAAAGTTGTTGATTGATTTACTAGTCACACTTAGCCCATACGTTATGGGAAGTTTTTGGTATATATAAGCGACATGTGTATGGAAATATTAATGTATCGTTTTCTTTAAGTGTACTTGGAGTTTTGTCACAATTTGACCATATCACCCCAGTGACTACTACCAAAATACTATATTTTCATAGTCATTAACTAAATATAGAATTTAACGGGTGCAGAATTTGGGAAATACCAGACATAACCAGCCTATAAAGCATTCTTGCTACCTCTGAAGTCGAGAAAGCAAAGATGGCACACTACATAAACCGATGGATCTTTTATGTACACCTATACATAATAAAATAATTTTGTCTGTTCTTGTTCTTTGATGGAGTCTCCTTTTTACTTTTATTGAAATAATGTGGAATGTTTATCACCGATAAGACAAGCTGAATGTAATAATGATGTATACCTGATTATATTTTATACATTTCATAGTTATCCCTATAGTTTTTGTAGGTATATATATGGCTGATTGAATTTCTGTTATTACTAAAAGCTATTATGAAACTTGGCATACAACTACCAAGGGAGATTTGCAATACTACAACGCAAAGTTAAATGGAATTCGGTGTATTTGATTTCCAATTTGAGATTTGTAATTAAATTGGACTCGTTATTGGAAATTTCGCTTTGTATTTGTTATAAAAATAAATATAAATAATTAAATGGTCGGTTATAATACAGTTTTGGTTTTGCTATATATCATTATCAATCTTTATAGACCCACTGCAGTGACAGGCCTCTTTACCTCTAAGGAAAGTATGGGCATAATCACCACGCCAATTCACAATGTATTGGCGGTTTCAAACACCGAGAAATTTACAGTTCGTTATTTTTCTACATAAAGGAACATTTCTGAGGTTCAGGTTTCCTCAAGATGTTTTTCTTCACCGTCAACCGATAACGTTACCGATTTAAATCAGTTAATGTACACGAGTTCCGAAAAATTCGGGGTTCCAAATTGCGGACATCGGATTGATATTCTACCGTTCAAACCGCTCGACCATCATGTTTTTGTATACAAATAATCATTCTTCATTCATTCTTTCAATGTATACTAAAATATGTTTTGCTTTCTTATTCAATTGTACTAAATAGTAGGTGTAATTAAGAAGTGTTAAATACCCCTTTCAATTATTAATGTAATTACAATGAAACACGCACAAAATGTTAGTCTTGTTATCTTACATTTTTGCGTGAGTTATAAAAAAAGGCCTGTATCCATATTCGATATGAAAGTCGATAATGTGTCATGTTGTATCGAGCGAATCTCGTTAGTAATCATGAAGTCGGGTCATTAACCCGGACTTATCAACAATCAAATTTGTAGGGCCCTCCAACAGCTCGCCCTGTGTGTACGTACCTCTGTTGTCGTATTTGCATAGGAACTATTCGGGCCGTTAAAACTTCCAAGCGCTGTTCGGTTTGTATAGAGTACACTTTCCGCTTACTGAGGTTACATATTTTCGGACGTCGTGTAAGTTGGTAATGGAACGTAAACCTGAGTGATATAACTGAGTACGTTTTACTATGTTGATAACACCTGTACTAGTTTTTTCAATTCCTATATTTGTTCTCGGGATATCACAACTATCCTCTTAATTTAATATTTCTCTGCCTAAGATTAATTGTTATTGATATATAACTCGTATGTAGAAATTTTCACAAATGTTTTTATGACATATTTGTCTACTGCTTTTGCTCGCGATAAGGTGTATTTGGTCTATCTCTAAGGACAGTATATTTCTCTTCGATGATAGATATCCTATGTTCTTTTCTGTACTCGTGACAACGTCTTTTTTATGATTAGTCGAGTAATTAAGATTTGAAGGCGTAACAAACGAACAAGTTCCCATTCGCATTTATAATATTGAGTAAGGTTTTAATCAATAAATCTACACATACAGTACTGTTTGTGATTTATTTTTAGGTTTTCATATATCAAACAAATGCGTTCTCTTTTATTATTAGTCATTTTATTTTGTCACGCTATCTAATAAGTAATAAGTCGTAAGTACTGGCATTAAATGCACGTGGATGCCGACAGAATCGTTGGTAAACATTAAATAGATATTCCGTCGTTCAAATAAGTCGACCACCGGCTCTTTTCGTAATATATTAAAAGTCACAACCTCGAACACACACTTAGTGGAAATTCATTAGAAGAGATAGTTATTCTCTATTACGAAATTGGAATAGTAATCAATCGGACATTACTAACCTTTGAACTTTGAAGTGTGTCGTGATCCACGTGAACTATGGACGAGCGCGTGGTGGGAGGTGAAAGGAGCTCCGTTATAGAATATGTTTAGATTATTTGACCAGTGCACTTAATTACTAACGAGTTTCTCGGCTTTTATTGTTAATTTTTCTATATTCCATTCCCTAATATCGTATTCTATTTTAAATATTATTTGTTATTGTTCTATATATTTCACTGTACAGATCGACAGAGAACTCGAGGTGAAGTATTCATGCTTATCTTTGGATATATTTGTTTAGTTCATGCAGAAGAGAGTGGCTTTTAAAAAGTCGACATAGAAAATTCTGGTAAATTTTCAAAATTGCTATGGTGTCTGTGTGAGCGGTGGAACCTTTGTTAGTAGATTATTAATAAGCAAGAACTTGCTAAATATAGTGGTAAAACCATACAGATTGCAATTAAATAGAATAAAAATATATAAGTAAAATTTGTTTGTTTCTAGACGATTCTGGAATAAGTGGATGCTGTCTGAAAATTCTTTACTACATTCTTAATGATTGACATAAGCTATGTCAAATAATACAGTTAAGATTTATTTTGTAATTAGGGCAAACGACGTCGCCGGTAGTTGTTAGTAGTAGATTATAATTTGTGGTTTCGTAACGAAAGAACTATAAATAAATGGAACTGTCGCATGGTGTTACTCCACATACGTTTCGGTAAAATGGCACAGTTTGAATTGTGACGAAAGCGATACAGCTTGACCTGGAATCGTTACAACGTTGTTGTATTTATAAACGTTGCATCTAGTATTTTGATACGCGTACCGGACTGGTCGGGATGCTTTTATAAAATAAACACTCGTGAAGGAATGTGGGCCGAAATTGGAAAGCGACGTGCTTTAAGACTCCTTCGTTTGACCGAATTACTTAACGAGGAAACCGGTGTAGTACGTATGTTGGGATGTATCTTACGATTAATTCATGTAATTTATTTATATATCGCAAAGGTTAAGTAAAAGCAACAAAAGATTGCTTATTTCTGCTGTGGTAGCTTTCGCTGGTAATTTTTCAATAATACTCGTGTGTAAAGATAATGTCTGGTGATACTGGAATTGATATAATTAGGAGGAAGTATGCAGATAGCACCGGTGATAGAGAAAGTCTCGCGCAATAGATAACAGCAGTAAGAGCACGTCAAAGAGGGATGAAAGTCATGTAATCAGAAGTGTCAGCTTTTTTTTTGCAATATACTACGCTATTGGCGTGCTGGGTTTTCATAGCTTCACCGGACTACTAAGACGAGCGCTTAAGGTAATTCGCCGCTTGCATGTCAAAATTGACGAATGTGTGCCTCACGAATTTAAACTGAGTGGCAACTATGAAGCTGGACAGATATAGATGTTGACAAATGTCGAGGAAGGTATGAATGGTTTTTGTTGAGTACGATATGTATATTTAAGGTAAGAATAGGAAAATATGTTGGGCTGATCCTACTAAGGGAGGGATAACGGTAAGAAGATGTTAGTGAGTACGTGTGACGTAAAGTTTTCGTTTGTTGTTACGTTAAAACTGTTTTTAAGTGCTTTTTTTATTTAGATAACTAGTTTCCAAACCATAAACGTCGATTTGGAAATACTGTCGACTTTTTTGTAATATACTTTTGTAACTAGATGAAGACGCATTTATTAATATCAGTATTATTGCAGATAGAGTTAAGTAAATGGCGAATATGTTTCAAAATGAATTTGTTTTTATGAGGTAGCATTAGATAATATTTTACAAGGCATGAAGGAGATGCTTAAAACTGAACTTTTAATTATTCATAGCAGCCAGCCGCCGCTGGTTCATCAATATTGATAACTCACTCTCGTGTATAAGAGCTACTTGGAAATAGTGCTTGGGAAACGATATTTCTGATAATTAACTCATTATGATTAAGTGTTACTTAATTATTATCGGCATTTTTATAAGGAGCTATAGAATACAATGAATGACTTATTTCGCAACAACAAAGTGATAGCAGAAATCGTTAAATATTCGCTTTAAACTGAAGAATCATCAGTTTTACGTAATTTGAATTCGCAATTTCGGAGCCAAATTAACTATTTCTTCCATGTCCTTCCTTTTACGAAACACGTAATTAGGGGATTAATAACTTGTTCCAACAATTATCTCCAATAAGCATTTACAAACTTGTATATATTTCAGGAAAAACGTCAGTTGCCAAGTGGGAACAGCTTTTTTATAACAATAATTAAAAAGTATGATTTTCTAATTCGCAATTATTTAAATAATGCTTTTAATGCCATATTATTACCAAATGTGTTTTTAGATTATAATGGAAAAAAAATACATTAGACTTAAATTAATGCGTTGAAATGATGTCCTCGAATATTATTTACAATATAAATTGAAAATGTAATTGGAAGGATATAAAAAATGAGCTTACATTAGCTAAGATTTGATTATATCATCTTTTAAATGTTTATCTCTTTTAGTTCATTCAGAAAAGAAGTAAAAACTAATGCAATACGTTCATTATCGTAACAGTGTTTTTGTGTGGTGATAAAAAAATGAACATAAAAAAGTGTAAAAAGATTATTGTGACTGAAAAACAATAGACATTTCACGGCAGAGACTATTCGGCAGGTATAATTTTAACCGAAGAAGTACACTCATCAAAAAAGTCTAAGCAACATGTACTAATTTAAATTTTAGGATGGTTCTTCACATTATAACGTTGTATTTTATTTTTAAAATAATATGTTTAGGGTTCTATGATGTAAAAATAACAGCTGTTGTCTTTATAAGTTCTTTTAATAACAGAAATGAACAATATTAGAATATACTGTAGAAACTAAGATACATAAGAAACTAAACTTTTTTCTTACAAAATGAAATTTCTAAAGAAAATGTATTTATTGTGAAAGAATAGAACAATTTAATACAAAGTATGGTCTCCTCTGCTATTCAGAACTTGTCGGCAACGATTATTCATTGAATTAATGAGACTGTTTATGTCATCTTGCGGTATTCGCTCCCAATGGAATTGTAGCAAATCCTTCAGCTGTTGGGTTGTTGTCGCTCCGTCCAAGTCCTTCAAAACACGTCTCTGGAGCATGTCCCATGCGTGCTCGATGGGGTTGAGATCTGGCGATTGTGCAGGCCAGGGCAATACCCGGATGTTCTCCGTTGCAAAGTATTCACTGGTTCGCCGAGCTGTATGTGAACGCGCATTGTCATGCATTAACCTAAAATCGGAGCCAAAGATTTATGCAAATGGGTAGACATAAGGTCTGAGAATATCCTCAATGTAATTTTCAGCATTCATGTTTCCATTTACAAAAACGAGCTCAGTTCGCCTGTTCTTCATAATACCCGCCCATAACATAACTGTTGACCCGCTGTATCGGTGGGCACCTGATTGGGCGTCGAGCTCGTAGGCCTTACTCATGCAGTCGATTTCGCACAGTTTGAGGACTTACATCAACGCCACTTGAAATTTGTAGCCTCAAACTTATCTCTCGAGCGGTTAACATCGGCTGGCGTCTTACAGTCAGTTGTATGTACCGGTCTTGCCGAGTGGTTGTACTCCTTTTACGGCCTGGATGCTGTTCAGCGGGTTCTCCTGTATTATTGTAGCGCTGCCAAAGACGACAAATAACACTTCTATGAATGCCAAAATGTCGAGATACCTGAGATTGATTACTTCCCGCTTGCAACATCCCTACAGCTCTTTGCATTTCATCTGCCATCAAATGACGTCGCTTCATGACGTAAAGAATATCTAACAATTCAATTTTGTCGCTAACTTTATTTAAATGGTTGGTAAAATTATAAAATCAAGACTAAACGTAGCAATTAAAACACACTTCAATTCAAACAAATTCGCAGTCATTTGAATTTTATGAAAAAACAAAACATAATCAAATTTTTTTTTTACAACCAGCCAGTATGTCATAAATAACAAAAAAGTTTACTTACCTACGCACTTTATTTGAGTAAATACTTAGAAATTAATTAATATAAATGGTAAAATTTGTAATATCACGCATGTTGCTTAGACTTTTTTGATGTGTGTAGTTATGCGTCCAAAAGATTTTAGCAAATAAAACCAAAATATAAATTCGTAAAATAAGTACAAAAATATTTAATATCTTAAATCGTTGTTGTTGCAATTCAACTTACTGGTTATATGACGTAATGCAATAAATAAACATTTGCAGATAAATAAAAACAGTGACTCGTTTACCTTGCTTTAAAAACATGTCAACCGACTATTGAGTTCCTGGTCTCGACGCGCCGCAAAGGCTGGGTTGGCTTCGGTAAATGAATTTTCTGCTTTTGCGTTTCTTTGTTCCGTCCCGATCTTTTGTACTATGAGCAGGTATTCTTCAATACTAGTTAATAACTTATGAATAATAGACAATCATTGCAGTGTTTTAGCGTGTTGGAATTTGATTATTTCAATTATAAATTCATATCATACATTGTAAATCTGTCAACTACTTTATATTAATTCCTTCAGAGTTTGTAAAATATTATTGTTTTATTTAAATAAAAAAGTGCTTATCTGAGAATTATTGTACACGTAACTGCATTTTAGAAGGTGTAGTCTGTTAATATCGATGTTTTAGCATTGTACCATTTTATATGACTTTCTTACTTTGACCTTGTTCCTGCAAATTAAATCAACAAGAAAATTACTGGTATAAATAATAAAATATGAGTTGTTTATGTTATTATTTGATAATAACTGTTAGTATGGCTTGTCTATTATCTATACTAATATTATAAAGTTGGAGGGTTGAACGTACTAATCTTAGGAACTACGGGTCCTATTTGAAAAATTCTTTCAGAGCTAGATAGCTCATTTATCTAGGAATCTGGGCATTCATCTAGGCTATATATCATCACGCTAAGACCAATAGGAGCGGAACAACAGTGAAGAATGTTTCAAAATCGGGTATTTTTTCCTTTTGAAAGCTTCCGCTGCGCGTTAGCGTTAGTCTAAAGTATCTATTCCACGCGGACGAAGTCGCGGAAACAGTTAGTATACTATAACGGCTATGTATTCAATTTCCGAATTGCTTGACACGAATCGAGTTCGAATCAAAAATACTTCTATGTTTTAGGTCCTGTGATGTTTCTTATGAACGTCAAAACGACCTACCTATTTAATCTAATAATCTGATTTGTAATTGAATGTTCTGAGTTGAATATTCGAACTATTCACTTCATTCGAACAATATTAGCTTTTTAAATAGTACAATTAATCTAAATAGTTCTAAGATTTATAAAATAATCAATGATTATGAAATTCATATTCATTGACGACTAGTTTCAATTATTCAAGTTCGATTCGAACACCATTCCCACAACTTTAATTTATATAGTATAGTATAGTATAAAACAAAGTCCCCTACTGCGTCTGTCTGTCTGTCTGTTCGCGATAAACTCAAAACTACTGAACGGATTTTCATGCGGTTTTCACCAGTGGATAAAGTGATTCATGAGGAAGATTTTGGTATATAATTTGTCAAAGATTTTTTTATAGTCAGGGTGGGACAACGTCTGCCGGGCCCGGTAGTTAATTTATATATTTTGTTTTTTGAAATGTTTGAAAAAATGGCTACATTATTTAATGAAAAAGATAAGAGTTAATCAACTCACTGGATTAAAACTGGACTATTACTTACGTTACTATTTTTGACTAATGAAAACTCTGTTTAATTAAAGTATTGTGATTACTTCAAAGTATGTAATTTATATTATACTAGTTATTGCTCGCGGTTTCGCTCGCGTTATTGTAGATTTCATTTGTCCCCCGGGAACATTATGTCTGTTTCTGTAGGTACCCCTGACAATATGTATACAGAATTTGATGATGAGCGATTGAGTAACTAAAGCGTGAAAGGCTACGCAAACAAACAAACTCTCATTCGCGTTTATAATATTAGTAAAGATGTTATTATGTACAATGACTAAACAAGTAGCTAATGGTTATTAAATTACTACACTTACGATAGGAAGATAACATCATTAAAATTACTTAGACGGAAATCCCTGAGGGTTGACCAAATGCTTTGGAGGAGCTGTTGGGTTTTATTGTCTCCAATTTTGTAAAACCCGTTCACTGTCTTTCATGGCGGGCCGTTATCGATGATGGGCTTTTCCAAATAAATAATTAGGCTTCAAACGGGACACTTACTGGGAGACATCAATAGGGGCTTGATGACAGGTCTAGACTCTTAGTTTAAGCTGTTAGTTTGCCAGGCAAGCAGTAGGAAAAGTCGTTTAAGTTTTTCGCAACTCTTTCTATATCTTCTATATTCAATATCGAAAAATGCTGTATTCAATTTAGGTCCTAAGAAGGTGCTTATGTACGTTAAAACTACCGTCGGTTCGGAAAACAACCCGGTCATCGAGAGGAACTAGCAAGAAACTCGATCGGGTTTATCTTTTTAACATACATGTATTTAAAATACATTAACGTTGGGATAGTTTTTAGTGGCTGCACAGAGAGAGGTGTCAATTCTAGACATCACCATCGTTCACATATTGATCCACCCTTTTGTTTGACACCAAAACCCGATTGACATAGCGCTTAAACCGGCAAATCGGTAATATGCTATGTTACAGTGTTGTAAAACCTAACACTATCTATTACCTAAAAAAAGTGTTATTGGTTTTACTCAGTCCGAAACGTGGGATGACTAGTTTGTCGCAGTTTCTAGTATTTAAATCATGCCGGTTTCTTAGGTAGTTTTTTTAAGTTTTTGCGGACATATATTCTATCGGCATAGTTCATTTTAATAATACATTTATTATTAATCTAGTACATAAGATATGATTAGAAGAACTCAAAGTATGTTAAACATTCAGTTAGTATGACGCTATTCCGTTAGAAGTCAGGTTTTGAATGGGTCTCGCGGACAGCTTAATATATTATTATACGGATGAAGTGGGCAACCGTTTGTTCATTCACCTACGATGGCCATGATGGATATTATATTAAATTCTTAGTATGTACGTGTGTTACTTATCAATTCAAATTAAACATTTTCATATGCGAATGTATTGTCCGTAAAGTTACAGGTGTCGCAAGTACCGATTAAAATATTACGAAGATTATTTAATTGTGACTTAGTTGTTTTTTAACTGAATTCGTTTTAAAATGTGCAGTTAATAGTTAAAAAAAAACCAGAATTATTTCTATAATCCCCTAGGGCTGTGATCGGTAAATTCGTCATTCAAGACAGCCAAATACAAACAACATAAAAACGAAGTTTGTTCAAAGACCTTTTCTTTTAAACTTGGGTTTTGCTTTAGTAGAGACATTTCTATAGAAATAATTTGGATTAAACGTACACTCTCGAGCTTGCCTTAGCTCTAAATACGTCTTATTTTGCTAGAGTCTAACTGTGCTATTGTTGCCTTCAGAAAATGTTTCTTTTTGTAGGTTTTCGTTTCAAAAATAACTAGTCTCTTACAAGGCAAGTTATTAAAAAAAGTGTGTGTGTACTTATGTACACGCGTTAGAAGTTATACTTCTTTGGCGTAACCAGATAAAAATCTTTTCAAAAATTTTATCTTTCGCCTTATTCTACGTTTGTAGAAAAAACGACACTAACAATAGAAAAAAGGTATTTAATACATTGAAAGTTTTAATACAAAGAAATACAAACAACAAATACAAAGAAACAAAATGTTGAGTATAGCTAACTTCAGGGTGTCGGTTTTTCGTGACGGTGTGCGCGCGCATCGTAAAAATTTACTCTCATCATTTTTCCCTAACGCGCCAAAAGAAATATAACTTCAATAATATTCCCCGTTCGCACTAAATATTTTGTGGAAGAGCCACAGTGAAGGACAGAAAGAGCCACATGCGGCTCTCTACCGGCGGTTTGGAGACCATTGCCCAGGGATTGCTTAAAAACTATTTTTTTTAGTTCTTATAAGGAGCTCCCGTGAAGTATATCTTGCTTCTTCGTCAGATTGGTGTAAGATATGTATCATCTGTCAGCCTCTTTGAAGAATTGAATTAAGCGGAAAAGCAGCTGTATTTCTTCGTGGTTTAAGAATCCATTGAAAACAAATGATTGTGTGATCAAAAGCAAATAGCAAACGTTATGTATATATCAACGCATATTATAATAGGGTCAATGCTAAATGCCAAAGAACCGTTTGAAACGCGCGTATAATTGTTCTAGTAAATCGTAATCATCGCAATATCAAAATGTAATAAATCATTAAGTAATATAGTTTCCTCGTATGCTAACTAGTTCAAACGACGTTGCGTTATATATTTTTTTACTCTTGAAAAACGTGTTCACAATTTAATATGTTCATTTATCTTTATTCTTATTACTGCCTTTCATTAACTTTAATTACATTAATGCATATCAAAAAACTGCTATCCAATTTATAATATTACAAACTTTTTATTATATAATTATTATACAAAATAAGCATTCAAGTAATATCTTACGCTAAACATTATAACGAATAGAGTTACCTACTTCCACGACTTTAACAACGTCCGTTCCTCTTGTAAGAAGTAATTGATTGCCAGACGTCGCAATAATCAACTGTGACTAGATAATTGAGTCCACGTGTATTTTTTATTAAATAAAAATTATGTAGCGAACAGGCATGCAATTTAATTGATAGTGATTTCTACAGTCTATATTTATCTAAAGCCGACCTTAAGAGTTCTTAGCTTAAGTCATTTTTTGATTAGTCGCCGATATAGGGATGATTATCGATCATAGATTTTTCAACATCGATATTAAGTTATATAAAACATTCATGTTGGAGTTTTTGGCGGAACCTTGGAATGTTATGTTGAATTTTATATTTTATTCATAATCTTGTGTTATTTGGCTCTATATTTTGTAATATTGATGGTGTTTTACGTAATATAGTTTGGTTATTGTGCACAACTGAAGTGGATGAGAAATAATATCACGGATACATGGATTCCGACTTGCACAAAAACTCCTCGGAAAGTTTTAACAAGAGGGCCACCATCTTGTTAGAACATTGAAATGATCGCATGGAACTTATAATATCATCAACTACTCGACAATGGCAGTAATAATATACTAGCAGATTAAATTATTATCGAAAGATTAAATAAAATAAAAAAGAAAGAACAATCATGTTGAGAAGAGACGTTCATGCTATGAATAAAATTATGGAAGTCGATATTTTTTCTTCTTCTAGTAAACTGTAAACATACAAGTGTTACTAAATAAATGGTGGTCCAACTGGGAGTCCTACGGCTAACTTAGGTACCCACAAAGAAAAAGGTATCCCGCCTGGGATTATTCACACATATTTTATTTTCTTGACTTTCAGTATCAAAAGTGTAATTCATTTTGACATTTGCGGGACATTGACGTTCACTTATTGATATCGAACTCGATATTTTTCTTATATAGTTCATCCCTATGTTAATGCTAAGGATCGGTTTGGAACCTGTCATATGCCAATGCGTGTTGCAAAGTACCCTTATCAAATTGTACACCACGAGTTCTGTTTCTTTCTGGCAGTAATAGGTAATTGATACTTCGTTCTTACTTCTCGGTTTTTCGTGTTTTCTTCTATTTTCTTTTTTACAATAATGTTTCGACTTTACGCATGTATCTGTACTTGGTGTAAAAAGTTATGTATAAGTTAGGGAGAGGGAGAGTATGCATCGAAATATATTTAAAAAAAATTCAACTTATAAAAGTTCAGTTTAAAGGTCTTAAGAAGGTATTTATTAACTTAAGGCGATATCAACGGTATGAAACTCGATCGGATTAATTAATTTATATTAATTGTCGTCCAGTGGTCCAAATTCGACTATAATTCATTACTTTTCTTTAAGCTTCAACATTATTCTGGTTTTTTTGCCAAAGAATGTACCACTATAATCATAACCTATATATTTTTTTAATTTTGTTATTTTACGTCAGCTGCGAGCGTATACAAATACGTCATTATGCATTAATTTTGACTTTATTGAAATTCATATAATATAGTCGATTGTGTGGAAACAGAGTAACTGATTCCATTTTTATTGATAACACTAAAACCAGTCAATACCTACTAAACAAAAAAAAATGAGAAAAGAAAATCGGTAGGACAACGGGACACAAACAGAGGACAAAAAGTACTGAATTGTTTTATCCGTGCCTATTTATATGTAAATATTCTTTTATTAAAACAATAGAAGTATTGTTCACAATCGTATTATTATTTTTAGCGAAAGTACAGATAAGTGGGGGTCAATTCCAGGCGTCGCTATCGTTCATATAATGATAACCTCTTCACAAACCTGATTGAAATGGTGTTGAACTTATTGTCCGGCAAATCGATAATGCACTTTGGGTCCTTATCGTAGAACTCTATTGAATTACCTAAAGCCTTCTAATTTATCTTGCGTAGTTTAAAATATGGAATGGTTAGTGTTCGTATTGTATGTATGCTTTATGTATGTTCTTGCGAACATCATTAAAGTATCGAGAATATATGGAGAAAGACTAGTTAGGATACTAAATTTCTGAGGCTTGTTCTTTAGTAAGTAATGAATTGCCCTTCTTATGTGTTAACATTTCATAATAATATTTAGGGCTTATAAAGTTTATTTTGGTGAAATAATGTACAGTAAATCTCCTTGCTCGGCAAATCGGTAATGCGTTTTGGGACCTTAGTGTATTACCTAAAGACTTTTTAATTGGTCTTGCGTGATCTAAAATACGGGATGCCTAGTTTTTGTTTATTTCTTGTACTAAAATTGTGTCGGTCATTTAGGAAATATACTTTATCTAGGTTCCCGCAAACATATATTAATTTATCGACAATGTATGGGGAAAGTCGTGTTAGGATAATAAATTTCTGAGGCTTGTTCTTAAGTGTTAATATTTCACCATAATATTCCTGGTCTATAAAGTTTATTTTGATTAAATAACTTACAGTAAATCTCCGCAACAATAGCTCCGAGTTAATTGAATGTAATTGTTTTATCGTCGCGCGTATTAGCGATGCTTCATTGGTCTAGTTTTATAGTTCATTGTTGGCTTCGATATTTTAACGAGGAATCGGTCGCGTCCTAAACACACATACACCGTGTTTTGTTCAACGATTCGGAATCGTCGGAATGATTTGCATATTTTATATGATCGTGAACTGGTTTTCTGTTCACTTTTACGTATTTATTTTACCGTTACGATTGTAAACTAGTAATGTTAAACGTCTGATGAGTTTTTAAATGTGTTCTTTTTTTACCATTTAAATATCGTTCCGTTTCACGTTTACTTCGATTAAGTTTCATTGTAATTTTGAATTATATATCGGAATAGAGTATAAAAAAATGGTATTCTCTTTGAAGTACTCTATTGTTGGTTTTTTTTTAGCTTACAAGCAATCTCAATTCATCTTAAATGACGATGTAGCCTATAACGCGTTAAATATGACAAGATAGGTTATCAGCTATGGTTTTTATAACTCGAGCATGGTATTTACAAAGTGGTATAAGAAAAAGCTATACCGTCATTCTATAGTTCCATTATTATGGTATTCTTCAGCGATAGCCCTGGCTTATTGAAGGATTTGAAACTACGTCGATTTATGCGGTGTCCGAAAATTATACTATAGAGCTATCATCGCTTCAAAAAAATTATAACTGTGATTATGATCTATTGGTCTTACTTAAACATTCTTAATATTTATATGTAAACTAGCAGGCCTGGCGGACGTTATCCCGTCCTGATAATTACATTATACTTATATAATTAGACAAATTATATACCTAAACGTTCCTCATTAATGTCTTTATCTATTGGTGAAAATCGCATGAAAATCCGTTCAGTAGTTTTTGTGTTTATCGCGAACAGACAGACGTGGCAGAGGACTCTGTTTTATAGTTTGTAGTGATATGTAATAAAAAAAACCGTTAACCGTTCTTTTTCCTCTGTTTCTCAACCGATGCTCTTTAATTCTTGTTTCATTTATTTTGGTGAGCTGTAGTGTTATCAATAAAAATAATAGTTTTTTTTAATCTATTTCTCTATTCCTCATATTTCACGATCTACAATCACGCAGGAAAAGTTTCTGCCCCATATAATAGTCAAATCTCGACAACGGGACGACCACTAGTAGTTGTAATTGAATGGGTACTGAATAATTGAAATCTTCCTCGACGAACGAAAGGTCAAATAGAATGTTATGTCATGGTTAATGTAAAGTATATATGTTGCTAAATGTTAAACATAATTATCGAGGTGTTATTTGCGAATGTCTTCTGCTCATAACTACACAACGTTTATCTCGCAAAGTATTCGCAACACGTCGGTTTATTCATGCTAATTACATTCATACCGAGTACAACTCTCGGTTCAGCCTTGGCGAGGTGTGAAATTGCTTAGGTTACAGAATTCCTCTGTTTGAAATCGATGATTTAGAATTAATATATTCAAATTATTGAATAATTCCCAATGAATTATAATATGTTTTGATTTTAAATTTTAATCTCGGTTTGTTTATGGTCATGTAAAAAGGTTAAATTAAGTAGTTTTTACGTGTTTGCTTAGAGCAAACTAACATCGCGTTACCACTGTTAGTGTGTTTTTTAGATTTAGAGTGTATTATTTTAGTCTAACTACGTATTAGTTATAGAATACGGTATAATTTCGAATACAATTTTATTTTTAAAATTGTCAATTACTATCAAAGAAGTTAAGTACGCTTAAACAAATTTCGTATTAAGCATGAGTTTACCACCAGAATGAGCCGAGTGGCATGACGTTTTTTTTTCAAACTAACTGCGCTTTTGACCTAGCAAGATCTTTACAGCTTCACCGGAAGGCAGACACCTCGCTGCCATAGGCGTTTACAGTTCGGCCTTTCGGGCTAATTATCGGTTATTGTTGGGCGGTCAACTTGCCACGTCGTTATCTCGATGAACTACGCAAGTTGCGCCGTGACCACACGGCACTCCCGCGCTGTTATTTCGTACTCTTTTAGCGTATATTCTGATTAACTCTTTCAATGGTAATTACTTCGCTGCCAAGTGCCGTACCTCGATTTTAAACCTATAACTTTCCTCAGTAAAGAAGCTAAAATATTGAAAAATATTTATTTAAATGTGACTGGGAAGGTCCAGTGATTAGCGCCGTAAAAAGCCAACATGTGCTTATAAAGCATTATATAGCATATTAGTATAGTTTTTATAAAGATACGAATATTATTTAAATCTAATTTTATGTTAACATCCTTAATAATACGTAGACGCTTCTCGATGTTATCTATCAAAGAGAAAATTTAGTGTAATGGTTTGACGTTGTATCGATTATAACCAATAATGTAAAATTAAAATAATAATTACACGTTGCCGGTTTTCCAGAGAGAAAACTGATAAATCTAACATTGCGTTACCGATCTTGGTAATCTTGAATGCCGAACAGACTTCTTCTAATCGGCGGTTTAATGTTGCGTGACCGTACGGATCGGGCCGCGGCGGCGGGCACTTTCCAAAATTGACTCCATTCAGAGAGACACGCTTTGCCTTCAGCCAAGTTGAGCAGTCGGTAAATCGGCCATTCAAAACAAAGTTGGATTTTCTATTTGAAACATTCGACCTGTAAACGATAACCTTGCTTTTAAAGTGAAATGACTCGCGCGCCATCTGTTATAGAATGGTTACTCTAATTCAAAAACATTCGTGTACGTGCGAAACAACAGCTCACCAAAGATTCGTCGCAAGTAGACGAGTGATATAGGAATACATGTGAGAGGAATAGAAAAATTTATTAAAGTGAAAAATTATTTACTCGCATTGAGCGATTAGAAAAAAATGTTAGGGACAAACCTCGACATGCTATTAACGTATTGCGTTTACGCCGTGCTAGGGACGTGTAGTATAGCGGCCTGTGTACATATAATATTGATATTTTTTATTGAACTTGTGCAGCTCATGATGTTTGATTAATTAATAGACTGTATAAAAATGTATATAATTATTGCTTGGAGTGCCAATAAATATGAAAACCAGTAAGTCAATGATTTCTATTTATAAATTATGAAAATTTCATAATTCTAACTATATATAATTGATTTAAACATTCCAAAAAGAACACAGTTATTCCAATGTTTTGAGTTCTCACTTCTGTCGGCAGTCCTTATGACTGCCTCGATTTTTTATTATACACGGTAAGATTAGAAAGCGCCCGCGTCCGCGACTTCCTCCATGTTAAATTAAAATGTAAACTTTAATAACAATAAAACATAGCGCCACTTAGTGGTCAAGTATGGTATAGTAAAATGTAGCTATAAACAAACCTTCTCCAAGAAAAAACACTTAGGTGTGAGAACTTATACGATCAGTTGTCAAACGGTATTTGAATTTGTTATTTTTGGATATATGTACTAACTTATGAACATGCATTTATATATTTTTATTAATAGTGTTTGATTACAAACGGATATGGTGTGAAACGACGATGCTTACTGCCCTAACACACTGGGCTAGACGACAGACCTTAATTGCAAGACGCAGTCGTTCCAGGCGATGGAATGTATACTTTTTATTTATTTTATTTTATTTTTGGCTATCAATCTTCTAGTAGATTATTACTGCCATTGTCGAGTAGGTAATGATATTATAAGTTTCTTGCGTTCATTTCAATGAACTAACAGAATGGTGGCCCTCTTGTTACAATTTTCCAGGGACTTTGGCAAGTCAGAATCCATTTTCCGTGGTATTATTTCCCATCTCCTTCACTTGTGCCCAATAACTAAACTGTATTACGTAAAACATCACCAATATTAGGAAATATAGAGTCAAAGAACATAAGACTGTACTTTTTAGATTTTTGTAAAAAAAAATTGTAGCAGGTGTATATTCGAGTAACATTTAGTCTTTGTTTCATTAAAATCGGTGTGGTCTATTAAGTTATTGAAATTTTAATGACGACGCGACTTAAGTACGAGATAAAAGTAAATGAACTTAATACATCCAGAGGTGGTAGAGCCACGCTGAAGCTATTACTGGTTTCAGCATGAATGGGTCGGCTCGTCCGGGGTAGTACCACCCTCTCAAAGAAAACCGACGTGAAGTAAAAGTGCTTGCATTGTTGCGTTTCATTCGATCAGTGAGAGCGCCGGATAACCCAACTCCCCTCCACCCTACACCCCCCCCCCAACACAGGGTGGCAACGCACTTGGTACGCTTCTGGTGTTGCAAGTGTCTATGGACGGTGGTGATCACTTAACATCAGGTGACCCACCTGTTCGTTTGCCTCCTATGATATATATAAAAAAAGATGACTTTATTAGACACTGTTATTTACATAAAGTTCCACGCAGACAAAGTCGCGGCCACAGCTAGTTGTGAATAAAATCCACTACATGACATTCCAAGATCCTGCTAAAAACTCGAAAGTACACTTTATGATTTCTATTCAGACTGCAGTATTCGATCCCCTAGAGCGCATTACTACTCGCACGTCGTCACTTCAAAATAGTTGAAATTTACTTTACGAACGAACTTTAAAATAATATGAGTACTAACAGAAAATATCAAAGTCAAACTATAACAAATAACAAATTCATTACTCAAATGAGACTTTAAAAGGACACATACGAAAGTCAAACTCGTTGAATCCTATGGAACGTTGCTCTCTTGGAGTTTTAAATAAATTCAATCATAATTTTGTATTTTGTCACATCTGTGTAGTATTTTATGTGTAATTGTTGAAATAAATTCAATGAATCTGTTGAACAGTTTTCATTAACCTATAAAAGGTCTTCGCTAGAGGTGATCATTACTATATCTAATATGCAATGTGTTATTACTATGTAATGGATAACAAGTTATTGAAAATTATTCTGCTGTCAATTTTGTGTTGCCCGTTATTATTATTAACAGTATAAATAGTAGGCCCGTATTATCTGAACGTGCGAATAGCCAAGAAGCATTCACTGGCAACTGTGAAAGGGACAGCACTTCGCGTTACTTATACTCAAAGTCCACGATCTTCTTATTTTTACAAATTGAAATTCGATATAAAGCAGTTAACTACCCAACAGCAGATAATTGATAATAGTTTATGTATCACAAAAACTTAACCCGTTGTTGACATATAACCTTCATACTGAATACTGTTCTCTGGTTAAGTTTGAGTCTTCTACTATATTAGGATTTAAGTCTGCTCGTCACAGTCCTGACCACGACACGAATAACGGTGCATCGGAGAGTGGATTGCCGTCAGACGAGATATCCAATAATAAAGTGGTGTGTTGCGTTCACACAATACGCTGTACAAATACTCCCGCATAAAACAAAGCCTCGGGTTTCATTACAAACGTTATACCTATTATAATATTGTACCACAGAAACGTGATGTTTTCACATCGGGCACACGGGAGAAAGCAAAACGTAATTTACGTTTACCTTTGTAGGCGAATGTGTTTCCTACAGATTTTAATCGCCATGACCGTGCACGTAGCATTGATCGGCAAAATTATTTATTGAAATAATGGAATTAAAGATCTTCATAGACATAAATAATATTGGTTTTACAATTTATGTTTCGTTAATAACGAAATTGTGATAAAGTAATTTCATTAATTCAATTTCAAAACTGCTTTGAGTTTCGTGCGCTTTTGACTTAAAGGAATGTCGCGTGCTCTTTAATTGCTCAGAGTCAGGTGGAAAATTTGATCGTCTGTTCCGAAAGGCTGTTTTTTTATTTGATTTATTGTCAACGGATACTTTGCTTTTTACTTTACACTATCTGATACCCGCGACTTCGTCTGTGTCGTTTATCATCTCAATTGTTTTGTTATATCTCAAAGGGATTAAGCAGCGTTTTCGACGAAATCTCCCAGGCTGCTTAACTTCCAACAATTATCGTTATTTTAACCAATTTATACAAAATCTTGATAAATTATATACCCAAACCTTCGCCGTGAATCACTATATATTATTCTATATCAATTAATGAAATCCGCTCAGTAGTTTTTGAGTTTATCGCGAACAGACAGACTCGGCAGAGGACTCTGTTATATAATGTGTAGTTTTAGTCAAATTCGATCTAGTATTTCATTCAACAGCTTAGTATTTACATGAATACAAATTTTGTTTAAATACCTGAATTAAATTCTGAAAAAAATTTTCAGCCTTTCGGCGTCTCTCGATATTCTTTTAAAAATATTCTTGGCTTAAAGTCTAAATCCCGTATTTTCACACCTTAACTACTGAACCGATCATCATGAAATTTTGCATACACGTTGTCAGATATACAGAAAAGGGCACTTTTCATCCACAAAAAAAAATACTGTTCCTAAGGTCAAACTCACAATACCCCCGGGTGAAGCTGATGGCAAAAGCTAGTTTTATAAAAACTGACCCATATTAACTAGTTATGATTCGGCGAGGTAGAACACCACCCGTGTACCCTTCCGGACCGCGAAGATCATACATTACGTGTTATTCTTTTAATGGTGGCATGCTTAAACATGTTGCGTTCCGGAATTAGCCGATTTAGATCTAGTATTCTTTTCTTTTATTTTTTATTCATTCTTACAGAGTAGTAGGGTAACTGTACCTGACCGAATCGCTGCCATCATGCATATGCCCTTTGTATGCACGTTGCTTGTGTTAGGTTATCACGTTACATGGTCAGTCAGTGTAAATACCTGGTTAGAGGTTTGCAGCGATGTCTGACAATTTACAGTGCCGGACATTGTGTATAGTATAGTTTGACATGATTCGATTAAGTAGTTTCAGTAGATAGATTCAGGGTCGGACTGGGCCGGTAGGGCCCGGGTGGTTGACCACAAGCCCGGGGCCCGAGATTTAATTTCTCTCAAATTTTACAAACGAACTATCTGATCTAGTTTTAAATTTAGGTCACAAGAGCTGGGATCTAGCCTGCGCGGACCTTCTATCCTACGGTTGCCGTAAGCCAGTCCCGTGGAGGGCCCGGCTGGCAAATGCCACCTCGACTATATGGCCAGTCCGACGCTGGATAGATTCAGCAGCTCTTCGCTGTGACCCTTTTTGCTGAATGAAAGTTACCCTATATTTGTTTCTATACACCTGATAATTTCATGATGATTGGATAAGTAGTTAGACATGAAATTGTAACAAACGAACAAATTCACATTCGCATTTATAAAATGTATCTTTGTTGCTGTAAAATCGTTTCAATATCGTTGTGTACATTATATTGCGATAAAGTACACCAACGTGCTCGTTCGTACACTGACGTGTACGAGCAACACCGGTCGGATATTGCGCTCTTATGGCGTTGTCGGTCCGCTTAATGTGTTTCCGATGTGACGTAAAACGGAACGTTTCGTAGCTTCACAGATCGCCGTCGCGTCGGCGTAGTTAAAGGTTGTGCAGGCCGCAATAACTGGGGCAACGTTGTCGGACGACATTATACGACGTTATTACGATGTGACGGTAATAATCGCGGATGTTTTCTTTATTCTCTACCGGGAATACCTATTATTTTACTTGCTTTAAACATGTCGTAACGTTTGAATTTTGCTACAAAAATTTCACGTATATTCTTTTATACTTTATACTAGGGGTCCTTAAACGGTCGTTCGCGTACTTTTTGTGTCGATCTCGAAAAAAAATTACCGATATAGAAGTATTCACAGATTTTGTCTTAGTTGGTAGATAACTAAAACAAAATGTAATGTATAAATAACTAAAATTTATTTGATCCACAAGTACAGCAGAATAACCTCTCATCACTTTATTTTTGTCTAAATAATTAGCTAATAAATAATTGTCTAAATAATTACAATGAAAACGTTATATATATGGTAATAAGGTTTCAATATTGTCTATACAATTTACACATAATATATGCTTTACAATCCCAAATTGTATACTTATCGTTGGACTTGGATTTGACTCAGTTGTATAAAGTAGGTGAATTGTAAGAAACGATACTTGAAATTTCGTCCCTAGTTGGATAGATGTGCAAAGTTAAAAGTAGGATGGAAAATCATAAAGCATATCTTCGAGTAACATTTATTTTATTAACATAGTTTCGGTGTATCAAAAGTTATAGTAATTTTATTGACGACCCGACTTAAATACGAGAGAAAAGTAAATAAGTAAATGAACTTAATACATTCAGATGACTTTATTAATCACTGTTTTTTTTACATAAAGTTCCACTCGAACGAAATCGTGGGCACAGCTAGTGGTCTATATTAATATTATAAAGAGAAAAGATTGGAATTTATGTTTGTAACTCAATTCAGAGTATACTTACTGATTTTTTTAAAATTATTTTATCTAGCTACGCTAATATCAGCGTGTAAGATGGACTGTATTTTATTTTCAAAATCGACATGAACGAAAGTCGCCAGCAAAATCTAGTAAGCTGTAAATTTGTATTGTAGATATGTAAGGACTGTTGACAAAATAGGATCGATAATCTTCATTCGGTTCTTTTTTTTTTTTTTTTTTTTTTTATTATAGCTCGATAATAAACAGTTTTTGACGGAGTTTACTCCCAACCTTGTTATGTTTGCGCACTCAATGTTATTTTTATACGGTATTATCTACATTGTATCTACAATGTGGTATGCGATGTATCACGATAACACGGCTTATCTCAAGCTTTGTTTGATCTCTTCGAGTGAGGACTGACACGCCTTATTAAGATTTCATTCAGCTCATATTAACGTAAGAATCCTTGTTAGGAATAATATTTACATATCATATAGCGACGGGCTCATTAACCTCAATCTGAATTTAAAAAGATTATATATTATTTCATATAAATTATATTTTTAAAGTCCTAGATTGGGATTTGTGTTCATATATATTTGATATCTGCCTTGATACATAAAATTTCAGTGTTCCTAGTTCTCCTCTTAAGAGTATGACCGCTTTTGATGTGCTTTTTAGTACTTATGAGCTCACTTGGATGGTTCTTAGCTATGGTTGAACTCGGTAGATGGCTCTGTTGTCATGATCAAATTTTGTAGTCAACTCGTTCTTATGAAAATTGGTATGCATGCCGTGCATTGCAATTGATCTACTAACTTCATATTACAACATGAAGAATATTGACATAATATTAATTTGTAACAAATAGTAATATACTAACAAATATTAGGATCCTGCTTAATCATACCAACAGCTACTTAAAAACTAAAATGATTTTAATTTCAAACAGAGTGAAAAGAATTGTGTGAAGACTTTAGTCCGATGCCTGGTTATTATGCCATTTAACAATAATAGTATGTCATAATTGTTATTTACAATTGATTTTTACTTACTTACAAACAGCTACTAATAACAAATTATAACTTACCCTGTTTAAAGCAAAGCTCATCTACCAATTTTTATACACTCTGCCGATGAATAAACGATGAACTCTGTTAGTGTGGTTACATTTTATTTATTAAATCGAATCATTGTTATAATTGAATTTGTAATTCGAATCGATTCGAATTTATTGTGAGTTGGCGTGAGAAATTTAATAAAGGACATAACGGACCGTAGACCAAATGAAATGTATGTGGGCCTCGTTGCCTAATGTTGTACGGCTTGTTAAGGTGAACCGTGGCGATGCCGTAAACGCGCGGAATGCTAGGGAGGTCGGTATTCAGCGCACGGTGCGGTGATCGGCCGCGGCCGGCGACTCCTCGGGACCGTGCACCCGATGCGGTACTCCTCCCTTGCACACCGAGAATACTAATGACCTTCATTGTTACTGCGAACTCCCAAGTATTCGAACCGTTCGAACCCGGGGCCAACGAAAGTTTCGTAACGCCTTTGTTTTGCTGACTTTCGCGTTCATCGAGTGGAACGCTCTTTTGACAAATTGCCTAAAGCGTTCTAACATCTGTACTGTTTTCGTACTTCGTACGAGATATTGCTGGTAATGTTAGTTAAGGAAACTTCATTCAGGATTACTCACACGAGTACACATATTATATTTTATAATAGCGGGCACGGCGGACGTTGTCAACAAACAAAAGTCAACCGCAACGCCACCTACGGAGTCCAATTGTAGATCCAAACCATTTTTGAATCCACGTGAACGTTTGATTTTTTTATCAAAATTTGTTCAGCCGTTTATGAAGAGTTCAGTCACATACACACCGGCAGGAGAGTTATATATATATAAAGATTGTCTTATTTTTTCAGTCTATAGTTATAGTGACTAGTGAGTTTCGATATCATGAATCTGTAGTGTAGATTATTTCGTCAGGTATGAATCACACGATAAGTCATGAATCGTATTCCGCACCGTTCGGTACACTTTGGGTTTTACGCGCGAGTTTCGCTGCGTTGCGCCGCGAGCGGTGGCTGTTGCACGGTCCGCTGGCGATGCTAGTTGCCCGCGCGCCTCCCGCTCCGCCGCGGTCCCTTGCGAAAAAAAATATAATGCAATCGCTTGAACGGGCCGCGTGAAACGCCGACAACCGCTAGCAACACGCAACCAGTCTACATTCAAATGCGTCGAAACTCACACGCCGTCCATCATGATGGATTAGTGCTGTCGGGAAACGTTTCTCTTGACGTATCTTCTGTGTTGTCACTCGCGTTACGGTCCGTCTAGTATACGAACCAAGGTCGCCTCTGATATTATGATTCAACGACGTGAACTTTCACACTATTCCTTTTTTGAAGGTTCTTCGTATACGTGATTTACATCTCTTACGTTTGTACAGTGTCGCCCACTGATCATTTCATTACCCTTGTACTTTATAAGGTCTAGGCCTGAATTTACCTTCAGTTCATTGAGTACCTTATTTGACGAAACAATCGTCCATCAAATACGAATTAATTCTTTGCGCGTCTCGGTTGCGTCCGGTGACGGTTGCTTTCGAACCGTCCGTGTTTTTATGTTGTCTTTCTATCGCGAACTGTGGTCTGGATCACTCGCTGCCGGCTTCTGGTCAAAGATCGGTATCGGGCGCTTTATCGATAGTGTTTAATTTATAAGTTATGACGATTGGCTAATTGTAATTTATCAAATTATAGATAGATAAGACGAGTCGAGATTCATGGAATGATATTAATATGTCACAGTGCGCAACGATTTTTACTGTTGTGATGAGGTGATCAGTGTTGAGTGCTTGCAAAATAATACGATGTGGGGTCCGGCGGTGTCGAACCCACCCCACTACCATTATGTACAAGGAGCACCCCAAGGAGGACCGTCTGGTCCGATATTGTCGGGTCCTAATTCGAGGCACCTGAGGCCGCAGTCGTCGTATTCGCTGCCGCACGGGAGCAACGGCCTCGGCCGGTGGGGCTGGTCCGGTAGTAATGTGTCTTCCTTCGATAGGAGACAATTGAAAGTGCCTCCGCAACCAGCCAGACCAGCGCCGGTCAGACCTACGCCCCAACACAGAAATGTTGGTAATAGCGTAAGTTAAATGTATATCTAGCAAAGAGTAACAGGATTTAACTTTGAATTTCTTATCCAGTTTTAAGCAAAAATCTTGTACTAGCAACCACCCCGAGATCTTGTTCGCGTTTATTACAATATAAACTTTAATGTCAATATAATAAAGTCTATGGAGCTAGGGGAGAACGGAACCTTTTATCAGTTAAATAATTTTAATAATCCCATAAGATGTTCCGGAGGATTATTACCTCCTACGAACAAACTTTACTTCTCGTGTAGATTTACTTAATTGACACATTACATATTATGTCATACGTTTCTAAATGCTATTTATGATAGTGTTGTAATTAATGTGCGTGAACCAATATGATATTTTGCGTAGCCGTTATTTCCTGGTGTAACGCAACGCGTGTCGAATATCAACTGAGCACGCGTCATTTGATACGGTAGCGCTTTCCTCTTGAACCCGATATACTTATAATGTATACCTTGATTATAAGCTTTGAATCAACTAAATCTGCAGTGAATCACTATTTCAATAATTCGTATTGTTAGTGCATTATGTTTACTGTTATCATAGTCTTCTTCTATACATATAATAAGGATGTAAATCTAACGTGTCTGTACTTTTTTGATTTTCGTGAAAAAAATTGTTGCACGTGTTTAGGAAATAGGTAATAGAATACATTTCAATCAGTTTTAGAAATCTCGGTCTGTCTGTCTGTCTGTTTGTATGAACACGCATCACTGCGAAAGTACTGGATTCACAATAAATCCTCAATCGTATATCATAAAGCATATCTTTGGGAGTAACTTAGTTTTTGTTTCATTAACATCGGTCCACTCTATCATAAGTTATTCTAATTTGAATGACGGCTCGAGTTAAGTACGAGAGATGAGTAGTAACCTTTAACTAATTTGGTTGAACGCGGTAATCTCAGGAACTACTGGTCTGATTTGAAAAAATCCTTCAATGTTAGATAGCTCATTTATCGAGAAAAGCTATTGGCTATATATCATCACGCTAAGACCAGTGGGAGCGGAACACCAATTAAGAATGTTTCAAAATCGTTCTTATTTTTCTTTTGAGAACTTCCGCTGCGTGTTGGCGTTAGTCCAAAGTAACTATTCCACGCGGACGAAGTCGCGGGCAGAAGCTAGTATTTAATAAAGTTATTAAAAGTTGCAATTTACAACATATTAAGGTGTTAGACTATGAAATATAGGTTTACTTTAATCACTTTTAATTATCTAGTCTATAAAGCTTATTACATTTCAGTGTTAATTAAAGGCCAACGAATAATAACTACAAAAATTAAATAGTACTTTGATAATCTGGTTATTTATTGTCCCGATTTCTGTGTAGATTTATAATTTTCAAAATTATGTATTAAATTGAAAAATTATTCTTATACTTACCGCTGGATTTATTTCTTCTTTATATAAAAAATCGAAATATATGTTAACCGGACTAATTATTTTTTATATAATTAATATAGATGTTTTCGAAGTTCTGGAAATCATGATATGTTTTTTTAATCTGTACTAATAATATTATAAAGAGGTAAAGTTTGTGAGTTTGTGACGTTGTGGCGTTGTAGGAGGTAATCTCAGGAACTACTGGTCCGATTTGAATAATTCTTTCAGTGTTATATAGCTCATTCATCAAGAATGGTTATAGGCTATAAATCATCACGCTGAGGCCAATAGGAGCTGAGCACAGATGAAAAATGTTTCAAAGTCGAGACGTTTTTTTCTTTTTGAGAGCTTCTGCTGTGTGTCAGCGTTAGCCCAGAGTAGTAACTATAACTACGCGGACGAAGTCGCGGGCAGGGGCTAGTAATTTATAGATTGTTAACGTCTAAATACAATTTCAATTGATATTAATCAACTTCATGGCTTAAGATGGTTAATCGCTAAACTGAGATGCAAAAGATATTTAATTTGAAGATGGTAACTACCTAGGTGGGCTATTGGAAAGCTTTACCCTAAATAATGTTTACAATTTATTAAAACAATCAATTGATTTTTTTCTCTACAGGACTCTTGATCCGCACATTTTTTCTGCTTTTGTTTATTTTATTAGTTATGTAAAAAAACGTTGTAATGATGAGCAACTATTGTTATTATTTTTCTTAGCTATTAACTATTTTAGATCGGATTTTTTATATTTAAATTTATATCTTCAATCTGTTAAAACATGTGACATTTTCCGACAGTACTTTTTATAATATTTCAACGAATCATAGTCATTTTTTGATTAAAGGTTATCGTTCTTATTAATAAAATTAGCGATAATCTTCAATAATTCTTAATATAAGTAGGTATAGCCACTTGGTTGGCTTATTAATTTACGTAACTCTTACAAGGTGTGTAAAAAGTCGCGCGTTCACCGATCGCATACTCGTGTGCCATTTACGGTGTGTCGGTGTAAGATGTTGCCATATACAGGATGGTGTAAGATGTTGCCATGTACAGGATGGTGTCTAATGAATAACAAATGTAGTCGCAACCGAGCGTTTTATCCATTCCGTACTTCACTGAATACGTTTTTACATTAATGATACATCTGTAAACCTCAAACGGTTGTATATTTATATTGCATTTAGTAAATTGTAGTATCTTCCTATCCCCTAGCCCCTTTCCCTCACCACTCCCCTCCCTCTCCCCCAAACATAGGCTGGCAACGCACTTGCGACTCCCTTGGTGTTGCAAGTGTCTATGGGCGGTGGTGGTCACTTAACATCAGGTGACCCACCTGCTCGTTTGTCTCTTATGATATAAAAAAAAAAAAAAAATCTTTGTAAATCTTAACTTTCTAACTAAAAATATAATCGCGAAAGTAGTTTGTTTGTTTGTTACGCTTTCACGTCTTAACTAGTCAACCTATTATTATAAAATTTCGCATACACGTTCTCATGGGTACAACGAAGGACTTGCGCACTTTTCATCCAGAAAAAAAGAGGTGTGTGTACTTATGTACACACGTTAAAAGTTATACTTCTTTGGCGTAACAAGGTAAAATCTTTTCAAAAATTTTATCTTTCGCCTTATTCTACGTTTGTAGAAAAAACGACACTAACAATAGAAAAAAAGGTATTTAATACATTGAAAGTTTTAATACAAATAATACAAAGAACAAATACAAAGAAATAAAATGTTAACTATAGCTAACTTCAGGGTGTCGGTTTTTCGTGACGTTGTGCGCGCGCATCGTAAAAATTTACTCTCATCATTTTTCCCTAACGCGCCAAAAGAAGTATAACTTCAAAAAATGATTTAAATCTATATTGACGCGCTCGAAGCTGCGAATAAAAGCTAGTATTACATAAAGTAGTCATCTAAAGGGAACAATTTTAAATTCTCAGTCGGGTTTAATTATGTTCACCTTTTTCTCCCGATACTCCACGCCGCGTTACACGGCCCGACCGCACTATCCCATTATTGCTTTGTTTTCGCTTGGCGTAATTTCTGACTTACATTTTGTAATTATTATTATTTTATTATTATTATTATGTATTTGCTAAGAGTGTTTGCATAATGTTTGCCTACAACTTTCCTGAATAAATAAGCTATGAAAAGAATTTTTCAAATGCTCTGGTTGTTCAAGAGGTTAGTGCCTTTAACCAAACAAAATGTAAATCAGATTTATAATATTAGTATAGATTAAAAAGCAATATAAAAAAAGTTGTCAGATTTTTTTTTATAATTACCTTGAAATGCAATCAAAACCACTGGGAGTATATAGTGCCCTTTGTTAGGTACGTACATACGTACTTTTATTTTGAGGGTTTCTGTGATCTGATATTATAATCTAATCCGACAGACATCTATATAAAATTTAGATATGGCCTAATTATTTTTATTAGATATTATCAGAGTAAACATGATATTCGGTTTTTGAAACGGAATTTACAATTGAGTTTGTAAACATTTTTATTTTAATACTAGCAGCTATCCACGACTTCATTACATTATTATCATTATATTTCTAAAATAAAATTAGACTAAAATACTACTTAAATATCAGCCATGTCCAAGAGAAAGTCCCGTCGAAATAGGTCGAATCTTTTCAGAGATTAGCTGAAACAAATCGACAGATAGACAGAACAAGGATTTTGAAAAGTGTGTCTTTGTTTGCCGTAATTACCACATATAATCTCATATCTATTTCGTAAAAAGCTTTGACATTACACACAGACACAAAGTTCATTTATTTGTATAGATTTTTGGATTAGGTCTTTTATATTCTCAACTATATTGATCTAATATTCCGACCAATATACTCGTAATTTTGTAACTATCTATGGATCCACGTCCACAGATAATTATGCGAGAAACGGTCACAAAAAACGCATTCCAAAATCAAAGTTTGTTTGAACATAATGTTGTCTTTGGCTGGGATCCTCGTCCAAAGAGGCGGACATTACCAACTGCGTCAACAAGTCGACGAAGATAAACGGATTAGGTGTTCTTTTAAACTTCGGTCTGTGCTACGGTGCTCTAAATTTAACGAGCGCCAAGAAGTCTGAAAGGTAACGTCGAAACGATTGTTGGTTTCGCTATTATCGGAAAATAAATGTATTGATTATCAGCCATGATTGTTGAACGTGACCCGATAGATACGAAAATGTTGATACTCCAAATCGGTCTGAAGTGACCGTCTCTTTGTACACAACGTATTATAATATCTTTCTATTCTATTCTATTCAGAATCAACACTTAGGGGCATATAGGATACGGTTTTGAAAATGATCTCTTTAAAAACTCTAGGCAACGTAATTATATAAAAGAAGCGTGAAATCTTAATTACTACTATAAATGCGAATTTAAGTTTGTTTGTTTGTTACGCTTTCACGCCGCAAGTAATTAACCGATCCTCATGACATTTTGCATACACGTGAGGGGTACACAGCAAAGGGCACAGGTTGTTTTCATCCAGAGAAAAGTCCTGTTCCCGAGGATATGTAAAAACTACATTAATGCGAGCTACGCCTCGGGTAAAAGCTAGTGTCTAATAATTAAGAAATATTGTAGAATAAACATGAAAGTACATTCCTCCATAAATCATCTTTAAACGATTGTACGAATTCCGTTGATATTTGGCACGTTTCTGAACAGGAATTGGAGCTTTTTTACGTTCATAGAAGCGGTCGTGCATTCGCCAGTATTTATAAATTTCACAATGTTATTTTTAATATTTTAAACTTTAACGGTGTTTTTAGAAAAAAGTTAAATACGTATTGAATACTTGCTTTAAAAAGGTTTCGCATTAAATGCACCGCGCTCGCCCGAGGCAGGTCCGCGTTATCCTTTTTCGCAAGTCTAACCTAACGTAAACAAAGCGAGATAAAAGAACAAGGTGGCGAACATTCAGCGCGCGCGGTGCATTTAATACGAAACCTTTCTAAAGCAAGTATACAATACGTGTTTAACTTTTTTGTAATAACACCGTAAAGATTTAGCGTTTCGTCTGATGTCAAATTATGAATACGAGCTACATAATGCATTTTCAGATACGAGATACGACGGTATTGCTCGTGGATTTTGTTTTGTAGTGTTATGTACACAAACCGATGATTCCCCTATGAAAATATGCGATTATATTTAGCTAACGTCATCATGAACATGTAGGTACCTATGTATATGCTTACTCAACGATAAAATATTTTATCTAGTTAATGAAGTTTTTTCTGTTTCGATAACACTTATCATAATTGAAATCCAAGGTTAAGTCCAGTAATTTTATGCAGAATTGATAACAGTCTTTTTTATGTCAATGACGGGTTCAATATGTACATATATGTATAAACGAATGTATGTCGTTATATCTGAGATCGATAAACTTCAACACCTTTTGAGTCGCCACCATAAAAGTTGAGACTCCGAAACAAAATTATCAGGTTTTTATATATATTTTCTACTATACTTTGTCGCTGGGTGGCACTACAATCTACTTTATCACTGTAACAAAAAGTTTTTTTTTAATGCCGACGAAGTCGCCGGCGATTGCTTGTATTTTATAAACGTGCAAAAATACGTTGTAAGCACCTTCTTAGGGCGTAAATCGAATAAAGTATTGGTTTCATCTCACTAAAACACATCTCGAAGTTCGGTGAAGCTGTGAAGGCATTGCCAGGCCAATAACGTAGCCAGTTCGAAAAAAAGGAACACAAATCGGAAAAACGTCCTGTAAATTGCGCCTTTATTGAAAATACGTCTTAATTCGTTTATTGATTGAGTGTAATTTGATAATAGCAGCTCACTGGAGAACAAAAAAATCCTATCACATGCACTACCCGACTACGAATATATATAAAACTCGATATTGCAAAAAATAGCAGATGCACCCTTCTTTCTTTGACTGGCCGAAAAATGTCTAAGGTGTTTCGCATCATTTCAAGACATTTTTACTGATTAGTGATAATATTTAGATAAGAAACGATGTGATATTTAGAATATAAAAGATGTCCTTCATTATTTTATTTATTCTTTGAAATAGGTCATTCCCATGACCTCAGAGCGGCGCGCGGCGACGAGACATATATAAATGTAATGGTAAATAACAAAAATGTTTTGCGTTCCTAAGTAGTATTTACATAATGTTGTGTTGCTTGTTGGGTAAAAAATTAAAAGAAAACAATATCAAAGTACCCTCATCGTTGCTCGGCTTTAAAAAAATTGGGACTTGAAGGTATTATTTGCGACTTTCATCGCGTGGCTCAGTGACCATGGAATCAATGCGTATCGCTGTCGTGCGTAAACGCCTTCAACAGTTTCACCTTGACGATGTTTTCATAAATACCTGACATCGTAATGTACGAAATCCATTGATATATATGTACATATATACGTGTATATACCGAGAAAATGTACCGCAAATTTATCGAAATGGTCGTAGTGTATTCAGAACCGGGATTAATGCAATTGACTTTAATTATTCGACCGTTAGAGTGTCTCTTCATTGTAATGAAAAAAAAACGAAATTCAAGGAGTTTACCTTCAAATGTTAACGTTGTATATATTTTGAAAATTAATCCTTTCCGATGACCTCTTTTATACATTTTATTGCTTGTTAATTAAAACTTTACACTACGTAAAGAAATCCGAAAATAAAATCAAACTGTATACTAATATATTACAATTCTAATTATAATAGATACACATATTAATGTACATACAAGCTGGTGGCTACGACTTCGTTCTCTTGAAAATGATTCAGTTGTATTACAGAAATTATTACACATGGTTCATCTATATTAATTATGTGAGTTGTCCTCTATTTGTTATGATAATTTTGTCATTAATTATCTCCTCGAACCGGAGTTATTTATATAAAATGTTATCGTTACTGCTTAGCGCCCAATGAAAAGTGTAATGATATCGACTGTCCAAAAGCTAATCGATTAACATGGATTATGTTTATCATTTTGTTTTCTTTTCCGTTGTTTAATTCGATTTTTTAATGTATTCTTGTTTAATGATCAATTTTTAATCCTTACTAATATTATAAATGCGAAAGCAAGTCTGTCTGTCTGTCTGTCGCGCTTTCACGCCAAAACTACTGAACCGATTTAAATGAAATTTGGTACACAGATAGCCTAGAGCATAAGAAAAGACATAGGCTACTTTTTAATGCGAAAAAGGGTTGAAATGGGGGATGATAAGTCATATGGAAGTATCGTAATTTTTAGAGTTAAAAGCTTGGAACGTATTTTTTAGACTGTTGATTCGATATAAATAAATATGACATGCAAAGTTTGTAAAAGTTTTACCCTCAAGGGTGTAAAATAATAATTGGAAAGAGGGGATGAAAGTTTGTATGGAAATAGGTAAGGTACCGCTTCGATTTAAAAAATTCTTCCAGTGTTAACTCATTTATCAAGGAAGGCCAATGAAAAAGGTTTCAATTTTTTTTATTTTTGTCCTTTTTCCGATTATTAAGTTATTATTCCACGCATTCCATATTATATTATTATATATATATTATTCGCGAGCAGAAGCTAGTCTTATATAAATGAACTTTTGAATACTATGAGTAGTGTATGTTTAATCTTATATAGATTATAGATAGATAAAAGATATTTTTGAGCCTAAATCGAGTATTTTTTGTTGTTTTTATTTTGTCTGCTCTGTTGTGTTTTACAGAAGTGTTAATAAATAAATAAGGAGACATCGACAAACTTCACAGGTCGTCGATATGTAACCTATATAATAATACTCTTATACTCGTATATGTCCCTCAAAGGCCTCGTCAATATCGGTCCAGTGTTTACGAAGATTAATACAAACAAACAAAATACACTTCAATTTCATTATTATATATTTGTTATCTATGTCGTAACATCGTATAAACGAACATCGGGTAATAAATATAAAACAGACGATCGATACAAATAATTGGTTTATACATATTAACCAAGCGAGCTATGCATCATTCATAATTATTTACGTCGATGTTTCTAACGGTATCCGATTCATTAGTATACGAGTTGTGTTCGATTTATTATTCTTGGTAAGTATTAGAATAATCTATTTCCTTGCCTCAAATAATTTTTTAATGCCAAGTAAAATTTTCGTAATTAATTATATCTTAAAAGGATTCTGAAAGTCTCGAACGGGGAAAGTTTTGACGAGTTGGCCGTAATTAATTCGGATTTTAAACAAAGTAGACGGTTATCAGGTGCCATAAGTAAGTTTTATCTCATTTCTGTTTAAATTTGTTTTAATTAGAGAAAGTGTAGGCTTTAATGAGAGTAAATTTTGATAAGTGTTTGTATGCGAATTAGGGCTGAGGCTGTTCTGGTATCGTGTCCGGATAACTTGTCGATCGATGTGTGTTCGAATCCTATAAAAAACCGGAGATTCCTTCCAGTGGAGGAAAATATCGTGATCGAACCATAGTATTGTATGCTGGTAAGGCCTTTTCTAATACCCTCTCAAGTTTAAACGAACACCACCTAAAACTAGATAGACATAGATATCTTTCAGCAACTGCACTTAATCGAATGTGTTACCATCGTAGGTCCGCATCGTCATTTAATATCATCGGTTGAGATCTTAGTTACACGTTCAAACGCATTAAGCTCGCATCGCGGTATTATGTACTAATTCATTTTTCGCGATTCCTTAAGATTCATAAAGTGCCTTTTTTATACCTTCCAAGAATACCCATTCTTTTCGATTAATGCAGGACCAGATATAATGGTTTTGATCTTTTTAGATTGGATAATGGAAGTTGGCGAAATGAAACACGATTCGCTATAACAGATGAGCTTTTACTGAGCTACCCAGTCCCTTTTATGAGACTCTTTACATGTAACATTTTAACTTGAAATAATGGCAGTACTCTCTTTTATACCTCATCCGAAGGCTTTGAAGGTCGGTCTTCTGAGAATACTTTGATTTGTTGAGGCGGCTATACATTTGGCCCAGTGAAATATTACTTGGCTTAAAATTTTTTGTTTTTTTTTTTTTACAAAATTTTATAATACATTTTTTTATTAAAACAGTACTTACGGATTACCTAGCCTTTTAAGCAATGTTGGTAATTTTTTTATAGTAACAAGTGTTTGTTCAGTCTAGAAGCTTTTTCTTCACAGGTTAATATATAATTATTATTATCTGTTCTGATTATTGTACAGATATTGTAATAATTGTAAGGGGAGTGATGTATGGTGAATAGGGACTTATAAATAAAGGCTTGTACTCGACAAGTCGTGTCGATTATTACAATATTTATTATTATTGGTATAATAATTAATGGTATGGGAAAAATATGAAATTCCAGTTCCAGTTTTGAAAGCTCGATAATATCTAACTAAACAAAAAAAAAAAACGGATTTTTTTCTTATCCCTCCGGAACAGTTCATTTCTCTGGATGAATACATTATGCCCTATCTATAATACCTCTGATTGTTTAGGGTATGAAACCGTAAAAGACAAAGTCACATTCGTATTTACAATGTTAGGAAACTAGCGCTGCCCTCGTTTTCGTCTGGATCTGTATTTTCATGAATGACGACACCATACATTATCTTCTCCTATTTGGTATGTGTTTATGTAGCGCATGCCTAGAAATTCTTAGATAGCAGGAGCTTTTGAATCTCATTTGCCACTTATTAATTAACGCATATTCTGAACGATTCGAACAATATCTTTGTAATTTGTAACCTATCTTTTATTCTGATATATGATCTATGTCACTCTGAGCTTTTAGTAAAATCTTTTCACTAGTTTTTACGTGATGGAGTAACAAACATTTATCCATCTTAACAAAGTTCTCGTTTATACATATTAATAATGGATTTTTCAATTACTGCAATAAGATGTCGCCTTTATATAAAACAATCTTTCAGATTACCTATTTACTTAATGTTTTTTTAACGTGCACTATCAGTAAAAGTGTTTTGTTTTGAAATCTTGAGCAGCTCGGTAAAAATTGAGATTTACATCTGAATGTGATGTTGCCGCTCTCATTGGTATTCCCGTCACGTCGTACGTCCAAGTATGGCTCGTGCCTTTACCGAGATAAAACTATCCACGTGCTCTTTTACATCGCCTAAGGAATCGTTGGCTTTTCCCTCGAAATACGGTTTTATGTTTACTTCATTTACATTTTTATGCAATGAGAATGAGTTAAGGTTTAACTCTATTACAGTAAATAACTTAATGACTTAGTTGTAGTTAGTTGGGTTTATTTTTAAGCGAAGTTAAGTCAACTTTGTCGAATTACTATTTAACACCATTAATTTTCTGCAAGATTCGTGGCTTCTAACTTCGTTGGGGTTATATTTACGCCATAAGATGACTGCTATAACACTTGATTAAAATGATAAGCTGTTTATCTTACCGTATATGAATTTATTTGACTGATCATGAAGTGATATATTTTTACAAGCCTTTATCTAGCTCGCAATGCTTGTTGGTTTGTTTAGGTCAAATCTTGCAGGCTTTTTGCATTGTGCTTCTAGTAAAAAACCAGATTAGGCTCCCCTCGGCAGCGGCTCAAGTCTAGGTCCGTTCCCTCGGCGTGGAGCCCTTGAGTACGCTGCTCGCGCGATAATGTGACACAAATCTTACATCACAGCGACAACATTACCCACATCACCTGCACACAAGTGCACGCTTACACACGAAAGTGCGAGGGTTTTATTTTTTTCCCTTATCAAACTGAAATAGTTTAGAAAATTATCCGATACGAAATATATGTAAGAGTTGTTGAGGTATGTCTGCCTGGTACACATATATGTTTCAACAACTCATATATGTATGAATAGTTAGCTTAGGTTAGCTCAGATAGGTCGCGAATTGCATGTATCAGGCAACAGCCCAAGCCGAGGTGTGTCGTGCACCCTTGAGGTAGTTGCCCAAATAAAATCGGCTGAGTGCTTTAAGCGCTCGCCTTAGTAGTCCGGTGAAGCTGTTAAGACCTTGCTAGGTCAATAGCGTAGTCAGTTCGAAAAAAAAAGAAAAAAGCTTGTAGTAAATCTGAAATAGGTTTTAGTAGTAACAATGTTATTTTAACGACTTGGCCACATTAATACTGTCATTGGGAAAAGCTCCACGTCAGTTGAAGAAAAAAATCCATGTCCATGATATATAATATTTTGATTATTACAAATTGGTATTTTCAACATTCAAATGTTTCAGAATCAAGCAGTTAAAAAATTACTGTCATTATTTACATGTATTTCATCCAACCATTAAATTTATGTTTATGTTCTAAAGTTTATGTCGTTAATTATATTTGATTGTGGCATCATGACATTTAATTTAAACAATTTTGTATAATTTGTTCATGTTAACGGCATAGTATTGTGTAAGGTTTTATGTCCGTGGAGACATAATAGTAACATTCGAATGATTGGAATGGATTCTGTCTGCGATATAGACCATGACTCGTCGAGCAATGCCAATGAAATGTCAAGAGGTCTGCTATTAATTTCGCCTGTCTGCATCGTGTAATTCCAATTTACGTGTTACATAAATTTAAATGTTTGAATTTTTGTCAAAAAATTCCATTATACTATTGATAACACAACTAACCAATGCGTGATTCTTCACTATGAGATTAATCAACAGTGTTGCCAAATGAAATGCCGGGTACGGGTACTTTACTGATTCTTGATTTAAGAGAGCGATATTGATATTGTTTGAAACTATATTTGATTCTGATGTTATTCCGTTCGTTTTCTTTGCAAAATTAATTATTTTCATCTGGAACTATCTATCAGTGTAATTTAGAAGAGATGAATTAAATCGTATACAAGAATTAAGTATGGATCTATAAAACACACGTGAATGTAATAATGCGGATACTAAATAATATTCTATGAATTGAAAAATCGCATTTGTGCGTAATAAATATAGCTAATCTAATATGTGTAAATATTTAGATTGAACACGTTGCCGCTCGTTTGAATGATGTCATCATGTAATTTTGATCGTATCGCTATAAAATTTCTATCTAGATTTCGTCGTCATATCTACAAGCGTAGAGGAATTTATTATATCTACATTTTTATATTTGTCTCATTTCGTAGTGTTTACTAGATTTATATTTCGTAGAATTATTGTCGATAAAATTATCAGTTCAACTTACGAATCATAAATTTCCTACATAATTTTTAGGACAGCTTTTTCTTTATTATAAGAAGTAGATTTAAATAATCCCTAGTCGCTTCCTTTACAAAGATACCTTTGCCCTGTTGCTAGGTATTTAGAAAATTAGTATTACTTAAATTATTTTCTTCATTGTTATTGGAACCTCTATTTCAATTTTTCTTTGAGGTTATCATTTCTTTATGCAAATAAAATCACTATAGAAAACACAATTAACATCTTAAATAGAACACAATGAAAGTTAAAAATGATTTACATAATTTTTTTGTGAATTCATTTCCCAATCGCATAACTTTATTCATAGGAATTTTATCTCATTTATTAACTCACATTGCGTATATTTCATTATCAAAGTAATTAAGATACTATCGTTTTTAATTTTATTTATCTTCTTTTACAGAAGGTCGATCCTGAGCTGATCTTCACAAAACAAGAGAAGATCGGTAAGGGTTCCTTCGGTGAAGTGTTTAAAGGTGTCGACAACAGAACCCAGCAAGTGGTTGCAATTAAAATTATTGATTTGGAAGAAGCCGAAGATGAAATCGAGGACATTCAACAGGAGATTATGGTGCTGTCACAGTGTGATAGCCCTTACGTCACTAAATATTACGGATCATACTTAAAGGTCAGTTTATTTCTTAAATCAAACCGCGATATATATATTTAATGGAGATTATACCTATGCACATATACTATACTAGCGTGGCGTCACTTTATTTATGTTGAGAGTTTTATTAAAAGTGGTTTTTTTCTGTAAACCTAAGTAAAACTGTAAGCATTCGCAATGTGCAATATGCATAGTGCATTCCAAAAAAGTCACAATACAATATGTAGAAATGACCAATATAAATTGATGTTATCGTATTTCATTAACTGGCTAGTTAAATAACTAAAAAAATAATGTTGTCACAACTGCAAATATGAGTACCTACTAAAAGATGACCTCTTATCTATGGATAGTTGTACAATCAATAACAACAGCGTCTGTTAGAGAACGACTATTCATTGATAAAGGAGTACCCTGTATCTTTAACTTCCATTTTGATTAGCACCAATATTGGTGCTAAACGATGGTCAATAGTTGATATTTCTTTTTTTGCGTTTTTATTTTGACCCTTCATTAAAATGCTAGAGGTATCTTACCGATAGATAGGTGGTATACGTGATCATTTTGATATTTCTTTTTTTGCGTTTTTATTTTGAGCCTTCGTTAAAATAGTAGAGGTATCTTAACTAAAGATAGGTGGTATACGTGATCATTTAGTCCATGTAATATGTCGTTTACACGAATGTTCCCCAACACTAATTGGCGTTCTTTAAGTAGGAAAACCACTGTGAAATCCTCCTAATTGGATAATCACTATCTTGGTGATCTTTAAACACAACTCGTCCGACTATAAAGGATTTAACATTATGTGTGACGTCATCGTTATCTAGCCTGATACCAGTAGCAAACGATATTAATTTGGGAACTTGGTAGTCACAAACTTAAGTCTATATTGGTATAGCAACCCCTAAGATTTCCTCCAGTGGAGGAATGTGTCAAGTTTTATCGAGCTTGGCTCGGGGCGGACAGCATCAATCACTGTCTACAAAGCCTGTCCTTCGACTGCTTATCGGCTCCTGTGCCTCTGTAGAGACAAGGCTCACTTGTAATGAACCCGAATGCAACTTGTTTCTCTTTTTGTAAAAGGATAATTGCCTTGAAAGTAATTTATTATAGCAAAATTTACGATCGTTTTTTTTTCTACGTCTACGTGATTTTCAACAGCGTCGCGTGACAATATCGTTCGAGTCGAATACCGTGACGGGTTAAATGGCTTTGCAGTTTCGCAGCATTCCTTATGACAACCTAGACGGAATAACAGAAAGTGACACGGAATTAGTTAGCACTCTGGGCGTTTTGTTTTGCGGTATCGCAATGTCTCTTTCGCAATCATATTTTCATGTCGTTAGGGACATTAATATCGTGACTTGACGGTATATAATATTTCGATACGCAATAGAGTAATTTAACTATGCCTTATTGAAATCTGTGCTGGTGTATATATATATATATATATTTTATTACCGCTCGATTGCGCAACTGCTTTGTTGAATGTCACGATATTTGTAACGCGAATATTTTTATTGTGTAGTTTAGTTCGAGAGCGTACACGATGGTGCTCACGAAATCTTTGAGGTCGTCTCACGTCATATTTAGTGAACCGGTTCTTTGTATTTAGGTCCGAACTCTGATGAATTTTTAATGAAACGGGAGTTTTCGTTTTTTATTCTATCAACATTTAGTATTGTATCGGTGCTATTGATTGTACAAGTTTTATGTTGATTACTTTTGTCAGGTACTGATTTATTACTATAAGAGTTAAGATGTAAATTGTCTGAAAGAATCTATACTATCTATACTTACTATAATATACTAGATAATATTATAAAGAGGTAAAGTTTGTGAATTTGTGAGTTTGTGACGTTGTAGGGGGTAGGCTAGGGGTAGGGGACGTTGAAAAATTTCAGTGTTATATAGGTCATTTATCGAGGAAGGTTATAGGCTATATATCATTACGCTAAGTCCAATAGGAGCTGAGCACCAATGAGGAATGTTTCAAAATGGGTTCTTTTTCCCTCCTGAGAGCTTCCGCTGCGTGTTAGCATTAGCCCAATGTAACTATTCCACGCGGACGAAGTCGCGGGCAGGGGCTAGTAAGGAATATAATGCTATATTACGAGATAATTAGTGGGGTTATCAGACGCCTGTCATAGATGGAGTAACAAGTTCAAGCATGTCAGAGGCAAGGTCAAGAGTACAAGAATCTATTAAGAACACGACTAATTAAGAAATGCTAATTGAATAATCTATACTATATAAACTATTATACTATACTATATATTTACTATATCATTATCATTCATTACATAATATAAAACAAAGTGCCCTACCGCGTCTGTCTGGCTGTCTGTTCGCGATAAACTCAAAAACTACTGAACGGATTTGTATGCGGTTCTCACCAGTAGATAGAGTGATTCATGAGGAAGGTTTTAGTATATAATTTGTCAAGGATTTTTTTATAATCAGGGCGGAACAACGTCTGCCGGGCCCGCTACTAATATTATAAAGAGGTAAAGTTTGTGAGGTTGTAAGGGGTAATATCTGAATCTACTAAACCGATTTTGAATTTTTTTTCAGTGTTATATAAGTCATTTATCGAGGAAGGTTATAGGCTATATATCATCACGCTAAGACCAATAGGAGTGGAGCATCAATAAAGATTGTTTCAAAATCGGGGTTTTGTTTTCTTTTGAGAGCTTCGGCTACGTGTTAACTAAGAAACTGTTCAACGCAGACTAAGTCGCGGGCAGACGCTAGTATTTTATATTATAGTATCGGTATTATAATCTAATAACCGTTAAAATGTTTAAAAAAAACTAGCGGTGTGACCATAAGTTTTGTACGCACGGCACGTTTCCGGCGCGACCTCGATTCTTACATTGTTTTGTCGTCGTTCATCGTAACAAATAATCGTGTTGTACGTACATGACGTTTGTTAAGTTAAAGGTAATGCGTCAAACGGTTTGGCTTAACTCTCAGAGCGATCTATACTGAAAATGTAATAGAAGACTTCATTAATCATAATACACTCACTGCCATTGCCATTCTCTTAGGCGATGAGTAAGTGTGTGGGCGTCGTCGTAAACTTATTTAGAAACAATAGGTCGTTGATTGTGCCTAATAATAGAAAATTTCGTAATAATTAGTCACGCAGATGTGTTAATAAATAGATTATATTATGTATTTTTGCGGTATAGTAATTTTTTATTATGTGTACTCTCGGTTAATTGTATACGGACCGAATTATATAGTAGTATTGGATTAAATGTAACGTTGTAAAAGTTAATTATGATGTAATTATATATTATAAAAGTCCTTTTTAAAAAGAAAATTAGAGCAATAGAAAAATCAGATATCTTATAATAATAAATCTTTGATTTTTCTGTACATCTTTTTACCAAAAGTTTGTGATAAATTGATGACTAACGCGATTGAAAAATCAAATATGAAAAGGTCTGTCAATATCAACTGATACTTCCCGCAACTAGATAGGTTATAAAAATAATCAATAATATATTTAAAAATAGTAAAGAAATTAGATTCTCATTAAATTTTAATCGACTTTATGAGATTCTAGATCGTATTATTATATTCCGAACTCGACGGTATAAGAATTATCAGTAATACATTTAGAGATCGTAAAAAAAAAAACGTTGTAAAAAGTAAACTAATTGCCGTTTCAGTAGTGACGCATACGCAACAAATTCATTTGAAAAAACAAGAAATTAAACTCGGTCGACTATAATGATTTTTTTCTCAAATACGGTCTCCTTATTTCTTTGCTAATAGAATACATGTAAAAGTGAGTTTTACTGTTTGTTACGCCTTCACGCCTTCGATACTCAACCGATTATCATGAAATGCATACACGTTCTCATAAGTACAGAAAAGAACAAGGACAAGAACAGAAAGGGTCACTCTGAATTAAAAAAAATGTAATATACCCGGGGGATAAAATAAATCTATATTACGCCGGAAGAAACTAATAATAAAATAAAGTAATTGGAATCAGAAATAATTACTACACATAACTCGTACGGAGCTGCAAGCGGTTACTAGTATAACGTATACTATTTTATACATATATAAAAATATTATATACTCCCCCCTTCAAAATAGCAAGCGGAACAAGTTCCATTCCAGCCATTGCAGACAATCAATTCAGGCAGGTTATGAAGCGATTTGCATTTTTATTCGTCCACAAAGGAATTCACTATGATAATGCAAGTTTTCATTACCCTCCCCATATAGAAAGTTACTACATACTTACTATTAATTATATTCAATTGTCACGCTAAATGTAAGTCGATATAAATATATCTACCTGTTTCAGTCTTGCACGAGATTACTTTTAAATATTTCGAATGAATAGGATGAATCATATTAAATTTTACTAAATTTTAGAGTGATTTAAAACCCCGTTTCTCTGTATTAAATTCCACAATAAAATACCGAAGATTAAAAAAAAATCCAACGTCTGAACCACTTACGTTCTGCAATGCTATATTTGTTTCATCTCGTTCTATAACCGACTAACTACTAAACTATACACTAACACCATCGAAATTTTCTATAAATTCTCCAATGAAATAAATAACAGTTGGATATGTTATCCTCAGTTTATACGGAAGAGCTATTTATCGCAATGTTTTGACGTTTCGTTTCCCGATTGGCGCATCGTGCTACTATTGCCACAGATAATAGCGAAGCAGATGGTTCACTGGCGTAAAGGAAACCGAAATTTGTTTAATATATCTTTAAATAGATTAGCTTATATTATAGATATAGCTTTAAATAGATACATTATAATTATATAAGTATAGGAGTAAAAAAATTGTTAATTTCATGGTTAATTTAAATATTTATCAAATTATACGTAAACATCAACCAATAAAACAATGTATTGTATTGTTTTTTTATAAGATTGACTATAATATTGACAGGCGATTTTAAGGATAAAAATTCAATTGTAACAGTATTTAAGTATTGAAATAATAATATATATTAGAGTTAAAGTTACATATCTGTTGAATTTTGTCTGTATTTTCGTAATATTTGTTTCCAAATCAATGATTATTTTGGTACTATGTTAGGCCAAAATTCTGTTTAAATAAAATATAATACCTATCCTAAATTAACATTACATAATATTTTTTATGATCATGTTCGCATTTGTCTATATTCAGAATAAAATTAAGTTGCCAAGAATTAATTATGTCTAGCCTCGCGTAATAGATAAAAACTGTACTAGCTGTTGGCACTAATCTGTGGTTGGCAACGCGTACGTATTGCCGCTTCGTCTATTGCAATCTTGACACACTTTCCAATACTGTTGTTATGCACACCTTGCAAAACCTCGCAATCGGTTCTTGTGTTTAAGATGTTAATGCGTAATACATCTCGGTGTTTGTCTTTAATCTTATTTAATTCATATGAGGAAATCAATATAATAACGTTGTGTATACGGTTCTTCATTTTTGGTTCTCGCTAATAATGAAAGAATGAGGTTTTATATTTAATTTTGAATTTGCATGCCAACTCATAGTTATCTTAAATCATCTCAAACAACTTTACAGGTATATCACAGTCATTAAATAAGTCCATAATGGTTTAGGGCGAAGTTAGATTGCTTCATATGCTAACGTTCGCAATGCTCTCGTACTCTGCATATTGAAACAACAGTACATACATTACCTTCTTACAATAGAATACGAAGCTAGTCTTGCAGTCAATATAAGATTTCTATGATTGTAATAAAATTACCTTTGTTTATTAAGCAGGCTAGTTAGTCGATGATTTTTGTAGATGCAGGTGATACGAATATTGTATAAGAAAGTGAACTGTTAATTGATTATCCAAACCTTGATTCAATTAGTTAGGGACTTCCTAACATTGTCAGGTTATATCTGGTTCCAATGAAAAAATTAAGAGTGTAGTTCATTCTATAGCTATTCTATTATTCTCTTTTCACTAATATCTGCTTGTTCATCTTCCTCGTATATTATTGTACTGTAATAAGAAGCTCCGTTATGTAATGTAATTCGAAAGCATTCAATTTTAGTGTCGAAACGAATAATGATATTTCTTCGTACTCAATCAATCGATCATTAATGAGTTTTTTTTTAATGTAATTTAAAAATATTTCAATATAACGGTTGTAAGAGAAACTTAGTTCTCAGGAGTCCTGTAAGCAAAGTGTACATTTAATGGACACCTACCTATCAATGCGCATCAACGTTTACCTCCACTGCACGTACTTCTATTCTTGCTTTTCCAAAATTGCTAAAAACCGTACTACGGCTGCTGTGAATACAAATAAAAAACTTATGGTGGTTCTTGACAGGCCAAGATCTTTTTTACATACATGGTTTTATCGAGATATTGCAGATAGGTCCTTCATTCCTACTTCTACCATGTATGAATTGACCATATAAGCTATCTTTGGTTAATTTAATCTAATCTAATATTACAAATCTGTAGGGTTTGTTTGTTTGGTCGAACGCGCTAATCTCGGGAACTACTGGTCCGATTTGAAAAATTATTCCAGTGTAAGATAAGTGTAAGATCATTTATCAAGGAAGTCTATAATGGGCTATATATTATCACGCTAAGACCAATAGAAGCGGAGCACCAAAGAACAGTATTTTAAAATCGCTTCTTTCCTTTTGAGAGCTTCCGATGCGTATTAGCGTTAGCCCAAAGTATTCCACGCGGACCAAGTCGTGAGCAGAAGCTAGTTTGTTTATTACAAGCTTTAATACTTTTTAGTATAATAAATAATAGTTTAAAAAAACTAAAAAAACACGCTTTCATATAAAATCCAACTAAAAAACAGAAAATAAAATTTAATAAATTTGGATTAAGAATAGTGTAAATTAGAAATAAATGTATATTTTTGTAAAAAGTGACAAAAAAATGATAAAAAACAGTGACGCATCGCATGTTAATATCAGCACCTCCAGATTTCAGTATTTTTATCATTTTTTTGTCACTTTTTACAAAAATATACATTTATTTCTAATTTACACTATTCTTAATCCAAATTTATTAAATTTTATTTTCTGTTTTTTAGTTGGATTTTATATGAAAGCGTGTTTTTTTGTCACTTTTTACAAAAATATACATTTATTTCTAATTTACACTATTCTTAATCCAAATTTATTAAATTTTATTTTCTGTTTTTTAGTTGGATTTTATATGAAAGCGTGTTTTTTAAAACTATTATTTATTTTTCATTTTTTAGTAAAAAATTTTTTTTTACTTTTTTTTTCGGATTATTGCATTGTCATCGACCTTTGACAGGTGTGCAAAGTTTGAATTAAATCTGATCGTTCAAAGTAGGACAAAATCGAGCTCAAAGGGGTCGGTTACAAACAAACATACATATAAACATACAGGTGAGGCTAATAAAAGCGTGATAAAAATATTTCCGGTCTAGTTGTCAAAAACCAACCGTTACTGTTTAATTTGATTTTGACGTACACGGAGTGTTGTGACATTCACCCATGCTATGAAGAGTGGTGGAATGCTCAATTAGCAAAGTGAACTTGACATTATGTCACGTGAACCTTAATTAACTTATTATGACATGCATGTATTCAAGGGGATACGCTCTAATTTTGTAACATTTTTTTTTTAATTACTACACTGATTTATTTGTTATGTTAGCAATATAATTAACACTGCTGCTAATGGGGTATTCAACTTTTTAAATGCTTTTTGAAATACCATCGATAGTCGGTACCAGCGTATTCGGATCAAATAGAAAAAAAAAATACTAACCGTCGAAAAATTATTGGTTCGAATCCATCGTATATGCATACGAGTATACGGATTAAATTAATTGGAATCAATTCGGCGATAAGTGGTGTTTCATTTTTTATCCCTTTCTATATTAATATGACATGGTGATATATAAAATATTTACATTTCTAGTATTTACAATACATACTTGATACTTATGTCATTTATATTAATTACATTTAATATAAGTTGTGGCCACGAATCTGAAAGCTTTTTTTATTTGTTGGTATTGTTATATCTACTACCAGCTGACCCGTACCCACTTCGTTGGGCGGTAATAGGCATTATCAAGCTACAACTTTTCTCTAGAACTCGATCATATATATCTCATAATTGAGGCAGCGTTCGTAAGAAACGTTTTCGTTCTACCATTTTTCTCCGACTCCCCAGATATTACCCCCTACAACCTCACAAACTTTACCTCCTTATAATATTAGTATAGATTATAGATAATATAATTAGTTAATAGCTTCTGCCCGCGACTTCGCACGCGTGGAATAGCTATTTTGGGCTAAGACGCAGCGGAAGCTCTCAAAAGGAAAAAATACACCGATTTTAAAACATTTTTCATTGTTGCTCCGCTCCTATTGGTCTTAGCGTGATGATATGTAGCCTATGACATTCATAAATAACGTGGCTTTATATTGGTAAAAGAATTTTCAAAATCGGTTTAGTAGTTCCTGAGATTACCCTCTACAACATCACAACGTCACAAACAAACTTTACCTCTTTATATTATTAGTATATAGATTATAGCCCCTGCCCGCGACTTCGTCCGCGTAGTAATAGTTACTACTCTGGGCTAAAGCTTGACACACAGCAGAAGCTCTCAAAAAAAAACATCGCGATTTTGAAACATTTTTCAGCTGTGCTCCGCTCCTATTGGCCTTAGCGTGATGATATGTAGCCTATAACCATTTTCGATGAATGAGCTATATAACACTGAAAGAATTATTCAAATCGGACCAGTAGTTCCTGAGATTACCCCTTACAACGCCACAACGTCACAAACTCACAAACATTACCTCTTTATAATATTAGTATAGATTGTCTTTTATTATAGTGGAGTCATATATCAAAATAGATAACTCGAAAATATTATCTATGTTCAAAATAATATCTTACGCTCATCGCTTGCCAATTTTAATGACGATTCATTTAATGGTACAAAAGTTGATGTATTACGTCACGTAGTGACGATATGTGATAAAATGGGGAACGTACAAACCTTTGCCAGTGAAGAAAAAACACATATGCGAATTTTCATGGTAATCCGTCAAGCGATTACTTTATCGATCTCTGATATATCAACATCCATTTCTCTATATTCACCTATATAAAAATTAAAACGCTAGACATGACAAAATCGAGACAATGTATATTTCGTGAACTATATGCATTGAACATTGGACGCGGATTCGGTAATAAAAAATGTTGAGGAAGTCGTAAGGACTGCCGACACGATTGAATACTCAAAACGAGGGAACAACTGTGTTCTCTTTTGGATTTTTTAAATTGATTATAATGTGAATTATTTCAATTTTATAATTTGTATATAGAAATTATTAATATTAGTGTGGTTTGCTAGCATGTCATCACGCGAAATTATAAGTTTATCTCCTGTCAAAAGATACCGCTCGACGTGCCTGAAGAAGTTTTTAGTTAAAAGATCAACGAAAAATTGTACGCTACTACTTGTGTAATAAACTTCGCATTCGGCCTCCATTCATGTTTCTTTTCACTTTAATCATTATAATTTGTCCGTTGGATTCATGTGAATTACAATTTTATGTGTAAACACGGAACACGTGTCCGGCGGCATACTTAATTCGTTGACGTTCAGCCGTAGTAGTTTGGATGAGTTGTTGTTTAACGTACACAACACGAACTGGAAACAGTGACATTTCCCGTTAACGAACGTGATTTTCATTATGAATCGCTATATAAATAATAATTACGACGTGTCATGAAAGATATGTGTTAAAAATAGCGTGAGATTGTATTTTGTCGTCGACGGGAAGTTTACCGGTTTAACTTTTTTACGTGAGTAGGTACTGACAGCTGGCGGAAAACAGCAGTGGGTGTTTAGCGACAGACTTTGCAACGTGTAGGTGGAAGCCGCTTAGTGTTACGAAATGCTTTACCACGATTCTACATATGTTTTCGTTATGGCTCTTTCATTCACTGAAATTCGAACTCACGTTGTATGTCGAGATGTTTGCAAACGCTACAATTGAACTATCGCATCGTTATTATTATAAGTTTCAACGAGCGTTAAATCTATATATAAATAGACGGAGATAGAATAGTTCAGTACCCTTTTCTCCTCTGCTTGTCAACCGATTTTCTTTGTTTTTCTTTTTGTTCAGTGGCTATTGACAAGCTTTAGTGTTATAATATAAATAAAAACAGGGTATGTCATAAAGATACACGATAGAAGTGAAACTACTGTATTACAGTGAAACACTTTAGTTTAAAAAATACAACAGAAAGCCAACGTCACGCGATGATCGCAGACGGTCACTCATCCAAGTACTGACCGCGCTCGATGTGAACGGACGAGTACCTGTGTTTTCAACATTCTGTGTGAAACAGTGTTTACCCCCACCAATTTTCATCACACAAAAAAAGTGCGGATCAGAATTTGAAAACCATCGCATAAGAAGTTTGGATAAAAAAAAATATTTTTTTTTTACGATTGACGAGTCCGAATCCTTTGTTAGTCTATTAGTAATATTTAACTACTCTTGCGTTTACAAATCTACAATATTTGTATACTCTTTGACTAGAGAACTTCATTAATATTGAAATATAAAAAATAATTAATTATAGTTGAATTTCGACTACCGGTAGTAAAATTAAAACGATCAGTAGTATTGAATTAATTAGCAGATTCAAACAGATATAATCATTCCGTATGAGATAAATGATATGAGAGAAATAGCTGAGTCCTTGGTTTCGTTTTAAACTACACATATTTCGTTATTGACCTATCCATTCGATCAAAACCGTCAAGGCCGGTACCAATGGCGTAACAGTTTGATAGCAGGACAGACAAAATGTTCGAGGTCTCGAATCTGAGCGGGCTCTGAAAACAACTTGTGAACGCGGCATCTTAGTATACTCTTTTGCATTGCACTGAGGGAGATAATTTTGCCATGGGCGCTCCAACGCTATTGGCCGGTAGATGATTAAGTATGAAATAGTAGGATACATTTACCATCACGTCTAGTTAGAAGAAACGAGGATTTCCTTTACCTGACCACCGTATAAAGTTTCATGTGCCGATCGATGTGTCGGTTCGAAGTGTTAAATAAATACAGGTGTCGGTGTGTTTATCTAAGTAGGCATTTTTTTATTGGTCAAACTATTACAACAAATCATTCGTTATCTGTATAGTTCATAGCTTTTTTATCTATACTTCTATACTAATATTATAAAGAGGTAAAGTTTGTGACGTTGTGAGTTTGTGGGTTTGTGAGTTTGTGACGTTGTGGCGTTGTAAGGGGTAATCTCAGGAACTACTGGTCCGATTTGAATAATTATTTCAGTGTTATATAGCTCATTCATATCGAGAATGGTTATAGGCTATATATCATCACGCTAATGGCAATAGGAGCGGAGCAACAATGAAAAATGTTTTAAAATCGGGGCTTTTTTCCTTTTGAGAGCTTCCGCTGCGTCTTAGCCCAAATTAACTATTCCACGCGTACGAAGTCGCGAGCAGAAGCTATTAACTAATTATATTATCTAAACTAATATTATAAAGAGGTAAAGTTTGTGAGGTTGTAGGGGGTTATATGTGGGGAGTCGGAGAAAAATGGTCGAACGAAAACGTTTCTTACGAACGCTGCCTCAATTATGAGATATATATGATTGAGTTCTAGAGAAAAGTTGTAGCTTGATAATGCCTATTACCGCCCAACGAAGTGGGCACGGGTCGGCTAGTCTATATATATACTTAAGTGTTCTCTTTTTAATTGAAATATCTATTAAATGTTTTGTTTCGTTAATTACTATCAGATTAACAACACCGCTGGTTGAAATGTCGTAATTTAATTGTTCGAGTCGCTAAGTTAATGAAATGTATCATGTACGAATAATAGTCTCATGTTTCAATAATTGTTTTTGTAATAATACATTTTTATAGGCGATTAAAATGTAATGAAACTTTAATTTCAAAGATGTATTTCATTCATTTGGGACTCTGCTTAATAATAACTTTATCGTGAGCTTAGTTTTAGACAAATGTATTTATGAATCTATATTTCCATACTAATATAATACAGTTTGTTTGCTTGAACGCGTTTATCTCAAGAACTACTGGTCCGATTTGGAATTTATAACAGAACAATAAAAACGGAACAAAATCGGGGAAATTAAAGGTCATAAACGGATAAGCAACTACCACACCAATTAACAATTTGTCACTAAATAAAATGTTTTTGATAACCTTAATTGCTAGTTATTAACGAGCGGTATTTTACTAATTATCGAATATTTCAAAATACTAAACGCTTTCACTTACAATTCAAATGAAATTTATCTAAAATGTAAAATTTATTCAGAAACCTTAATTGATAAAATGAATAGATACAGTTATTGTTTGATTTAATTTCAAGTTAAAATATGTTCCGTTTTTAGTCACTAATACTATAAAATTAATTTAATAAGATAAGTGCCAATTTAACTAATATTATAAATCCGAGTGTGAGTTTGTTTGTTTGTTACGTTTTCACGCCTCAACTACACGACTGATTCCCATTCAATTTCGCATCCACGTTTTCAGGGATACAAAAAATACATTGGGTATCATTATCCAGAAAAAGAAGTCGATGACAAAAGCTAGTTACAAATATTTTAATCAATATATATATGTTTATTACTTTAACATTAAAAATGATTCTGCTACAAACCTGATATATATATATAGAAACTAGTTTCTGCCCGCGACTTCGTCCGCGTGGAATAGTTACTCTGGGGCTTGGGGCTATTACGCAGCGGAAGTTCTCAAAAGGGAAAAAAGACACTCAAATTTTGAAACATTCTTCCTTGGTGCTCCGCTCCTATTGGTCTTAGCCTGATGATATATAGCCCTCCTCGATAAAAGACTTATCTAACACTGAAAGAATTTTTTTAATCGGACCAGTAGTACCTGAGTTTAGCGTGTTCAACCGAACAAACCCTCCAGCTTTTTAATACTAGTGTAGATAGGTAATTAGATTGTGTTGTCAAGAAAATACATCTTCTTCTATCTATTATCTATCTTCATATCTATACATATAATAACAATGTAAATCTAACGTGTCTGTACTTTTTCGATTTTCGTGAAAAAAATTGTTGCAGGTGTCTTAGGAATAAGTAATAGAATACATTTCGATCATTTTTAGAAATGTCTGTCTGTCTATCTGTTTGTATGAACACGCATCACTGCTAAAGTACTGGGTTCACAATATATCCTCAGCAAGAAAATCGTAAAGCATACCCTCGGCGTTGTATATGATGACTCGGGAGTAACTTAGTGTCTGTTTCATTAAAATCGGTCCACAGCTAGTTGTAAATATTATCTAGATACAGGGCATTTGATGTTTGAATTCATCTTTGAGCGAACAAAAATCTTAGTAATAAAACAGATGAAAGCGTTCATCTCGAACTATTAACGGAAGTATTTTTTTCCCTCACTATTTTTGTCATTGTTACCGATTTGTTACGTGAAGAGATTACTTGTATAACGGTGCGATAATACCGTAACCGTGATCGGCCTCTGTTAACGTTTGCTTAGAAGTGTAGTAATGTTTGTTTGTTCCCTACAATCTTGTTCTGTCTGTATATAATTGAAGCGAACGGTTCGCCTGGACAGGCGGTGACGTGTACCACGATTACGTATGTATAATGTGAAAAAAGTTATACGGCCCGATATGGAATGTCGTCGGTCTTGGCATTGACTACCGCATTTCCTAAGCATATGATGCTTTTGTATTTTTTTATTTTTTCGAACTGACTACGCTATTGACCTAGCAAGGTCTTAACAGCTTCACCGGACTGCAAAGGCGAGCGCTTAAGGCACTCAGCCGATTTTATTTTGACAACTGGCTCAAGGGTGCGCGGCACACCTCGGCTTGGGCTGTTGCCTGATTCATGAAATTCACGACCTATCTAAGCTAACCTAAGCTTAGCTACATATTCATACTTATATGAGTTATTGAAACATATATAACTATAACAAGCATACATATCTCAACAACTCTTGTATGTATTTTGTGTTGGATATTTTTTCTAAACTGTTTCAGTTCAATAAGGGAAAAACAAAAATAAAAACCCTTCCACTATCATGTGTAAGCATGTGTGCGTGCACGTGCGTGGAGGTGATACGTGTAAGCATATGATGCATATGCGTGTTCAATAAGCCCCACCTTCTACGTAATTAATTATTATTCTTGTTTATTCCCTTTTTGTCATTTTTTTTGTCAATAGTTATAAGTACAGTCATTTCAATTTTCGTATGGTTCACCTAATGTCCATTCTTGTTTCTCCCGTGACTTCGTCATTGTGTTATTCGGTATGTTTAGAAGGACAAGTTATGTTCTTGTAGAGATCCAAATTAATCGCTGTGCCAGATTTCATTCCGTTTGGTTAAGAGTTTTAATCGTGACAAAATAACAAACGAACAGACTGTCATAGAGATTTTGTTATTTATAATATTACTAGCTTTTCCCGGCGATTTCTCACGCGATGATGTAGATTGACCTATGTTTAAGTCCTCTTCTATATCATCAACTGTTTGCATCCAAATGATGATATCATGATAATCAGTTGAGTACTTAAGCCGTGAAAGAGTAATAAACAAACAAACTCACCTTCGTATTTATAATATTAGTCAGGATTGTGTGAATTTGTGGAATATTTGTGCACACGGTAATATATTTATAGACTATAACAATTGTCAACAATACTTTTAAAAACAATAAAATATGCGTAAAAATTAAATTATGGGATATAAATAACTATCTACGACCAGCAAAGCTAGTGTCTATACAAATCCGTTCACAATAAATTCGAGCTTCAGAATACTGTAGTACGGACGTACATCAAAATTCGATAGTCAGGTTTACGTCAGTGCAATGAATGAGTTTAGATGTGACGTGAATATACGTCGAGCTCGCGTCGAAGGGTTTCAGACCGTCTGAGGGTATGACTTGTAAAGGCACTCTGTGGCTATGACGATGACCGTGTGACTCTGAATGCGGATGTCAGGCGGACCGGTCGCTTAGAGGTGAAGGACGCTGTGACTCACCGAGAGACCGCGACCGCCAGGGAAAATGTCAAGAATACACAATGTTTTAATATAGTTGACCTTTTATATTTGATATAATATAACTATACATACCGTACAAGTCGTCATAATGTGTAATAAAACATACATTATAATTGATTATCATAGTAAAGAATGCTTCAGACAGTTACTTCCATTATTAGGCAGTTCGTTACATAGGTTACAAGGTCGGTCTTTTAATCTGTAAAATTTCTTTACACATAGTATATGTTTAACATAAATTGCATTTACGATCAAAATTTCTTTCTCTTCGTTATTACGAGAAAGAAAATATTGCACGGTAAAAATTACATTTAAAGCAATATTCCTAAGAACACGTTTTAAAACGCATTCTCTTAACTCTTGTTGTCTTTTTGATTATTCGAAATTCTTTAATATCTAGAACGTTGCCATTCTCATATTATGGATAATAGGATTTGAAAATAAAATTACACACAGGTTTAAAAACAGGACTAAGTATTAAGACTGGTTTTAATAGTAGTAAAATGATAAAAGAAACAGCACTGTTCATGTAAAACAAGCTGAAGTAAGAAGTAAGGAGCGAAGTTTGAAAAACAATATAAACACGAAATGGTTACGTTAACTTTACAAAATAACTGTGTAATTCGAGCTATAAAATTTAACGATGGAAATGTAGTGACTATAAGTCCGATATCAAAGCAAGATGGCGGTTTACACCTCTTTATATTCGAATTTTGTATTTGGTTTTATGTGTATAAAAAGAAATGGCCGTTGAATACGCCGACTATAAAATGCGTCAGTTTGCGGGCTGTGAACGTGTTAACACCGCCTTGACCTTTTCTGGAACAGTGCCAGGTGTCAAGGCTCAATCAACCCTTTGATCTGATTCCAGAATAATCTTTACGACTGATGATAGATATTTTAAATACTATACAGGACACCTATTCCAGTTTTATATTTACTTGCTGTTAAGATTTACAGTTTTCGTTATTTTCATTTAATATTAAAAGTCGATTATATCACAAAACTTTAAACATTCCTTAAAATAAAAGCAAATAGATATACTAAAAGCCACATGCAAAATCGCATAAAAGCAAACCTAAGTTTGACACTGTCATACGGAATGCTCATTTGTCTCGCAATTTGCCATTTGTGCATCGGTTGTTGGCACGATGTTTATTTATTAACATTCGTTGTCTGGACAATGACACTACAAATAAAGTATTGTTGGATCACGTGAGATCAGCTTATTGCCGCATATAACAAACGAGGCATTGAGTAGTATTAAAAAGGACCTTTTATTTTTATGGTTTCAGTTCAATGGCTATATACAGGCATTCGTAGAGTCAAACAAAGGTAGTTTTGTTGTGGAAATGTCTTGAGTTCGTTATTTAATAAAAAAAGTTTTGCCACGATATTCTTATGTTTTGCCGTCATTTAGTTTGACTGCAATGCGGCCTGATGCGGTGTCGTACGGGGGTAGGGTGTTCGGAGGAGAACAACCCCATTTTGAACTTGGAAGGTCAACATCCGAAAGTTCGCCATTTACCTTATTGCCATTCATTTTATCCACTGGTAGATTATTATCTAGTTGATATTTGACCTTGTTATCGTTTTTACCCAACAAAGCAATATCTGCGTTGTGATACGAGATTACGTGAAGCAATCTATTTAAGTCTTTCTAAATCTTGTTTGTGTTGCTTTATCACTAAAGTTATTGGTAACTGTATTTGTTTAGTTCTAAATTCTTTTCTTTATTGGGAGTTCAATAAATCCTATCTCATTGAAATTTTCAAGGTGGCTCCGTTTTATTATTGTAGCTAGTAAATGTAACATTGACATTCTGATCTCGATAAACTTGTGATGCTCGAATAACTTTCAAACAAACATACTGGTAACGGTTTCAGCGTCGTATCGATTACCATTAATGTTGTAGGTATGTCCTTTAGTACAAGTTATATCAAATATACTACGCCGTTTGGCGAAAGTTTTGTTCAAATGACCAACTATATCGACCGTATTTATTCACTATTCCTTTTGGGAAATCCGAAACAATTATTATATATGGGGTTAGTAAAAATTTAGTGAGAATATTGTTTGAAATATTATGATTTACTTTACTGTACTACCTGAATTGAGAAGTGTTGTATAATCTATAACTACCGATATGACAAAGTAATCATGCGGGGTGGTAGGGTGTTTGTACCCGAAGGGAACGGGACCACCAAAAAAAAGGGGGAACACCCGATAAAGGGGCATGTTTGGGGGTGTCGGGTTCGGGGATCAGGGGGTATATATCGAGAAAGGGGGGGGGGGGGGGGGGTCGGGGGGGGGGAGGGGGGGGGAGAGGGGGGGAAGGTTTTTTTTTGGTGGTAGTTTTTTTTTTTTTTTTTTTGTTTTCTTTTCAACAAAGAAAAAAAAAACAACCCAAACAAAAAAAAAAAAAAAAGAAAAAAGTTATTGGCAGTGATCCTGGTAACGTTATAAATTAATTTGCTTACTTCACTACTACACAATCTTATGCTACGATTCTAGGTTCTGTTAAATATTATATATTTCATATTCTGTATTTGTCCTTACTTCCTTACTAATATTGTAAATGCGAGTATGAATTTGTAAAAGTTTCACGCTTTAATTAACCGCCCGATCGTCACCAAATGTTGCATACAAGTTGTTAAGGGTTCAGAAAAGACATGAGAGGTAGGTATTTAGTATTGGGAATTTGGAAAATGGGACTGTTCCCGAGGGTTAGACCAAATAACATTAAAGCCAGTGAAGCAGCGAACAGAATTTAGTCAATGATAAGCCGATAATGCCGAATGTATACAATTTTTTATATTAGAAATTACTCGAATTAGCGTCACACCCAGCGTTGGTAACATCGCCCGGCTGTCACCATAAATTAATTCCATTAAACCAATTTCATCGTTAACTTTTCCGCAATTTGCCATCGTCTTTTATTGGCGTGCGTTTTTGCAAATTACATTTCGGGCTTTCGAAGTTTTCCCCTCTCTAGAGCGAAATCCGTATGACTAATGGTTTTCTTAATTTGTAACGATGGAAATACTAACGCGTTTACGTATGCGGTCCTTCATTTTGTTTAAGATCTTGTCTTCTGATGTTGAAAAATAACCGGAATATTACTCTATACTAATGGAAATAGAGTTTAATTTTGTTTCCATTTTAAAATTCAACTATTAAGTAATAAAGGGATTGTGTTATTGTATCTCGTTTCAACAACATGGGCATTGGTGAGTTTTTTATTATATCGTATATTAAGAATTTGATTTCATTATTTACTGATGTATTAATAAGATGTTTATTCGTTCGTTTTACGACCATTGAAGGTTTACGTTTATTGAACGTAAAAGTGTGTATAAAAATTTGTAACATCTCAACGAGCACACTAGATAGATGCGTTATTATTAGGTGCTTGCTGAGCCCGTGGCTCCGGGCTTATTTTTTATTATTTCCTATAATAGATGTTTGAGGTGTGTAAATATTCTCTGTGTTCAAATATCTACGCATAACATTTTTTTATTCGATTTTTATAATGTATAGGAGTTGAAGTGCTACAGCGCCGCCAAGTGGCGAGTTACACTAATACGAATAGCGTAAAAAAAAACATAGAAAAGTCTTAAGTGTGTCAACGTCCTTTGTGATCGGTGTTTGAGTTTACCAAGTTTACAAAATCCATCTTTTGTAATTAGATAGATGAAAGTGAACGAACATACGTAAATATTCATAACATTTTTTTTTTTTTAATTCGACATGCAAGAGAAATCTCGATAATGAGTTTAAAAAATGAATTCCGCGTTTTTTACTATCCCCTGTGAATGCAATAAAATGATTAGTTACGTGTGCTGACGGTAAAAAGTTTGCAAGTAAAAAAATATGACAGTATCACTTTTACGTTTTCTATATTAAACTTTCCTACGGTATGTTAATTACTATATGCTTTGTTAATATATTTTCTAAAACTAATATAGGTCATGTTATGTAGATTTGCAGTATTACGAGAATCCTGGTTAAGTCCAAATGTGACCGTATATAGACCATTAAACATTTTAGTATTGTTATGTTTATTGTTATAGCTCCCCTGAGTGTTTTCATCGTAATCCCCTTAAGCCGCTTCATGGTCCGGTGTCACAATTATCGACAACGATCTGGAAGCTCGCCCAATTTTCAGTGTACTTGCAATGAAATGGAGATGGGCAGTGGTCGGCAAACCGGGGCTCGCGAGCCGCATGTGGCTCTTTCTCTCCTTCCCTGTAGCTCTTCCAAAAATATTTAGTGCAGGCACAGAATTTTATTTACTAACTTGTTTTGTAAGAGACAAGTTGTTTCTGAAACGCATGCTTACGAAAAAGAGCCATATTATTAGAAAGCAACAATAGCACGGCTAGTCGCTAGCGAAAAATCACATATTTAGGCAAAGACAAGCTCGAGAGTGTACTTTTAATCATATTATTTCGATAAAAATATCACTTGTAAAACAAAAGTTTGTTTCAAAAAAGGCTCTTTCATTAAACTTCATTTTTATATTATTTATATTTTGCTCTTTTGGATGGCTACTTTGCCGACCACTGGCATAGTGTGATTTAAAATTAAATAAATACTAAGATAAAACCCATCATACATGAGGTTTTAATATCTGCAATATTCGAATATTTAGATGTGTCGCATTCCGATATTAACCGGTGGGTATACAGTATTGAAACAGGTGGTAGCGTGACTGCACACAACGGGATGTGTGTGCGCAGTAGGTATATTCAAATGCCAGGAGTTATGCAGGCCGGCATGGGAGCGGTGACTGCGTGTGGATTGTAATTACCACTTTTTTAAATCGCACTATACTTATATAGTCCCGTTATTTTGTCGAGATAAAATACAGTTTAGAAAAATAATTTAGTTCACCTTTTAGAACTTATAATGGCCAAATTATCAAAGCAAAGACGGAACCAGGAGTTAGTAAAAATGACTCACAATTATAACAGCTTGCGTAATTGTGTGAAAATTTTGAAACAATACGAAAGACTTTGAGTTGGCTATATAATAGTTACACATCAACGTATCCGTAACGTTTGTTTTAGTATATTTTCACGTATTAATAAAATTGATCAAGATCAGATAATGTTGATTATATGAGTTGTCAGATTTTTTCTAACGTGGAAAAAAGACATTTCGGCGTAATACCTTTTTTTTAGCTTGTGTTTACCGTTCTTATTATAACACGACAAACTCAGTGCAATTAAAAAAAGTGATCACCGAGAGATCTACGATACATTGATAGTTGTTCGCTGTCATGTCTCGTGCAAGTATCCAAGAAGTTGAATATAATCTGGTGGATGCTGAAACGCGATAAACTAAAAGAGAGTCACTGTAACTAACCAACACTACTAGCATATGCCAAACCACTACGACCCTGCTTGGTCACTGGATATTCACTTGCTGATTTTGGAAGGCGACACGCCTAAGTGTGACACTATTGCAGGTTCTTACATCTGGTGTATGTGTGGTGGACGCAATTAGATGGCCTTCCACCAAGGTCTCTACATATTATCATAACAAGGGTGTCAGAATTGACCTACACTTTTTTTAATCGTTACTGTTGAGTAAGTATCCGCTTCTTTATCAAATATATTATCAAAACGATCGACGTTGAGATTGAAGGATGATGATTTGCAAGTACTGGAGCAGTCTAATATAAAATGGAGGAATAACCCAACTAATCTAGGCAAGCGTTATAGATCGCACTCAGTGTGACATGTATGAACATTAACAATCTATCTCCTTAACTAATGCAGATGCGATTTTAAAACTTCTGATGTGTTGAAGATGTACTTTAAGCTTGGTATTTTTTTTAATAAATTAAAAAAGGTTTTCGATATAAATAAAATTGTTTTGAAATGTTTACTTCCGGTTTTGTACATTTCCAAAATTTTTATTTTTATTTTTTGTTTAAAAAGAACAATACATTTTCTATGTGAATAGATACCGTCTCATATTTTATCGTAAGCTTATTTAATTCGAAAACATATTCAAACCATTCATATTGTAGATACGACTTTAGATGCCCATAACTAGAAATAAATATTATACAAAAGAGGTATACGTTGTTTACATTTATACCTACTAGAAGTATAATAAGGCCTAATATAAACGAATTTTAGAAAGTTATTTTGATTCGCTGCTCTCTCCACTTGAAATGCCCCAGTTGAAGTACTTACATAGGTGCAGGATACCAGAACAATTGTAGCTTGATATTTTAAAATGACTTATGACAGTCAGTCTGGGTGACAATCGAGTGAAATATATTTAAGTTCTATTCCGGGCCAGTTTAATTTGGTTCAAACATTAACTGTAGTTAGTTAGTTTAGTCCGGACCGAGTGGTTAATCTCGTTACGAACGAAGCGCCGAGGCTTCCTTAATAACTTAAACGTAATAATTCTGGTGCCCCAAATGTAATTATCGGCCTCCGGCGACTTGCGAACTGCTTGATTGAATGTTTGTCTGTAAATAAAGATATATTACATCCTGTTAATGACGTGGCAGTTTTTCATCTCATATCTGTGTTAGTATATCTCCTAAGCGATAAAGGAAAATGTCTGTTAGATGCTTGGGAATATTTGGTATGTTTGGACAATTTTTATGTCACCTTTTAGTTTGTTAAATAAACATAATTTTATAGTAATTCGTGATCCATTACTGAGAACTCACTTTACATTCGTGAATGTGTTTTATTTTTAATTAGCAAGTGTATGTACAGCGCTTGATAAGCCGTAATTTAAATAGACGATCTATACATTTTCCTAACTTTAACGGCAATTGAATATGCGATTTGCTTGATTTTAATCTGTCATCATTGTAGCTAATGTTTAAAGAGGTTTATATCGAAGTCCTCGTAAACTGCATGCTTTTGCTTATAACGGGTTATTTTTATGTTTATTATAATTATGTTTATGAATGTTCTTGTGAAATCTGATATTCTGATCTTGTTTCAATAACGTGTATTGTGGTAGGGCTTTTTGAAATGTCTTATTGAGTAAGTAATAATTTGCAGTTTAAAATTTTGAGAGCAAGCCACTCTAGGTTCAGCGCGTGACCGTAGGCCATGACGTCACTTAACATCAGGTCAGTTTGTGGTCAAACGCCAGATGTATTAAGTTTTATAAAATTATTTTTATAATTTTTGAATACATATGTAAACATACATATGTATGTATTATTTATTATTTTTGATTGCGCAATGAAAGTAAGCGACCAAGGTTAATTCTAATTATTCTTATGTGTTTGGCATGTTTGTATCATTGGAAGTTTATGTATTAAAAAAAAATAGTCTTAGTTTATTGTTAATTAACCTTAGTTCCTTTTTTAAATTATTTTTATGCATGAAGTTAATCAGGGCCTTCAATATTTTCATAAATATGAATATTTTTTTGATTTCATATATTATCATGAATATCATTGGTCTCTTAATGGTTTTACTCTAGTAGCTTATAACAAATAAAAACCTGTTTATTGTTAACTCGTGGTCGCAATTCGACCATAATTCATTTTGACATTCAATAAGATCAAAGAGAATAATGATTATTATTTCAATGGTTTCATAAATTTACAAAAGATAAATTATTTATTAATTAATTATTAATGTATATTAATAATCTATATATTATATTATTATAAAATAACGTACAATTTGACCGGTTAATTTCAAAGGACATGTAAGGTATGGAACAAAAGTTATGTTAAAATATTGAATGTAGGATGAAAATAGGTAATTGGAACGTAAGAGTAAAATGAAGGATGGCGAAACGTTTTTTTCGTTTACATGTGTGTATCTGTGTCTTTCAAGCAGTAGTGTGAGTAATGTATATTTTAATTAATTTAATGTGTTTTAATGCGTTTTATATTAAAAAAAAATTGGTTTATGCATTTCTCCTCCATATAAACTTTAACTATACCAAATTTGACGTTCATCCATTCGCGCAATTCGTTTAAAAAGGGGTATAAAGTTTCCGCTTCACGTGTTATTATTATTAATACATGTATAATCTTATCTGTTTTTTATTAATACTTTTTGAAACGGAAATTCATTAAACTGGGATAATCAGGTAATTTCAGTATGCAGCAACGATTTTATCTTTATCAGTATGTAAAAATAAATGAATATACGAAAGAATGTTAGAACTTATCTAGTTAGGATGCGATAAGATAACACGGTATTATCTATATATTCACATAACAATTGTTTTAGCGAGGAATTTCATAATCATAAAGGATTTATATTATCTGCTTTTAATCTAAATTAAAGTAAGGTTCTTGGTTTATGACCTTTCGTTTTTTGCAGTTATGTACTTTTCCATACGAGGTACTTGTTTAACATTTTAATTTAGCGTTAATTTATTTTAATGTCTTATTTTGCTATAATTGTTTGGTAATCTCTTAATGTCGCGGAACCTGTATATTAAACATTCAATGGAGCTTTATTTGTGGTTTCAATTAAAGTAAGGAGGAATTAGTCGTCCGTTGGGCCAAATTCGACCGTAATTCACGATATTTTTAAGTTGATAAAGTGTTTATTTTAAAGAGTGTACCATTATAATCAAACATTAGACATAGTCTTCGTCATTCTTTTTGGCCGCTCTAAATATAGCTTTAACTTCAGTTTTGCGCGTAATATAGTCAAGATTTTAATACAAAACAAAGTTAAAATATTAGGACTCTAAAGTTGGTATTTGTTTATCCATAAGTTGTCTCGATGGTGTACATACTAGATAATACGTATTTACACCTAGATTTATGTTCAGAGCGGTCAAAAAGTTTAGCGAAGGCTGTATCTATTTATCACCTGATTCAACAGTTTTCATATTAAATTTGTTATATACAAAATTGGGCAGGATACTTGCATGATTTATTTTATTTGATGTCGTAGGATGCAAACGAACCGGTGGGTCACCTGATGTTAAGTGATCATCACCGTCCATAGACACGTGCAAAACCGGGGGAGTCGCAAGTGCGTTGCCAGCCTGTGTTGGGGGGAAGGGGAAGGCGAAGGGAGGTGGTCCTCCGGCGCTCTCACTGACCGAACGAAACGCAACAATACAAGCACTGTTGCTTCACGTCGATTTTTTGTGAGAGAGTGGTACTACCCCGGGCGAGCCGACCCATTCATGCTGAAGCCAGTAATAGCTTCAGCGTGACTCTACCACCTACATTTTGTTTGTTTGTAAATAGGGTGATGTTAATAGATAATTACGATAACTAAATCATAAGGAACATGCTAGCGAGGAAATTATTCTAGATTTATTATGATTCGAGATCACAATATATTACGCTGGTACAGTATATATTTGTACGAACATAAGAGATGATCTGGTTATTGAATTTTTTGTACTAGCAAGCCTTTACACAGTGTCGAAATATACGCTAGCCTCTGGCTATCCAATTAATCCGTCGCAGGTAGTCACGGCCGTGTCCGTAGCGGACGCGGGAGGCGCAAAAAAGCCACCGCATAGATACTCGGCTCTAATTCGTAGGTTCATTCGTATTGTATACAACGAGGTCAACAAACACCGTTGCATCATCCATTCATTGAATAAGGTTCATTTGTTTTTTAACTACATTTGACTAGATTTTTATACGTTTACTAACTAGCATTTCTATACGACTTAGTTCCTTTTGCTTTTAAAAGGAAATTACTAGCGCGCCACCTCTTGTGATATGTTTGTACTAAGTTAGAAACCTTTGCGCTTATCTCCAAAGTGACTCACCGAAGTCATAGCTAAAAGTATATACGTATGTATACCAGACAAACAAAGAAATATTCGTTTTTATGTATATGGGTGGATTTATAAAAGAATAAAGACAAATAAAGAATACGCGATACCTAGATAACACTTAATTTACAATCTTGAGTTGTTATAAATATACGTGACAGATATGTTTTATAAATGTATGGATATTATCGGGAATGGAATGTTAAGTTTGGTATATAGATAATATTAGTTATAAGGTACTGTTATTTTTCTACTTGTGGAACCACGGATGTGATTAAAAAAAATGCATGCTATAGCTTATTTACTGCGAAAGCTTATAGCCTACTAGCGGGCCCGGCAGACATTGTCCTGCCATGATTATAAAAAAATCCTTGACAAAATTTTATACTATAACGTTCCTCATCAATCACTCTATCCACCGGTGAAAACCGCATGAAAATCCGTTCGGTAGTTTTTGAGTTTATCGCGAACAGACAGACAGACAGACGCGGTAGGGGACTTTGTTTTATACTATGTAATAAATATACGTGACAGATAGATTTTATAAATGTATGGATATTATCGGGAATGGAATGTTGTTTGGTATTTGGTAACCTAAAATTATTTTTTAATGTCTTTTAGGCTAATGTATCTATTTATACTAATATAAATATAGATAATATTAGTTATGGGGTACTGTTATTTTTCTACTTGTGCAACTACGGATGTGATTAAAAAAAATGCATGCTATAGCTTATTTACTGCGAAAGCTTATAGCCTACTAGCGGGCCCGGCAGACATTGTCCCGCCATGATTATGAAAAAATCCTTGACAAATTATATACTAAAACGGTCCTCATCAATCATTCTATCCACCGGTGAAAACCACATGAAAATTCGTTCGGTAGTTTTTGAGTTTATCGCGAACAGACAGACAGACAGACGCGGTAGGGGACTTTGTTTTATACTATGTAATGATAACAATATGCCTTAGAAACGAAGACGCTAGGACCAATAGGAGCGGAGCACCAATGAAGAATGTTTCAAAATCGGGATTTTTTTTCCTTTTTGAAAGTTTCCGCTGCGTGTTAGCGTTAACCCAAAGTAACTATTCCACGCGGACGAAGTCGCGGGCAGAAGCTCGTTCATAATACATAATTTTTTTAAGCTTATCTAACTGCATTGACAGACATGCAATATTTATAAAAATTAAAGCTTTTGTTTATAATTAGATTGTTTATAGACTCAATGTTTCATTTGTTTGCATAAAAATCAATAGTTTTATTAACGAAGAGCATTTCGTAACCATAGCGGGCTTGGGTTCGTTATCCTTCGGCGACCTTGCAGCTGCCATAAATTCAGTTAAATTACCTTCAGGAGGCGAGCGTGCGTCAGCGAGGCCGATGCGCTCGGTTTAGCTATACGAACCATGACAGTGAGAGCTCTGGTCAAGTTTTATACGAATCAGATTTTTTCATTAACCCGTTCAAAATTATAGTTAAAAAGAGATTGAAGTGATCTTGCTTGGCACAACTAAATTATAATACTCTTTAGTTGTTCGATCACGAATAACTCAAATACTGGTTGCAAATATTCTGATTTATGTTTTTAAAAAACAATAACAACTACATATTAATAATACGCTGTTGTGTTCTTTTACAAGAATTGTTTTGTTGGGTAATTTAATACTTTGTATCTTACAAGATTAAATTAAATAAGTATTCGTTGTTTGTATCGTAATTTTGACTGAGAGCAACGTGGAGTGTTCGTTCTTCCACAGTCATTAGTTGTCACATAATGCTTGCTTGATCGCGTATAGCTGTAGTCCGGTGAAGCTGTTAAGACCTTGCTACATCAATAACGTAATCAATTCGAGAAAAAAGAAACTTGCTTAATCGCACGTTGCGATAATTCTTTTCGACGATTACCATTGTTATAATAATAACGGAGAATAATGATGTGTTAATATAATCTACACTAATATTATAAAGAGGTAAAGTTTGTGAGTTTGTGACGTTGTAGAGGGTAATCTCAGGAACTATTGGTCCGATTTGAAAAATTCTTTCAGTGTTATATAGCTCATTTAACGAGGAAGACCATTACGCTAAGACCAATAGGAACGGAGCCCTAATGAAGAATGTTTAAAAAACGGGAGATTTTTTCCTCTTGAGAGCTTCCGCTGCGTGTTAGCGTTAGCCCAAAGTAAGTATTCTACGCGGACGAAGTCGCGGGAAGAGGCTAGTATGGATATAAACTAGCTTACGTTTGTGACTTCACTCACATTATTGTAGATTTGACTGATCCCTCGAGAACAGTACATTATTTCTGGATATAAGGTACCCCATGCCCTTTTCTGTACGCCCCTGACAACGTGTATACAGAATTTGATGTAGATCGGTTGAGTAATTAAGGTCTGAAAGCGTAACGAACAAATAAAATCACGTTCGCGTCTTTAATATTAGTAAGGATGAGCAAGAGTTATTTTCCGGAAGTAAGTAAGTAAAATTTAACTCAGTATAAGCATATTTGTAACTCTTGTTTCAAGTTTTTAAAAGACGTGAAATCTTTTTATGTTTGCATATAGTAAGCATTGCATATTGTTAGTAAAACAGATCCTGGCAATGGGAGTCTAGATCAAGGTTGGTTTCGTACAGAGGCAAATGGAAAGTGATTCGTAAATTAATGTCTGGCTAGTGTAGTTGGGACCGTAAGACCGATTTCACTTTAATGCCACTGCATCCATTGCTACTCTTAATATTTTGAACAAAAAGGTTTATTTATTGGTTCACGGTCTCGTAGGAATGTTATTTTAAAATAGGCATAGTCGCCGTTCCGTCGGTCCTCTGTGAGGTATATCAGTCAATAAAAAAGGTAAATATCTTGTAAAGGAACGCTGCATTCTCTCTTGATTCTTTGAGAATGCACAGCATAACTAGAGTTCCAAACCAACGAATTAAATTGTACTATTTTTGTTTATGCCTTTTTTTGTTATTCTTAATATGGGATATAGTAATCTTTTGCGTAGAAATAACGCATTACATTTTGTATTAATGTTTGGTACATCTCGTCTCATTAAAGATACATGTGGTTGACAGTAAACTCGTGTTTCGCAATTATTTATATTTTGTTGGATATATTAATTAACTCAAAGTGTAAACCAGCACCTAATAAATCATATTGATGCATGGAACCGGATCGTACTGTTCGCGAGCAATGAGACATGCTTTCGATGTAATCTCCCACCTGTGCAAGTTAGATACAAGTTTTTGTAGACACTTACGTCTATTTATATTTAACTTATATAATTACACTGCTATCTATGATATAATAGCAGGTTGTATTTGTGCCGCGTCTTTATGTGAATTCGCACAAATTACTATTATGAATATCTTCATTTCTTTGAATGTTAGTTTTGAACAGATCAGCAAATCACTTTTAAGTCTTTTCTTCACAAGGACGATAAAGTTTACGATAAAGCATGTTAATTCAGAAATTGTTTTAAAAGCTTTTTGTATGCCTTTCACGAGGTAAATTTTTCAGGAAAACTAAATCAATGAAATTAGTTGGCTTGTAAATCGCATCGCAATCGCGCATGGCTTTGGACTGCGGAATGCAATTATAATATACAGTTTCGCCATTTGACTTGAGTCATAAGTCATAAGTTATTTATATAAATGGTTTTTCATAATTTAACATTTAATAATAATGTGTCTACTTTAGTATTACTATGGGTGATAGGTAGTTCGATGATTGCTTGACGATGGATGGCCCTTCAGGCAAAATATCCAAATCTCAGTCTTTTCGGCGTCAGTTTGTATAATTCATAGTACTTTAAATCTCCGCTTGTACTGAATTCAATTTTGTTTGTAACATTTTATGTTTATATGCCTTTACTTTGCAATGCGTCTATATACTGGATCACTTTGAGAAATTAGACTATCTATATATAAAAATGGCACATCACCATGGAAGTTGGTACATGTAATTATTTTTTCACGGAGAAGGTTTTTATGCTATCCTTTTTACTATAACTCGCCGTGAGATGGTGCTGGAGCACATCTACTTCTGTACTGATTAACCTATCGTCTTTAAAATTCGTATACGTAGATATCGATTCGTATACGCTAAATATTCACACAATGTCTGTTTTTTCTATAATTCATTTATTACAATAAACAGTATCAGCGAACAAATAATAACTCCGAACGGAACCACGGATACAGCTAGTGTCGTGTACAACTAAAACTGTATTATTGAAATCACCTTTTGACAAGAATAAACCAAACATCATTCGATTTATGCATTTGAATCGTGAAGCACTTGAAGCGCTGCCTGTCACGGATAAATTCCGTAGTGCAGCAGAGCAGTCGACTGGCCGATTGGAAAATTGATTGCGCTTTTGAGCGTTCAATTATTAGAGTCTATTGCTGACTACATGCATATACGTCGTTGTGTTATCGCTAGAGCGCTTCCTCGAGTCGTCGTTATGCCGTACTCTTGTTCTTTCTAGTGGTTAGGGTTATTCGTCATTTAAGATTTTTGCTATTATAGTGACTTCGACGACTCGAACAGTTTTTATTTCTTAGTGCTTTTTGTGCTTAATTGTTTATTATGGACCTTCATCATGATGACGATTTTAAGGTTCTGATTATATTTAGTATAGAGTAACTTACAAATGTAGTTGGTATATCAAACTTGTTAGTTTGTAGCGTTTGTTCTAATCATAATTGGGAGGTGATTCAATATAGAAAGCTGTCGATGAACGTATATTATTACCCTTGCATGTAGGTCGTGACAACGTGGTTAATGCGGGACGGGGGGTAATTAGGGCAAGCCAATAAAACATTGGCCTGTGAGCGCAGGTCGTTCCTCCCATCATAATGCACTAACCGGGCCGTTACGATATGTATATGATCGTACGATACGAATACCAGTATTATGATAATGCAAAAAGACTAACGTTTCTTATCTCATGTTTTATTCCTCAATCAGGGATGAATGTAGCTCCGCAGTTGAACATCTATGAGCATGGCTTGTTTTTGATGGGCATTTAATACGCTTTAATTTATCTATTTTTTAGTTATATATACATATATTTCAAAGATAGAATCTTTTCAGCAGAAAAATATACACTGGTTTGTCCCGAGGTGCAGCAATCCAAAAATAGGCACTGACTGTTTTATCAGTATATAGGGTATATGCATTGTATTCACGTTCCAATTGGGTACAAATATACGACATTATGTTTTGTCATTATTATTATATTATCATAAATTTCACCGTTATGAATGTCGTTTGTTTTTACTGTAGAAGTAATTATAGCCAGCCAATTAAACCGCCACTAAAATGAGTCAAGGAGAACATTTCTGTTTAACTTGGTTACATAAATTATCTGTATGTAATTCTTTAAAATGTTGTTTCACTTTAAAACCGTTGTCTAGTCTAGGTAAGGGCTTTTACCCCTTTCGACATGAAATGTGTGTTTAGTTTGTCGGAAGACGTGGTGTCGACTGAGGTCGGTATATACGTCACCGTTGTCAGAGTAAGTGCTGCCGCACTCGACATGTTTCCACAAAGGCCACTCTCTCCGCTTTGTTTCGTCTCTTTGTTTGAATTCACGTGGAAACTAAAAAAAAAATAAGACTGCCCCGGGCGAAGCTGATATCTTGAATATCGAATAGTTTGAATCTTAATTTTATATATAAAATACTAGCGGGCCCGGCTGACGTTGTCCTGCCCTGATTACCCCCCCGCAACCCCCCTTGTGGGTGGAATTTCGTAAAATCCGTTCTTAGCTGATCTCTACTCGGCGAAAGGAATATTCCTACCATATTTCAAGTCGCTACGCCTTATGGTTCCAGAGATATCGTGATGAGTCAATATATAGGTGGGAATCTCTAATATACATATAGATTTTTCGCTGCCATTTCGTCTTCGTGTTATGCGGTAGATGAACACTAATATATCTCGTCCATTATGTACCAGGATAATTGTGTGCCAAATTAGTCGTGACAACGTCACAAACAGACAGTTTCTTTCGCATTCATAATTTAGGTATAATGTTTTGTTTCAGAATAGTGAAATAAAAAACGATATCGTGTTACTCTGAAATGAGAAGAGTTTTATTTCAAACGATAGTTTTGTATATTTTATTTAATGTTAACAACAATCAATACAAATCTTGCCTGAAAAGAGAAACAACATTTAAAGCTATCATTTCACAAAGTATTTTTGTATTTATTAATAAATCGTTAACACTTGCCACCGACGTCTTTTTTATGAAGCTAACTTGTCTTATTACTGTATAAACTATAGAGTATAGTCTATGGAAATTATACTACTATAGTTCATAAGCAAAGACAAGGCGCGGGAAATTTGAATAAATTGTATGAAACTATAATTGCAAATATTCAACGTGAGTAAGCGAATATGTCGTAACTTGCATTTTTGGCTAAATCACTTTTTACCATATTCTTGTATAAAAAAATACCACTTCGAATGGTGTGGGGCTCGTTTTCCTACGATTAAATTTTTCGTCGATGCGACCTTAGTTTTTTGCCTAGTTTTAGCACTATACATAAAAAAAAAAAAAATTGAAATAGTTTTTTGGCTCTGGTGTAAAGTTGGATTGTTCAAGTTACGACAATTCCGCTTTCTTCCGTTGATATGTAAAGTCTATAAATATTAATTAAATATATTTTCAATGTGGTAGAGCTACGCTGAAGCTATTTATGGTTTCAGCATGAATGGGCCGGCTCGACCGGGGTAGTACCACCCTCTCACAGAAAACCGACGTGAAGTAACAGTGCTTGCATTGTTGCGTTTCGTTCGGTCAGTGAGAGCGCCGGAGGCCCAAATCCCCTCCCCTTCCCCCTACCCTTACTCCCCCTTTCCCCCAAGACAGGTTGGCAAAGCACTTGCGACTCCCCTGGTGTTGCAAGTGTCCATGGACGGTGGTGATTACTTAACATCATGTGACCCACCTGTCCGTTGGCATCCTATGATATAAAAAAAAAAAAAAAATTAAAAGTAAGAATCTTCACTTAACTAACTCGTTTAACCTAGATTAATCAATTAGGCAGAAATAACAGTAAAAATATTTGAAAAATAGTATGTATATACTACATATACATATCTGGTTTTAGATTTATTTTGTTTAGGGTTTGAATTGTTGTCACTCCATTATTAAATCGAATTGTATTTTCGTATTGTATTTCTTTTTAAACTGGTTTAGTTATAAATTGCCGTTTTAATCTCTGGCAAATTAAATTTGTATTTATTTATGTATAAATAGAACAATATCAAAATTACAGCTATCCTAAAATGAAATTAATTATTTTTATTTGTAAAAATAGCATCTGGCATATCGTTGTCAATAACAAAAATGTGTGGCAATAATAAATTCATGTTTTTAATAGCATGTAAAAGTTAGTAAAAAATAAAAAAAAACCTTAAAATTCAAAAGAACATAGAGAAAGATGTATTATAGAACCAGCGTTTCTATAATTCTTGTTTTTCCACCGTTGCTGGCTCTCGTACACATGATAAATAGTTACACGAGAACATTTGTAAATATAATCTTTCTGGACCACCTCCGGCGAGCAAGCGACTAATCGTGGTGAGATATTCAGTTACCGCAAATTAGAATAAAAGACCCATCCTCTCAGATACATTATGAGGCGTCGCTTTGCGGAAATGATCTATTGTAGTAAATGGCGTCCCTCTGTCACGTGTGCGCATGGGGTCGCCGTAATGATGTGCTGATGAAGTGTTGTTTTATGAGGGGCTCTCAAATTACCCTGTGATATATACACGTTCTTGTTTATAGGTCGCCGGGTTGTGGGATATTGAAAGTGTTGTATATATAGCTTTCAATTAAGTGTTTATCAGAACGTTAAGTGTAAGGTTACACTATTGAAATTTGTTGTTATTTTTCTTAATAAATGGTCACAATAATTATATCCTGACTACAATACTTCTTTAGATTAGAATTGACCTGTGTTTTGCTTTGTTCAGTTGTCATTTTTTATTACTACTTCAGATTTATATGAAGGCGTTACTCTACTAATGTTATGTATGCGAATATGACTTTTTTACGCTTTCACGACTTACCTAGTTAACTAATCATTACCAAATTGCTTTCATGTTGTCAGGGGTACAGAAAAGGGCATAGGGTACCTATAATCCACAAAAATGTACTGTTCCCGAGTGGTAGACTAATACACTATATGTAGTGTATTAGATTATTATTGAGTTTAATATTATCCAAAAACTAAATTCATAAAGCCAACAGCCATATGTAAAATGTACTTATTATTTGAAACGACTCACGCGTCGCCTATTGCACGTTCATGTTAACTATGTAAGTAATTTTCACGCAAATGTGAACAACAACTGTACGGGTTTTCATCTTAATCCGATGAACGATGCGCAAATACACATAGAAGACGAATATACAACATTATTTTCTACTTGTAAATAGCTCTGGAATTTAGTAGAGATACGGAAAAAGTTATATATAGTATAGGCCTGAGGCCTAGTTGAAAACCAGCGTCGTTTTCAAAGGCGGCAATACGCTGATGCCAGGTCTCTTTGTCATAGTTTTACTTTTTTATGGTTAAGGCTTTTTTTGTACACTTATTCTATGGCAATAAATATATTTTTTTCTTTCTTTCTTTCAAACATATCATACTCGACAATCGATTGGGAAAGAAACGGTTACGTATAAATGTAGACTAGAATATTCTATGGGATCTTTCCTGGTACAAGTAATACCTTGTATAGTCTTTACTTTCACAATTTAATATGCAATAATTATGTACTGATTGGTTACGTAAGCGCAGTACGATGTCGGAATAAAGTTCAGTTCTGGTTTGTCTTACTGCGCTCAAGCACGCCATTGTTTCACAGTAAAAACTTATTGCTGTTTTTTCTTCTTCCAAATAATTGGATAACTTGCTTGCCAGTTGTATATATAGTTATAATTGTGTTTTAATGATTTAATAGCAGTTTAACTAACCTTTGCCGGTAGTTGCACCTGAGGTTCAATTATTACGAAAATGGAACTATCGTAACTGTATTAAAGAAACTAGTCCTGAAGTGCAGCTGCTTGATTATACTAGTAGCTGATTTGGTGCTAGTTTAGTGGGATATATAGATAGGCGAAGACGAGAAAATGGCCACGAGTATAGGCATTGAAATGTCACAAAAAAAAAACTCGCAAGAAACAGGTGGTAACGCTACCCGTTGAAATTCATTGCCTTTTGTAAGTGAGGCAGATGTTTCTTTATAAGCGCACTGGCGTAGTTACAAGCTTAATGCTAATCATTTGGCATCAAGGACAATAATCCAACGTATTATATGCAAACCGTATTCTCATATCTCATCATTATGGAATACTTTTGTCCACTTATCGCATATCTATCTGCCACTGGCTGCACGCCGTTATCTAATCCCGATTGTTATCTTTGTGTTTCATTTCCTTGCCTCAATGTAGTTACATTGAAATTGCATGTGTAAATATTTTATTATAGCTAATAACGATTAATATAATTAAATTATCTATATTTATGTAACACTGCTGCTTGCCCCAGCTTCGTAGGGATGTAATAACAAAGAAAATGAAATCAAATCTTTCCTTTACAATACGGCTATGTAATGGAATAAAATAGCACATGAACCACTGTCAATTCTGTCGATATTTTTGAAGATCACTCACCTTTCTAGAGGAGGTTTTTAACCCAAATCTTTCACCTTGTTTCAAACAATTTTCTTTCATACAAATCTTATCCTGGCAATTACAAACACAGCGATAAATGATTCGCAAAATAGATGAAGCCGTTCTAAAGTCATGCGCTATCATACGTTTGGTAAATGATTTTTATTTGTATAGGCTTATTATATTCAAAACAAAAACGATAGTGCAAGTATTTATTCCTATTAGTCCTTGTTTCATTAATAAAAATCGCTTTGTTTAGTAATCTGTATTTAATAATCGCTGTATTTAATTCTGCGTTCAAAATTAAACGTAAACGGATTCAGCGTGACGTGGGAAACTGTTGAAAAAAGTATGACAATTAAAAAATAGTATTACTGTTATAAGAAAACGAAAATCATGTCTACAAAGGCCATACAAACAGACATTAGAGATAACACTTGAATATTTTATAGTGTATATCGTTTCCACGATTAAGACGAATCTAAAGGATACCTCGTATGTTAAAATCCATTAAGCCGTTAGGTTACAAAGCGTGTGAAAGAAATAGACAAATATTCGTTCGAAAATATTGCCAGCCTTAACTGCATTCACGTAAAATAAAAACCATAAGGCAAAACGAAATACAATGAAATCACTGTAAGTACTTCTTTGAATTATTAAATCGATTATCGTCTGCATTATTTAAATTTAGTCATTTATAAATTGAAATTATTCACATTGGTCTGGTTTTCACATCTATTGGTACACGGAGCAATAATTATATACATTTTTATATAGCTTATTAATGAATGAACAATATGAAGGGCTACACAAGTTGAATACAAAATATCAATATTGCATGTACACATGCCGCTATAAGTACTACGCGTATGTAGTCTGACGCAAGCGCAATACGTCACAAACATTGTGAGGTCATCGGTGATACGAACTCATAAGTTTCCATCTAACATTTTTTTTTTAATCTCTCAACGTATCTAAACAACTTCAATAATTGTTATCTAATGTGGTTCTAAATTATAGGTACAACTTCTGTGTTTCATGGACAAGCAAGCGCAAGCGCACATTTGAAAGCAATTTTACGCTTTCTTGTAAGTCGTAGAGTGTAAAAGTTTGGCGAATAATAATTAACGGAATATTTGAAGCCAACGTCAACGATACCTTGTAAACAGCTTTTATTTTCAAACTTTCCGTGTTCACGTTCCCAACAGCTGAACAAGGTAAGAGTGTGCGCTTACTTGAGAACTCGTTAATACTTAATGATCCGAGGGTTTCCTTGGAATATTTGATTAAGTCTGGTCCGGTGCACTTATGAAATCTTAATGATTTCGCTTTTAGTTTGCAAGAGAAAATGAAAAGAGACGTCTCAACGTTCTATCATAGTTTGTTTGATACCCAACTAAAGGGACATTTAATTTCATTGCAACACGCACAGGGTACAAACTTTATGTATTAATTATTCGTTTTCTCCATCTTTAATAACTACGAGCGCTTTATTGAAATGATATAATTTAGTAAGGAGCTGGTGTCCACGATTTCGTGTTCAACCTGGATTGTATGTAGCCTATTAACTTGTTTTCGAACTGTCTACGACAATCGGTCTGACTGGCCTTCATAGCTTCACCGGACTACTAAGACGAGCGTTTAAGGCACTTCGTCGAGTTCAAGGGTGCCAAAGTGGCCGAAACCTTGGCTTAGGGCTTATTACCTCTTGTAACCCTTTTACCTATTTTACCTATGTTATATATTATGATTACTGCATAACTTCTATAGAAAAGCGTAAGGATATTTAGCCTAGGTAATGCTCTGAAAAGTCCTCCGTCAGTCAAAGTTAGTCCTTAAATACATTTACATTTTTGAACAGAAACGCGTATTGTTACATTTATTGGCTCATCGGCCACATTTTTTCGTAAAATATCTGTCATTTAAACGAATCGTGTAAAAGTACGAATAGGCAGTGTCATCGTTGACGGGTCAGCGACCGTATGACTGCACGGTTGACCGGTCCTGTTGCGATCTGATTGTCGCGCCAATAAACGATTTGCATGTGCCCATGCTTAGACTCGCGTTGCGTTCGATCGTCTTGCTTGAAATAATTGCTAGCTGTGGTGTGCTGTACACGACGAGTGTTTTGAAAGTTTTAACAACACTATAGTCATATAACAATACCTTCTTATATGATATAGAGAACTTATAGAAAACAAGCGTCATAACGAAGTGGTAGTAAATTGTATTATCGAGCGGAAAGGTCGCGGCTCGCTCCATGCACGTGACTGACTTTTGCGTGAACAGTATAATTGTCAGTTTTATGTCTTGGTATTAAATATCTATATACGTCCTAAAGTCAATGATCGAGTCTGGGACTTTTGTCCTCATAAAATGCCAATAAAAGCCAATTCACAAGGAGTTTTGATAAGCATTTTGAATTGATGTTAGTTGAATATTCTAAAAAAAATGCTATAGAAATACTTCTGTACTTTGTACATATAAAAAAATGTATAACCACGAATGATCCTAAATGTTTGGATAGCTGTAAATTGTTATTGGAGGCTTGATATTTATGTATATATAACAGCCAGTTTTAGAAGTTCGTGTTGATTTACTGTCGATGATTCAGTTTGGACTCCAGTAAAAGCTTTCGCGCCTAATGGATATTGAGTTATAGATCGCGAACTGTTTATAACTATATTTTCATTCGTCGTAAATTACAAACACCGTTCGAAAGATGTATTGGTGACGTTATTGTAAAATGCTTCTTTTCGACTTTAAGAAACACGTCCAAAATGACTAGTTAATTTGGTTCTTAGTAAATTTCTTGACTCCCTATTATTTTGAAAGAAAAAAAAAACATCTATAGCAACACACATAAATATTACACACTTCCAGATAAAAAAATAATAATATAAACAATAAAAGATACATAATAATTTACGGTTAAGTGTATGTGTGTGGCAAATGGGGACCGAGTCAGCATATCGACGGAAGAAACCGAAATTGTCGTAACTTGAAAAATCCAACTTTACACCAGAGCCAAAAAACAATTTCAAAAATTTTTTTTTTTAATGCATAATGCTAAAACTAAGCAAATAACTAAGGTCGTATCGATGAAAAATTTTATCGTAGGAAAGCGAGACCCACACCATTCGAAGTGGTATTATTTTTACACAAGAATATGGTAAAAAGTGATTTAGCCAAAGATGCAAGTTATGACATTTTCGCTTTCTCCCGTCGATATGTACTGTGGGAGATTTGTCCTCCAGCGCTGATTTTCACTCGGTTATTATGTGTGCGTTGATTGACGATGTGCATATGAAATGTTGTGTAGTGTTTAATGTAATGGATTTATATAAATTTGGAGAAAAATAAAAAATTGAGATATTAAGTGTAAGTAAGTATGTATAATAATAATAGGTAGCAAAAATATATAAATAAATATATAAATACATATATATATATATATATATACACGTATATATATAGAAAAATAAAAAGTTTTAGAATAACAGGCTAAGTTGTCTGTATAGATAGTAGAAAAGCTTTAAACTGAAAGTGAGTAAGGACAGTGAATTTCAGATTTGTGGGGGTTTTTAGGTGGTTTTATTTTGTAATTTGGTTATGCTATAAATATTTTTGCCTCAATACGAACACTATGTTCTTACTGATCTCATAAATACCAGTATCTTAACAAAGGAAAGTTATTAATAGTTCTGTTGCTCCGTAACTATTTAGTTGGAAAGGTTATCTCGGTCTCATTGGGAAGAATAATAATTATTCCATTTAAATATGTTTTATCTTGACATTCAATCTATTGATTACTCAATTTGTGTAATTTCATTAAACACAACGCTATGAACAATTAAAAGAGCCGTATCATGTATCAGATATGCACACGGCTTTCAATTATTTTTATTACCGGAATTGATATTTACGTCAATCGAATGATTGTATTATTGTAATCAAAGTTATTACTTCTGTCACGTTCTCTAATTGGACGGTCATTGGCACGCCATTAACATAGAAAAACCATTTAGCGTTGAATAATGAAGTTAATTCACTGCTAATCCAAAAAAAAAAAATCAATATAAGTGGTGAGGATATTCTTCTAAGAAACTTTCAAACTGTTATTCCTACATTTCTATAACTTTCTCGCTTTGGTCTTTTTCTTTAATTTTGTTTTTGACAACCAATCTTCGAGATTATTACTGCCATTGTGGAGTAGGAAATAATCTTACAAGTCTCTTGCGAAATTTCCAATGTTGTAACAAGACGATGACCCTTGTTAGAAATTTCTAGGTAGTTTTTGTCGTATCTCGGAATTCGTATTCCGTGATTGTTATTTTCCATTCACTTTACTTATGCACAATAACCGAACTATATTACGTAAAAACACCACCAATATTACAAAATATAGAGCCAATAACTCAAGATTATGAATAGAATATAAAAGCTACTTAGATGGCAGAATAAGATTCCGCCAAAAATTCGTTTTGGCCTTTATCCCATTCTATTGAACGATTATTTTTAAGCGGGAATTTGTTATAGTGTGTTAGGGGGCGCGGCGGATGTAGTCATGCCCTAAAAATAAAAAAGACGTGACAAATTATATACCTAAACTTTCTTCGTGAATCACTTTATCTACTGGTGAAAACCCGCGTGAAAATCCTTTCAGTAGTTTTTGAGTTTATCGTGAATAGACAGACAAGCAGACGTGGCTGAGGACTTGGTTTTGTAATATGTAGTGGTTAAAAAAATTACAAAGTTTTTAGTATAATAGAAGTCTTTATTACCACGGTTGGTGTTAGAATAGAAAATCTAATAACGAACTTGCGCAATGAAAATTAAATCATTTTAGCATAGTCACACGTACTTTTTGTTTATAATTGGGAAGCGTGTGAAAAAGCATAAATTAATAACAAGTTTTTTATTTTGCGTGTACGTGTACGTGTATAAGGTTTATTTATATGTGTTAACTGACGAAACATGGAATAATTAATTCATTCGCTTATCAAACTAAGAATGTAGTGAAATAAACATGAGTCATAGGAAAAAAGTCGTCTCATTCGTGTTCGAGTTAACGGTAGGGTGCATTTTTAAAAGGGACAGCTTCTCGTATCCTCATTATTGACAAAAAAGCGTATTGTTCAAGTTTCCGATTTCGTACACGCCAACGGTTTTTCGACTTTAATTGGACCTTCGTTCCGTTTTGATGTCCTTTTTTTGCGTCCACGCTAATTGCGGAGCCCTTGGTTTTTCGGTTAGTTAAACAATTATGGCTGTGGACTCGTTACAGGTGTTGCCAGTCGCTTAAATATTTTCTAAACACTTTCGGAAATTTAACCAGTAGTTAATGATAAAAAAAAGGATTTTACCGATAAAAATCATTATACCGTGAAATTTCGTTTATTTAGACTAATTTATTAAATTGGTGTTTTTTAAGGTAAATTACGATTTTGCTTTTATTTGTAACTACCGGGCCTGGCGGACGTTATCCCGCCCTGATAATAAAATAAACCTTATCAAATTATATACCTAAACCTTCCTCGTGGAATCACTTTATCTACTGGTGAAAACCGCATAAGAATCGGTTCGGTAGTTTTTGAGTTTATCGCGAACAGACAGACAGACGTGTCAGAGGACTTTATTTTACAATATATAGTGATACTTGTTTTCAAGTTTGATACAATTCAATACTTACATTTATTTATATCCTTTTACAAACTGAAATGTCTTTTCCTTGTTTAGTAATTATATCTCTATATAATTTCTTAATGTTTCGCCGTCAATTATATTCTTACATATGGCAACACTCATGGAAGGTGTCCCGTGCCACCATCAGTGCTTCACGACTATAACGAGCGTCCTCTTAAGCCAAATTAAAATACGTCACAGGATACAATAGGTTTATATTTATGTATCCTTATTTAATATTATAAATGCAAATGTGAGTTAGTTTGTTTGTTACGTATTCACACCTTAACCACAAACCAGATTATGATGAAATTTGGCATACGCGTTGTCAGGCGGTACTACAGAAAAGGACATAGATTTCGATCAGAAAACAAAACACTGTTCCTGAGAGATAGGTCAAATGTTCATTAATGCGAATAAAGCCACGAGCAAAACTTAGATTTATATAAAGATTCAAACGCAGATGCAGTCGCGGACGGCTTCCAGTAATTCTTAATTATGCATTGAGTCATACGGTATTGTTTACAACTGCCGTCTCTCTTGACGTCTTGTTTGCATGTTGCTTGAGGGCTAGTTGAAATGTAATCATTGATTTGTTATTATTTTTCGTATTTCGTCTTTTGAGAGCTTCTTTTTTAATATTTATTTGCAGATATTTGAAGTGGTTAACGAATATAAGCGTATCTAAATTTATATAAATATTATAATAATAAAGAAAACAGAGGGTGAAGACACATGATAGAAGTAAAACTTTCGTATTACAGGGAAACATTTTAATTTGAAAAAATACAACAAAAGTCAACGCCACGCGCTATTCTCAGGCTGTCTCATCCAAGTGCTGGCCGCGCTCGACTTTGCTTAATTTCGGGGATCGGTCGTGAACCGTTGTTTTCAACACTCTACTCGACACAGTGTTTACCCCACCAATTTTTGTCACACAGAAAGGTTGCCGATCAGAAATTTAAAGCCCTACCATAAGAAGTTTCGCTTAAAATATGCAATAAATGCATTATAAACGGCATATTTTGTTTTATTTATATCTAGAAATTAAAAATATATTTTTCTATGTAGGTCTTCTCCACTCGCTCTTTACCGCTGTCTCGAGGTTCTCAAAAGGTTAACTTCCCAAAGATTGCCCATTGAACTACCATGTCTCTTGTATCTATGTTTACATACCATAAATGCATTATACGGGCCTCTGATATTTTCGAATTGCTAAAAATGACGTCTGTAATTACTTAGTAGGGTGTTGGCTTAAATGACATTATGTTTGCGCTCACACCTTGTTTTGTATAAATAAACCAATATATGTAAATGGATAATTTGCACGATCACAATGTTTAAAAAAATTACACCGTTGAAAAAATTAAGTATGATTTCACTTAATTGTCATACGTTTTATGCTACTTTTTTTTCATTTGTAATCTATATAATAAATATTTTGGAATAGTTACCGTAGACGCAGCGCTCGCAACGAAAGCCCTATAATGGAAAAAATATCCTGATTTTGAATCATTCTTCATTGGTGCTCCGCTCCTATTGGTCTTAGCGTGATATATAGCTATATATAAGCTACCTCGATAAATGAGCTTATATAATACTGAATTTTTCAAATCGGACCAGTAGTTCCTAAGATTAGCGCGTTCAAACAAAAAACCACTTCAGGTTAATAATATCGGTATAGATTATGTTAATAAAACTAACGTGGCGGTCGCTTGCCCGGGCTAATCATTTTAGTGGTACACAGAGAACTTATTGACCTATAAACTATCCTAAATATCATTACGGTCTTCTATAGGAGCGAAGCAGAGGTGATTTACAAAACAAGCGAACCGATAGTTAATCCAGATAAAACTACGAGTGTCTCATGCAAACGGAACATTTCGCGATGAATGAATTCGCGACCACGAGCTAGTACGAAACACATTTTTGTAATTTAAGAATGCTAGCATGAAAACTCATTAGGCGACAAAAAACGTTACTAACACAATGAAAAGTGTAGTGCCGGTTGGATACCCAACCAAGTTTGTAAGTATCCGGGATTGGATTTGGAACGTCGGGAAAAGGAATAAGAGGTTCGGCTAAGATCGGCATTCTTCGCTTTTGTAAAGCGTCGTCTCTTTCGCCCAGCGCAGTTTATTTATTTAATCGTATGGCTGGAATGGAGTTATCCGTTCTATTTTATTATAATTGGTGATTTAATTCTTTCAGCCATTTTAGGGCGTCGTCGGTAAGAACGATCAGGTCATCTGGAAAACCATTATATTTCCTTAGTGGGCATTGCTGACACAGCGCAGTGATTACGATATACAAAGATACCACTATACGGTACCGAACTTAGCCGACTATCTGTTGTTTTCCCCAACGTGCTAAAACAAAATCCACATACTGTATTCTCATTTTATTCACAATACAGTTAGAATAAACAGATTGTCTATGTTAATTTTTTTATTATACTTTAATAATCTCTCGACTGATCGCAGTTTATCTGCTTACCTTAACTATTTTATCAACATCGTTTGCTATAAACGTGTATCCGAGTGTTAGCACAGTTGCAACACAATAATCTTGTGACCTAAATACTAAACCGACAGCGAAGTGAGTCACATTCATATTTACTTCATTAACACCCTCAGAAACTAACGGATTTATTGATATCATTGTTATATTATGATTGTTGGTAGTTCTTTTCTTGTTACAATTCTAATAACGTCGTTATCGTTAGGCCGGTTTTATTTCTAGGTGCTATTTGCAACTCGTCGCGTTGCATCACTTAGTCTGGAAGTGTCTTGTAACTGTGAACTGTTTCTTCATTATATTTCTACGTTCTTTTACCATATAAACTTTGGAATTTAGTCGAAGTGAGACAATTTCCTGAGTCCTATTTTGTTGATTATCCCGAAACGACGGGGTTTTTGTAACATGATTTTTGTCTTTATATATTTTAGTATACTAGCTGTTCTCGCGACTTCGTCCGCGTGGAATAGTTACTTTGGACTAACGCTAACACACAGTAAAAGCTCTCAAAAAGAAAAAATCCCGTTTTTGAAACATTCTTCATTGTTGCTCTGCTTCTATTGGTCTTAGTGTAATGATATATAGCATATAGCCTTCCCCGATAAATGAGCTATCTAACACAGAAAGAATTTTAAAAAAATCGGACCAGTAGTTCCTGAGATTAGTACGTTCAACCAAACAAACAAACCCTCCAGCTTTATAATATTAGTTATACATTAGGTTAAATACTCGCTTGTCGTCCTCGTGGTTTTAATCTCTGTTTTAATCAAGTCTTGGACTGTTTTATATGAGATATTGCAAGTTATAAGTCGACGTGGAAATATATACTGTGTTGTATAAAGGTTTAGTCTCTTCGGTTATTCTTATCAACCAATTTGCTGTCAACGATTTATAACCATAAACTAAAATTGGATTCAAGATTGACTATCTTCAGCCTCGTCCATTTATTTTAGAACTTATATATACGCTGTAACGTCGTTATTTTTCATTTGTTGTGTAAATAAATTGTACAGGTTTTCTAGAAGATATATAATTTTGTTATAGTATAAATTTAGTGGTAATATTGGTAACACTCGAAACCGACAGATACAGGTTGTCAACTGTAGTTACCGGAGATAACTACGTCTGGCGGTAAAACGTTATGATTTCGTAATCGTGTACCGCGACATAATTTCGGACGCGGCACGGTGAGATGTTTAAACTACGGTGTTTACGTATAAGTGCTATCTCTTTTGTTTGAGTAACTTAGCGCTTGAACATGGTAAATAATGGATGTAAAATGTTACGATTAGCAGAACCTATGGAAGGTTTAATTGTGCTAAATAGCGTTGTCACACCTATTTCTAATGTAAGAAGCAGTGTTCGGTGCTGTGTTAAGGTCTGGAATAAGTGGTTTACAACACGCACTGGTATACAAAACATTCCCATTCAGCCTTCATGAATACTAATCCATTGCGAATGGCCTCAGAATTTTGATCCTTTTGAGGTTGGTTATTTGGGGTAGAAGTGACCACATCTCACTAGTTTCTAGACACTGTTGCTAGTTAATAACAAGAAAGAGGAGAAGGAATTAATACAGTTATAACGAGTTTAAAAAAGGTTAATTGACTAACGTTCAAAGACAGTCAGTGAATCGTTAGTCAATTAGCCTTTCCGGTGTCGATATTAAACTAGCCACAATCCACGACTACGTATGTGATAATTATTAAATAAACACTTAATAACAATAAAACGTTACTCTGTGAGTAATTAGCTTTTTATCAGTGAAAAACATTGACAAAAGAATCGATGGTTCCAAAGATTATCTCTTACAAACATACTGACGAACTTTACCTCTTCATATTAAAATAGACACATCGCTCGTTGCGTACTGCCTGGTAAATATGTGAATGGTCAATTATTTCACAGGAATATATCTAATGTGTTTGTCTATGTATAATCTTTTCACGATTAAATGTCTCAACCGATTTCACTAGCGTAGCGGTAGCCCATGATTAGGAAATGACCATAGGTTATTTTTCATCCTGAATACGTCCAAAAGAATACAGATGATAATACGGGACAAGTTTCTTAAAAATATGTTAAAACTTTATCATCTCAGCAAAGTCAAATGTAAAACCTAGATGAAGAATCAAAACGTTCTTAGACACTATTCACGTCATCCTAAAATATGTGATAGGTGTGGCACGAAGCGCCTTGATGATTTACATAATCGCTATAGTTGTTTACGTAAAATACATATTTACTCGTGTCGTCGTCTTCTGGCTGTAAAATAAATTATTTTGTTATCCAACATAATAACTAAACGTGTCTGGTGGTAAATATTTTCCACATACATACTTCCTTAAAATTTACTAAAGTACGTATTCCTTGATTATTGAGTACGAAATTGGATAGAATGTTAAATTAATTTGATAATCACAGTTACAAAATAACCCGGCGTTTACGTGTAGAATACAATGTTTCTAATTTGTAACGAGTTCAATGTTCTTGTCACTTGTATGAATCTCGAAAAATACTTAAAAAATAATCAAGTCGTTATTTATACCCGTTTTATGTAGTGTAATTGTTTGGACATATGTTAATACGATGTATATAATTATGGTTACATTAGTTACTAGTTTTTAAACTAACAAGTTTTTTGATGTGACACATCTATAGGCGCGGGTAAACTTGATTTCGGATTGGCCCGAGGCGCGTGGCGATGCAAAACTCGAAGTTTACTCTATTAACGAAATACTCAAAACATGTGCAACCCTATCTGTATAAATATAAGATTCAAATTATTTTGTCGGCCACTCGTTATACGTATAATGTTACGTGGCACGCGCCGACGACCTAGCGCCTTTTGATAAATGCCGCCAAACACACCGCGCCTGCGCCTAGTTGAATTTTTGTATTTAATAAAAATGAATAATCATGTAATAAAATAAAGAAACAGTCATTATTTTATGGAACAAATTTGTAACGCTTTTCTTTACATTATACCATAGCTGATTCCTGTCGTAATCTGTACTTTTAGGCATATAACTTATACAAAACAATTTCGATGTTTCACATCTGCCATGCGTCCCGTGACGGCTCAATTTATTCAATAATCTTTTGTCTCTTGCGAACAGTACTTTTTTCCTTTTGTCCTAACAGGTTCACACCCCGGCATGAACCAACGAATTTTCCGGAATTCACGTACATTTACTAATTTAAATTGGTAGCACTATTGGCTGACGGTGGAGGATCGTGAGGAAATCAGAACCTGAGAAATGTTCTTGTAGTAACGCCGTATGTGGGAAAATATAGAACTGTGGGTTTCTCGGATTTCGAAGTAGCCAATAACATCATGGGCTGGCGTGGTAATTATGCCCATACCTGCCTTCGGGAAGAGGCCCATGACCCTGCAGGGGGGGTCTCTTACAGGCTGATAACGATGACGATGATGAGTGTTTTTTTTCTTCTGGATGAAAGATGCCTTATGGCCTTTTCTGTACCCATGATAACGTGTATGCAAAAATTCTTAGTAATTTCTTGATAAACAAACAAAGACTCAAATTCTCAGTCGTATTTATAATATAAATTGCAATTAAAGTTTCGCACGTTGCTTTGTTTATATAACGCAATATATATTATGTCACGCGAGTGTAGAAAGCTTCCTTGAGTCATCCAATCAAATGTTAATCTCGATGCAATAGCTGCCTCCCTTGTGACACGACCTCCTTACGGTCTTTTGTTTCACCTCTGCAACAATGCTTTCCATCCGACGAGTATAACCGGCTCGTACAATCGATGGTGTAATTCTACAGCGAATCGGATCGATGCCAACGATGATACGTACGTACGTACACTTTGCACGATCGATACATCACTTTCGGTATCACTGCTATATACGAGCGCTGCTAACGTTAATTATTATCTGGTTGTATCGTTATCAGTATAACAAAGAGTTTCAGCCGCTTTATTGATTCGTTGGCGGCGTTTATACGGATTCGTGGAAAGTTTTCGTTTTGTTAGTATTCATTTTTTTACATAGCTTTCATTGTTATTTTTCACTTAATTTGTTCTATGACGATATGTGAATTTTCTACTTAAAATATTCATGAGTGGTCTTAGATTTTTATTTACACAATAATGTTAAAATATTTACACAAGTATTATAAACATAAACCCGTTGGTCGGCCATTTCGATCGTTACGTGTTGTATTTTCTGTGTATAAAAAATACTTTACTATTTTTGTCGCATTCTACATTAAATCCCAAGTGATTGAGAATTGCAGTTCTATATTTGCGCCATTAATTTAATTAATAATAAGTCTTGAATTGATTGGTTTCAAATACGTCGTCAAGCCAAAGTATAATTGAGACAATGATTTTATCCAAGACAATGTATCAGCGAAGAGAATTGATCGTTTGTTTCAATTTGTTGGATTATAGTAAACAAATAATGAGCGCATATAAAAATATTCATAAAGTTTTCCACAGCTATACACGTCTGTCTATAATTAGAGGACCGTTGCAAGAATTTATTTATGAAGGGATGCGACGTGGTCCTGGCACGATGCGACCGCGGCCTCGCGACCTACATTGTTACATTGTTGATGCATGACAAAATAACACACACCACATTGCTACTTTCATATTTATTCTTTAACATTTGCAACCGTTTCAATATTTCAGTCGGCTGTATTTGAAATTTGTGAATAACATTGAGATATAACCGGTGCCGGATATGAATTATTCCGATCATAATGGGTTTCAGTTTGCCGATAAATTATTATTCACTATGAAGAAGTAACTTACGATATTTGTGATCTTTAATCTTTTTCTTTAATCTTTAATCTTTAATTCTTTATTCGTGAATCTTTACGATATACGATTAATAGGAATCGAATGAAAGCGGTTATGTGTCCGGTGACTTATGGGTCTGATACAAATTTGAATGTTTTATATACGATCGATATTTCGTTCTTGTATAGTATATTAATTTGGGTGGTACTTCTACTAGAGTCGCTAGTAGTAAACTGAAGAAAGGACATATGGTTAAACGTTTTTGAATATTATTAGTATTCATTATAAATATTACGTTGTGTCGTTTATTTATTGTTCATGCAGCATATCTAATAACTAGGTATGTTCTTTTTAGAACTTTTACTCTTTTAAAATTGAAAACTTCTGTAGCCGTGTTCAGCGATTATGTTGGTAAAATTTATCTGGTAAGGGAAAACTTATATTATAGGTTCGCGTTACCGATGACCTCGACATATTAGTGAAGCGTCACCGATGTCCTCGACATGGTCGTGACATACTACGCTTGTGCCAGACATTTTTTATGTTTCCAGTTTTTATACTCGACTGTATCATATACGTGTTTGAATTTTCGGATGGATAAAATCTTGTAATTTCGCGTCACAGACCGTCACCGATGACGGCGACATGCTCGTGACATATTGCGCTTGCATCAGACTAGCGACGCGTAGTATTGCAGCCTATGTACATGTAATATTGATACTTTGTATTGAAATTATGCGGCCCATCATATTTTTAATGACTCAATAAACTGTATAAACATATATATAATTATTGCTTCGAGTGCCATTAGATGTGAAAACCTGACTAATATTAATAATTTCAATATACAAATTATGAAATTCAAATAATTCATACTATAGTTGATTTAAACATTTCACTTCTGTTGCCAGTCTTATGGCTGCCTCGACTTTTTTTTACTATCATCTTCTATATCTTCTATACATATAATAAGAATGTAAATCTAACGAGTCTGTGCTTTTTCGATTTTCATGAAAAAAAATTATTGCAGGTGTCTAGGAATAAGTAATAGAATATATTTCAATCATGTTTAGAAATGTCTCTCTATCTGTCTGTCTGTTTGTATGAACACGTATTACTGCTAAAGTACTGAGTTCGCAATAAAACATCAGTAAAAAAAAATCATAAAGGATATCCTCAGGAGTGACTTAGTGTTTGTTTCATTAAAATCGGTCCACTCTATCAAAAGTTATTAAATTTTGAATGACGGCTCGAGGTAAGTACGAGAGAAAAGTAGTAATCTAGGAGTATACTAATATCATAATGCTTATTTGTTTGGCTAAACGCGCTAATCCAAGGAACTACTGGTCCGATTTGAAAAATTCTTTCAGTGTTAGGTAGGTAATTTATCGCGAAAGGCTATATCACGCGAATACCAATAAGAGCGGAGCACCAATGATGAATGTTTCAAAATCGGGGGTGTTTTTTCCTTTCGAGAGCTTCCGCTGCGTGTAGTTAGCCCAAAGTAACTATTCTACGCGGACAAAGTCGCGGGCAGAAGCTAGTTAGTTAATATAGGTGTGAAATTTGCTACTCCATTTTCGCAATGGTTCGTATTATTCGAAAGTTGAAATTCATAGTAAACATCATGTTTTTGTGTTTTTTTTTATTTTTCATACAGGTCATTAAGCAACTGTATTATTTTCAGAAAATTGTCACTATTAATTGTTACATATTCTCTCTAATATATTTCCACGGTGCAGTATTATTATATGCGAAAATTATCGAAATACCTACTATAATTTTTTTTTATCCCTTCAAAACTAGGTTATATTCTGAAAAATGTTCTGGAGTATAATTTATTATACGAGCGATACCCACTGCTCCACTCTCACGGTGCATTATATTTTATTAAATATTCATTCGCAGCGTTAACGAAGGCGAGCACAGCACCTTAATGGCCTGACGGTGAGGTTACCCTACTTTATGAGTGTTACGTGTTCTACCTATATTTTTATGTAATTAAAAGAACATTATTATAAGATTGCGGTCACTGCGTAATGGATGATGACGTAAAACTCTTGTACGATAATATAAAACGACTATTACCAATGGTCAATAAGTATAAAAGAATAAATCTAGCTGTCTTGGAGAAAGTTTTATGTACCGAATTATTTATTTATTTATAAATAACTAGAGGGCCCGGCAGACGTTGTCCCGCCCTGATTATGAAAAAATCCTTGACAAATTATATACTAAAACGTTCCGCATCAATCACTCTATCCACCGGTGAAAACAGCATGAAAATCCGTTCAGTAATTTTTGAGTTTATCGCGAACAGACAGACAGACAGACGCGGTAGAGGAATTTGTTTTATACTATGTAATGATTATGATACAACAGTCAATATTCCAATGAATAATATAATAAGAAGGAGCGTACCAGACTGAAAACCTACAACGCCTTATCAAATCAATACAACTTACACTATTAATAATATTGAAAAAAAAAAGTATTGATGAATATTTACAGAGAAAAAAAACAGAGCAAGAATAAATGAAAAAGCGAATATGAATTCAATTATAAAAACTAAAATAAACCTATGGAAAAGAAAACAAGATGGCAAATATAAGCAATAATATTGTAATATAATTTACTAAATGTTATTTGAAATAGTCATGCATATAAAATGTATTTAATTGTTCTTTTGAAATGAGGCATAATTAAACTTAATTACCTAATTTACCTAATTTCAGTTCAACTTTCAAGCTGGTATTATAGGTCCTATCAACTATAACGTAATTTTGAAGTTGTTGGCGACCTTCGCTAAAGGCACGGAGTTTACGAAGTAAGCTATTAATCACCGGATAACTCCTCTTTCGGGCTTCTCTCTGTCGTGTTTCCACGAATTCTGTGTCACGGAATATTACTATTAATTCAGTTGGTTCGTTGAAGACGCACCAGATGTTACTTTACATTGTTACATTAGTTTGTGTCTCGGTGCTTTTATACTTTTCTTTTCTTTCGAACTGATTTCGCTATTAGTCTGACGGGCCTTCACGGCTTCACCGAACTACATGAGACACACTTTGTATCCTTGTCAGTTCTTTCATGTTCAAGTAAAGATGACGTAATTACGGAAGCAGTTCTGACTTTACCGCTCATAATAATAGTAACAAGTATCAGTAATATGAAACCATTATCTTATATTTCGTTCGATATTTATTTGTAATCCCAATAACAACTCTGATTATATAGTGTAATGAATATCTCGAAACGCGATAAACCGATGTGACTCACTCTGACATATACTTTGGTCACGAAAAAGTACTGTGGTCGCAGCGATCTAATAGCAATGATATTATAACTAAAGAGCTGTAGATACGTTACATACATGATATTTTGACAAAACAAATGGAACGATAAGCCCACATATGTAAAGTTATATTGTAACGCCACACTGTCTTAGATAAAATGTGGAAGTTAGATGGCATATTCTCAATATCGGTGGTGAAAAAAAAAAGGTTATATGTTGTTTAGTTACGGGCGGATTGACGGGGCAGTCGTCAAAATTAAGCTAGCTAGCCATCTTTTAATAAGGCGCTGTAGAATACCATTGCCACATAGACGTGAGAACTCTGTGGAAAGGGTATTTTATCATACATCATGACTTAATGAAAGCGGGTAACCGTGCACATATTTAGAGTACTTTATTTCAAACATTGAACTGAATTGCGGTTCGGTTTTTTCCTCGCGCATGAGTAACGAGCACGGAAAGCTAAATAACAAGGTAATATTTAGATTTCTCTGGTAACCATTATTATACGTCGCAATATGAAACTCTGCATACTGTGGTGTTCGTTGTAGGTCGCGGGGTCAAATACAAAGTGGAGTATTATTAATCAAGTCGACATGTCCGGTCGGCGATACATGCCGCGATAATGACGGCGTATCGTAAATTAATAAACAACTTTATTGGCAGCCGTATTGGCTGGATGCTTTCCAATTCCCGATATTTATTAATTAATCGAAAGAATGGAGGATCGTTATTTACAGAAATTAGGCTTACTTCGCTATATGTAAAAGATGACGTATTGAGCGATTTATAATTCTCCCACTTCCTGGAATAAAGACATATGTAATATTGAAAGAATGTTTGTTATATTTATGAAATCAACGTTAAAAGTTGAGCTTGTTACTAAATTCTAGTGAAGCTGTTTTGAAGTTGAAGAAGTAATTGCAATAACAAAAAATCAATAAAGACAAAATATTTAAAAGAAAAGTAAATAAGTTCAAATACAGATAAATATTCGGTTTTAAATGTATGTTCTGAAATACAAATTCTAGAATGTGATTACAAAAGGACCGTCCAAGTAGTTGAGAGATATTTATTTATTCCGCGTAACTTGTATAGTCACTTTTCAAATGAAATTATGTCCGTAGTTTGCAGTTGCTTTTAACATGTATTTGCTGTTTACAACTTACATGTTATTCCGGGAACTTCAAATTCATTCATGGCTTATTCCATGAAGGATGCGACATGTTGTCTGTTCTAAACAGCATACGTTGAATGAGTGAATGAGTTATGCGTTTCGCTTCGTACCGATCGCGCATTTCCAAGATACCGCGGTCAGTTTAAGCATTTTTAGTCAACGATTTTACGAGTATGTAGTAATAATCTTGACAAGTAATGGTATCCTGTTTATTATAGTATACGTTATTTGCAATGAGAATTTCAGGTTTCGTACGAGGCGTCACGACGGTCTTGATTTATAACCGTGATAATAATTTCCGTGTTGAGGTAGGGCCCGTCTCTGCACGTCCGCGATATTATGTTATAATGGGTCGCTATTTGCTGTGGTGGCATTTGCGGAACTCGACATTACCTGTGGGCCGGAGGTCACATCGACGTTCATAATGTCAGTGTTCCGTGACTCCGCGTTAAAACTAATTCGAAGTTTGTCGATCAATCTTCATTTCGTGTCAATATTTACTTTCGTAAAGTTTTTGTTACTTTCTGTTTGTTTTGGCGAATGTTTGCGCACACATAGATTAAACAATGAAGTTCTCATCAAATTTGAATTTGATGTTTTAAAGGAAATAACGTTCTATGCACGTTGGTTTTTAGTAACGTTTTAAACCTAAGTACCCGGCTCCGTAAAGATAAAAATTGTGTTCATAATATTCATATATCGAACTTTTGTCAATTTATTTCCATTCGATACATTCCAACAAAGTTAGCGCTTTAACCGAGCACTGTTGTTAAATGTACGCTTCATACAATTTTCACAAAATGTGGTCACTATAATTCTAACTTAACCTAATCTAGCGTGCGAACTGTGGATGTGCTCTTCTGGCCTCTAAGTAATTTATCTGATGAGTTGCGAGTGACATAGTTCGTGAATTTGTAACCACTTACTATGTGACTACAAGGTCAAGGGTGGGATTGGCACCTTCGTTTGTGCAAATAAAGCAAATTGGTTGTTTAAGGTGCTAAAAATGTATTTACATGAAAGTAAAGGTATTATAATGTTGTAAGTCTTGTATTAAATTACCATGATTTTGTGTTGTTGTTTTAATGGTTTAGGTAAAATGAATCTTAGTAAAATCTATGTGAAATAAAATATTTTTGCGTATTTTGTCCTTCACATCAAGGCCACAGTATCGCTTCCCAAAATTACAATGCTGTATTATAAATTACTGCTGGTAACTCTAGTCACGTGTAGAGTTTTCAGAAGTGGCTTCCAACATCGTAAGGGGGCGTTCATAAATTACGTGAAATGTTTAAGGGGTGAGGGGGTCGAGTCAAATCTCATCTAATCTTAAGTTGGAGAGAGGGGGGGTCTCGGCAAATATCACGCATTTTTTTTTCTGATTGAAACAAAAAAAAAATACTGTTTTGGTCCATTTAATCCAGATTGTACGTGCTTAAGATTTAATATTAAGCGTAATCGTAATATGATTAAGATCATTCACTAATTCGTTTGAAAGAAAATATTTTCATTTTCTTTTTACAATAACAATCCAACACGTTTACGTAAGAAATCCACATTTTGAAAAATCTCACGTGAGATTGGGGGAGGGGGTTGAATAAAATCTCACGACATCTCACCAGAGGGGGAGAGAGGGACAGAAAATTAAAAAAAACACCTCACGTAATTTATGGACGCCCTCTAACATCATAAACGATAGTTGAATTTATTCTCTTATGGACTAAAATCTAACTACAGTTATATCGTTTATCGTTATCGTTTATTAGTGACATAAATAATTTTAAGTTTTTTTTCCATGTATGTTTTTACCTTATTATTTTTATGTTACTGTTGTTGATTCTTATGATAAATAAATAAATAAATAAAGCGACACAGGGGTGTGTCTATCATTTTTTCAGTATGAGCCAAGAAAAGTAGATGCACCTAATAGTATTCTTTCTACACCTAAGTGCTTCTGTTCTGAAATTACACGTACTCGTTTCTTACGAGTTATTTTTTTGTTTTTTTATATCATTGGAGGTAGACGAACATGTGGGTCACCTGATGTTAAGTGATCACCACCGTCCATAGACACTTGCAACACTAAGGGTGTCGCAAGTGCGCTGCCGTCCTGTTTGGGGGAGGCGAGGGGATGAAGAGAGGAGGGGAGGGGGAAGGGTAGGTGGGTAACCGGCGCTCTCACTGACCGAACGAAATGCAAACACTGTTACTTCACGTTGGTTTTCTGTGAGAGGGTGGTACTACCCCGGACGAGCCGACCCATTCATGCTGAAACCGAAATAGCTTCAGCGTGGCTCTACCACCTAGAAAAGTTAGAAGTGCTTCGCAAAAAGCGCAGGTTATCTTTTTTGTGTTTTAGTTAGGTGTTCCCATTGTACTTAAGTTGGTAGAATAACTAATGTTAGTTGCAAATTTCTCCTAAAATGTTTAATCTACTAAAAGTAGTGATGTACTGATGAGCATAGAAAGTAATTGATACTAAACTTACACGTAACAAGGAAAACACTGGCAAAACTTGTAAAACAAGATCATTTGATGAACTAAGTGTATCGACGGTACAAAGCATAACCGCAAAACAAAATTCAACCCGCAAATCAAGTCCATATAAAATTTTGTCTAACATTTCATAACATCAATTCAGATGGCAGAGTTTATACAGACTTAAGTAGGTAACAAATAAAAACCAGTTGAAACACTCTGATCATTACAAATTAGTAATGATACATTCTCAGTTTATTCGCTCCTTAAGCGCTCGCCTTAGTAGTCCGGTGAAGCTGTAAAGACATTGCCAGGTCAATAGCATAGCCAGTTCAAGGAAAAAAAAAAATCGCTCCGTGAAACAAAATACTGGATTTGATCCGACTTCAAATTTCCAGTTTCATGGAATATAAAAAGTCGCATTATTCGGTTTGATTTTTGAGACGTAACTTTTATAACGTGTACTGTTATTTTTATCGCGATTCAAAAGTATCGTTTATGTTCGGATATAATATTATTGAAGGAAAAACACATTGTCATGACAAATATCAATTTTGATTTGACAATATATTAAATGTTGCGCTATAGTGGCAAAGCTGTTTTTTCTTTCTTTTTTTTTCAATATTGTCAGCTCAATAGGTATTATTGCCAAATTTAGGCATGGAATCAATCTCTTCAAGTGTTTCTTGTCAGCTCTAGTTTCTAGTTCTAAGAATTATCAGAAAAGTTGGATTTAAAAATATTATATCGATCTATTGATTGATAATTATGCCAGTGGTTTTCATCGCGTTATGATATAACATAATATAAAATAATTTTATAACTGTTAAAATAATAACATATACATATATTTTAAATCTTATTTTGGGAACCACTCTTCTAGATTATTACTGCCATCGTCGAGTAGGTAATAATGTTACAGTTGTGATAATTTCAATATTCTAAAAAGATGGTGGTGACCCCTTTGTTTGAACTTTCCGTGGAGTTTTTTTGGCATCTCAGAATTCATGCTCCGTGGTATCCCATGCACTTCACTTGTGCAAAACAACCGAACTATATTACGTAAAGTAAAATAACACATATAAATAAAATATATGAATCTACTAGATGAAAGACTAAGATCACGCCAAAAAAACAAATAATATATATATAATACTGGCGGCGGAGATCCCGAAAGAACTAAACAGATCACCCACGCACAAAAAAAAAAACGGCCAGGAGGAGGAGCAGCACAACCCACCTAATAATATATATTAATATTGCGGTACAAGGTTTAATTTATCTTGTTTCATAAGTTTTCGTCCTTTATTCTGTTTAACAATTTAATTAGTATACTTTGATCGTGGAATATTCGAGAATATCTTGGCACATCGTTATATGTTTATTACTGGTTTTAATGCTGAAATACAGTTTTACTTCACAATCACCTCGACTCTACATTTGGTGCTAATAACACGTTTATCCCTATATTTATGGAGTTGTAGACAATCATTACATAGTATAAAATAAAGTCCCCTGCCGCGTCTGTCTGTCTGTCTGTTCGCGATAAACTCAAAAACTACTGAACGGATTTTCATGCGGTTTTCACCAGCGGATAAAGTGATTCATGAGGAACGTTTTGGTATATAATTTGTCAAGGATTTATTTTTAATTAGGGCGGGACAACGTCTGCCGGGCCCGCTAGTTAATTATAATTATCAATTAAAATACCAGTGTTCAAATAAAACGAGTTATTTTGTAAATGTGACCGGAATACTCGTTTGCGTAATTCAAATTTTCAGTAATGGTTATATTTACACAGCTTATTTTAAATGAATTAGTATGAGTAATGTACACATTTCATTATTGCATGGGAGAGTGTAATAAATAATTATTGTCTCAACGACTTACAGACGTCTGTGAAAATTGTAATTTCTAAATAATGAGAAATAAAATAAATATTCCTGCCGTTTGAATATAATATATCTATTTATAAGAACGAGGGTTTGTGACTATATGGGAATGCTAATTGCGACCAAAAACAGTTATTACAACTATAGGTGAAACGGATGCACGAATCTAGTTATGTTATTTCTTGTGATTTGATGAAATGTTTCATAGATTTTGTTTTTGTTTTCAGGTAATTAGACGAATACACTTTTGGCGGTTAAAATGAGCTCGTGTAACATTATTCAAGGTTTGTCTTATATAGAAACTTTTGTTTTTCTTAATTTCCAAAATGTTTATTATTTGACATACATCACAACCATTTCAGTTGTGTTTAAAATGTGAGATTACGATGTATATCTTTCACTAAAACAATCTGTGTTTATACGCAGATTTGTTTACGTGCTTATTATGGAAAAAGAGAATTAGGACCGACCAGTCACGAAATATGTTTTTTTCCGAGTCTGCTTTTTCTTCGAGCTTGGAAAAAAAATTAATGACGAGATGCAAATGGGAAATAAAATTAATTGAAATGAATTAAGATTTAAATCAGAGTTTCCGTTGACGTTGAGACGCTTTAGTAGGAATTTTCTCTTTACTCTTTTGCTAAAATGTCCTTTAGTTTCATTTTCAAAGCCTTGATATGGAACTTGTTAGCGAATAAAGTTTATGCTGCATAACCCGTCCGTTTTATATCGTCGACTATGTATATAGGATGGACACGGAGCTGTCTAGCGTTCTGAGTTTACCCTGTTTAGTGGTCTGATGTATTTATTCGGTTCGTTGCTTCGACTGGAGTGCAACGAAGCTTTTAAACTGTTTACGTCTCCGTAATTCGCTTTTTTCTTCGATCGTGTCTACTATCTCTGTGAGATGTTTTAAAACCTCTTTTACATTCTTTCTTTCTTTTACATTTCACTCTTTACGTTTGTGTGTTTGATAGATTTAGGTAGTTTTTACTTCTTTTTTTATCTTTTGTTGTTAATTATACATTTTGATTTTTTTTTTAAATCTTTATTTAATTTAGGGACTTAGGTCCACATAGAACTTGTCAGAATACATTTTGATGTTACATACATTTTGGTTTCTTCTTACCCTTATCCCCCCTAAATACGGTTGGCACAACATGTTTTTATTTCCCTCTATCAGATGTCATCTTAGTATTCACACCTTTTATAAACAGATCATTTTTTACACAATCCATCCATACCTTTTTCGTTTTTCACCAATATTACTCGATTCTTAGATAATGTCTTAATATTGCTAATAGCTCGTAAGTCAATTAGCCAATCCAAGTTTGAGTAATTTTTACCGTCAGTGTAGAAGATAAGTATTCAAGTATGTAATTATAACAAATATGTATATATGGAAGCGTAACTTTATTAATTATGAAATATGATTGTTGCTTCTTTGGACCGGGATTAGTTATCAGTATTCCAAGCCCTTTAATGAGTCATGATTAATCCGTGATACGAGTTAGGTTATTTACCTCTGTGCGCTCATTGATAAAAACACTGTCTTTTTGTACTTTTGCCCTTGCACGAGGAACGTAAATTTAACAAGTTTAATAAAAATATTTGATTGGGTAACTTCAAGTCAAATTGATATTCTCTTTCATAAGCCTGAACACTCATCGAAATTGATTTAGGAAAGTTGGTTTTGAACTTCGAAAAGATTATTTTTAAACAGTTTATATTTGAAACAAATTTATAGTTAACTAGATTAATCATCAGAATGACGTGATTCATACCCTTATCTTTGTGGTCAATTGAAGAGCCATATTTCCTAAGTAGTGTGCAGGAATACGTTACTACTCTAGTATAATAATTAGCAAGTAAACGTAAACGTGTTTGTCGAAGAGTAACGGAACAATTGAGGACTTGTCTATACGTACTATGTAGTTAAAGTTCTTCTGAGTTATAAAAGATCGTGAACAAGCTGTGAGACCAAACAAATGTTATAAAAGAAAAACACTCGAGAAATTGGGTTTATTTTATTGATTGAAATACAGGGTGTTGACATAAGTCAACAGTCATAAGATTGTTATCTTCGGCTATCTATGTACGTTTTTACATATAACTATAAACCGCCCGCGGCTTCGTCAGTATTATATTACAATAAATTATAGTCCAGCGCTACCTAGTGTGGATTTACACTTACTAATATTATAAATCCGAATTTGTTTGTTACGCTTTCACGCCTTAACTAGTTCATATAATTAAATTTTGTACAGACGTGGTCAAGGATACAGAAAAGGATATAAGATACATTCATCCAGAAACGAGTACTGTTTCCGAAGAATAAATTAAATCTACAGTAACGCGAGCGAAGCAGCGTGCAAAAGCTAGTATGTAGTAAATACAAAGTAAACTTTTATATAATAGTTTTTTGTAGTCCGGTGAAGCTGTTAAGACCTTGCTAGGTCATTAGCATAGTCAGTTCGAGAAAAAAAAAATTATATGCTAATTGGTTATCAGTCAAATGGCGCGGTACAGCGTTAGACTATATCAATTTCACATATACCAACAACATCCAATAGAATGAATAGTATAGATAGGGAAAAGGTACAAACAATAAGACATTTTTTTTATATATATACCCAAAGACGGTATGCTTTGTGTATTATCTAAGTAAATTACCGTAGCGAAAAATCCCGTGAACGACACGACAGAAAATTTTCGGCGTCATCCCATTCACCTCTATCTCGTGTTTACACCCAAAAGTAATTTTATTTTACTCGGGAAAAAAAATATAATAATAGGTAGTAATCTCGAGATCGCAATTTATCCTCTCACGTCCCACTTTCTTTATTCTTTGATATCTCAAATAAATTTGTTGTTCCCTTGAAGATCCCCTTTGCGTTGTCGCGTCGCGTCGTCGAGTAAAATTCTTTGAGGTTCGTATGAGATTTCGTATATATTAGCATATTGCGTTGTAATATTTCGGGAAAAGAAGGAAATGTCGATGCGTTTATTTTCATTTTCAACGCCCTTATATTAAGTTATTATACCTTTTACTTATTCTGTTTATAATTAAATATTTCCATATGATTATGTCCAAATATTTTGGATACGTCGCACCTTTATTCTGAAAAGGAGTAACCCAAAAAACCAATTTTGTGGGAATATTCATCTTATATTTATCTAAAAAATAAATGTAACTCGATAAATTATTTATAAAAGTAGGGATAAGTAGTGTAATTATATTGATATTAGGTCGTTGTAAAAAAATAACATCATTTGTAGTCCAAAGACGTTTAGATAAGCATTTCAAAACAAGTCGGTAATTAGTTTACTTCTGTATAAAATATGTTATAAAATAATTCCAATGTAGATTAAGTAACAGCATATTACTCTATATAATCTAGCATAATTAGCATAAAACTAAATTAAGTCGCGACGTCACTGAAAAACGACGTACATTTTTTAAAATAACATTACATAAACTGAAGTAATGGATTATTTAATTTAATTCAAGTAAATAGGATAGCTTTTTGTAGGTGGTAGAGCTACGCTGAAGCTATTAATAGTTTCAGCATGAGTGGGTCGGCTCGATCGGGGTAGTACCGCCCTCTCACAGAAAACCGACGAGAAGTAACAGGGCTTGCATGGTTGCGTAATATATTAGATAATATTATTAACGTGTTTTTTGTGTTATTTCTTAAGGAATATAATCTTAATAATATTGAAAATTTTTAATAAAAATATTCGTTCCGGTTGTCAACGGTTGCCAATTTTGGGCGGATTTGGTGTTTGTGTATTTATTGGAAATGTCCATATCGTATTCTTCCCAATTCCTATATATTATGTAATCTATTTTTTTAAACCCCTGTCGACCACTACTCCTCCTTTTCCCATTGTCGAGAGACAGATTGGCAAGTTTCGCAAAAAAAAAATTGCGACTCCCCTGGGGTGTTGCAAGTGTCTATGGACGGTGGTGATCACTTAACATCTAGGTGACCCACCTGTCCGTTTGCCGCCTATGATAAATAAAAAAAGATGAATAAAATATAAAAACTGGTAACCTATTATTAGGTAATAGTTATTGATCCCTTCATATGCTGTTTTTACACGACACACTCTATCCCTCGTGATAACGATTTCACGCGTGAAAGAGTGCGCCTGTAAAGACAAACAATAACTATCACTTGTGAATTCGCGTATATGCTTTCTCGTGTTTAATCCTGCACACACAATCGTGCGTGAAAGGGCGTCTCATGTAAAGGCCGCTGTTAGTGCGTGTTGATTCTGCATAATCCTCCAGAATATAGAGATAATAATTTGAACGCTTTATTTACTACAGTGGCGTTAACCGTTATGTCACGAGCGTATGCGACATTCATTTATCGAAGCAACGGTATTTTCTCTTACAATATTTTTTTATGAATATAACTCGAAGTTATTTGAGGAACCAATAACGGAGTACCTTATTTATTTGTTTGTCACAAACTTGATTGCTTTGGGTGCTAAAGCATTACATAAGACGCTGTATGTACTACTACATATTATAAAACAAAGTTCTGAGCCGTGTCTGTCTGTCTGTCTGTTTGCGATAAACTCAAAAACTACTGAACGGATTTTCATACGGTTTTCACCAGTAGATAAAGCGATTCATGAGGAAGGTCTAGCTTATACAATTTGTCTAGGTTTTTGTTATTATCAGGGCGGAACAACGTCCGCCGAGCCCGCTAGTATTACATACGGATGTAACGTATGTTTAATTAAATTCTGAAATTATAACATACAAGCTTTTGATCACGGCTTCGCTCGCGTTAATGTAGATCTGATGTATATCTTGAGAACAGTATTTTATTTGTATTCGGACAACAGTACATTTTTTTCCGGATGAAATATAATAAATACCCTATGTCCTTTTCTGTACCCCTCTCAACTTATATGCTAAATCTCATGACGATCACTTGAATAGTTAAGACATGGAACAAACAAACGAAACCGTACACCAGGTGGAACACCCGCCATAGTGGCACGTTTGGGCGTGTCGCGTTCCGGGATCAGCCGGTGTATATCCAGCAACCGGGGGGGGGGCTGTCCCTGACTGGGTCGCTTTCAGGCCGGCATGACAACGGCGACCGGCGATGGATAGTATGTCTTTCGGTGGTCGCCATTGTTTTTGGATTGTACTGTGCTTACCATCAGGCACAGTACAGTCACTTTGCCGAGCTACAATAAAAAAAAAAAAAAGGATTAATAACCGCTCCATCTTATAACGTATAATTATTTGTTTATTATTCCAGCATGCATTAATCACATTTAAATACACGTTTCATTAGAATATACATAGTTATGTATTTTTAAGTGTGTAATCTTTTCTTGGTAACTCACAAAATTAAATTAATAGCTCTGTGTCTATGACCAGATTTTCACTACTGCAATATTTCAATCCATAAGACGCATACTGTTATGTCACATACACAGGCGATGTTGTTAAGCGATTTTGAATAGGCGCTGTTATTTTTCTGTAAAGGGATATTATTCCTCTCATTTGTGGAGGAAGCAAGTTTTATTCGCGAAAAAAATAATAACGATAATGCAATAAGACATATCGGAATTAAATATATATTCTATACATATAATATGTATGTAAATCTAACGTGTCTGTACTATTTAGATTTATGTGAAAAAAAATGTTGCATGTTGTCTAGGAATAAGAAATAGAATACATTTCAATTATTTTTAGAAATATCGGTCTGTCTGTATCTTTGTTTGGACACGCATCACTGCTGAAGTACTGCGTTCACGATAAAACCATAACCATAAAGCATATCCTGGAGTAACATTTAATCTTTGTTTCATTAAAATCGGTCCACTCTATCGAAAGTTATTGCAATTTGAATGACGGCTTGAGTTAAATACGCGAGAAGAATAGGTAAGTAAATGCAATTCAATCTCTTACAAATACATTGATATTATGTAGTTATATAAATAGTATCTAAGAGTCAGTAAACGAAAGACTGTTTTTTGTGTCATGTTCCACGCGGACGAAATCGCGGGCTCAGCTAATATATTATAAATGGCTTTATGGTTATGTCTAATGTAATCCAATGGCATATAAATTATAACTTTTTAGAACATCAATCGTTCTGCTTACTTGATTCTTGTGAAAGAAGTATATCTTCTTACATATATAGTACATGCACAACCAGAATCTACAACGTCTACAATATTAAGTATTATATTTTCGAAATTTCGGTTAGCAAAGTAAATACTTGGATAGTGGGCTGTTGTAATTTGTATTTAATTAGAATCAATACTCTCCGTGACTAAATATCAAATTATTAAATTGAACATTTAATCGGGTTGAACATTACATAAATCTATTATGTTTAAACGCTTAGGATAACGACATGATTGTTCGACAATAAATTTATTACAAGTTCCGCTTACGGGATCCATTATCTCAACAAATAATACAGTGATCCGCTTTCGTAGCCATAAAATCTAATATATGAAAATATATTTAATTGAATTTATGTAAATTCGAATATTAAGTCGGAATAAAATATTTAAAATATTATTCTTTTAAAATTCCTAATAAGTGAAACATTTCATAACTAAGTTTATCTAGTTTTTTTGTTTACACCAAAGAAGACTATGACTATGTTTATAATATGTATGTGTAAATTGAAACAGGAAATAGTTTATGATTTTGATGACTTAATAAATTTTATTATCTATACGGTGACCATAATTTCTGCACCATATTCTTTGTAAAGTTGTTCATTATTATGAAATCTTGAAAAGATTTCATTATTCCGCTGTCGATTATGCGTTATCCGTTATTGTTATTCATAATGTAATTTGTCGGCCGCTGTTATCACAATGCGCGAACAAAGAGGTATTATGCGAACACTCGTAAGAGTGAAAGGGACCTTCACGTTGCTGGCACTCAAAGTCACGGTATGCATAACGAATATTCGTTTAATAATCTTGTCTATGTTTAATAATTATTTGAACAACAATAGTTGTTGTTATAAACGCTTATTGTTATAAAATAATGCAACAACGCAATTTATTATTGGTATATAGCCAATATTGCCGTCTATAAATGTTAGTTATACGAACTATCTACGCTATTGGCCTAGTAAGGCCTTAACAGTTTCACCGGACTACCTAAATGTTAGCTTATGATCTTTCCAAAGTGTTCTGGTTTTAAATTAGTATTATTTTGTTATTATTTAACGGTCTTATTCTGTTAAAGAGAACCTCATGACCAAATTATATACCCCGCGTATTCTTTGCACAACATAAAAACAATCAAATACAATTTGAAAATAGGTTTCTTATGAACTACTTATAAGCTTAGAATTTGAATAATAACTAGGAGGCTAGTACTCATTATTTTAGCACGTACAAAACGGACTACAATTCCTGAGTCTGTGTGATTAGCCCAAAAATTGTTAGATTCTATGGTAAATAAATTATATTCATTAGTAGGTCACTCGTGGTACCTTCCGTGCAATAGTTTTTCGTTGTGATGTGTACTTTCCTAGTTATGTCGCTATAATAGTATCAACTATGAGAAATATTAAGGTCGAGCGAAATCTTATTTATATTAATAGCAAACACGATATCCTCGAAGGGAAGAGCAAATACTCTCGACACAAGATTAGCCTATTTTTGCTTGAATTAATATGTTGCTAACTATAAGATTGAGGTCAATTTTAAGCTTATTAAACCTTAATTAGTAGAGTAGTACGGTGTTCAGAGTGTTTGATTGAAACACGTGAGATAGAAACTCATATATACTTGTTTCTTGTCTGCTTAAGCCTTAGCAGTCTCTTCTCTTTCTTGATTGAGTGTTATTTTAATAGCTTGAACTGTTTATGTCTATATTTTAAATGTACTGCAAAGAGAAACTTAATTACAAAGCAATTGTTGTTGATTTTATTTAATTCAAAAAATCTGGTTTCCCTTTGATATTTCTTATTTAATCATCCCTTCCATGGAACTGTTTATAGCTAATGCTAATCACAGTTATAAAGTGTACGCGATCACGTCATAACACTGAAGTTGTACATCTGTTTGATAAAAGATAAGATATCACCTCCGATGTATTGGCGTTGTCAAGATTAAAATGAGGTAGTAGGAACTCTGAGAGCATCCATATACTATTTATTATATATAGCATCAAGTTGTGATTGTAAAAAATACTTTCGAGTCCTATTAATAAAAATATTGTAATATATTTAGACAAAAATCTAGTAATATTTGTTTTAATATTGCCTTTATCGGGATTTTAATAATAACAATTTTAAAATTCTTACAAAGCACTAAGGACGTTTGTAAATAAGACATTTTAATACCTAGAAAACAGCGACCGCGTTTTATTTATTTACTAGCTGGTACCCGCGATTTCATCTGCCTTCTTTATTATTTAACTAACATACTTTATCAACAGAGGAACAGGTAGAACAGATGTAAGCGAAAATATACATTTTTGCTTAGAATTTTTTTTTGTTTTGGTATCTGTTTACTTTCCCTCTTCTTGCCCCACTTCCAACATCGCTGAACGCGTAGAGTTTATACATATAATAGTTTCTTAAAACTTTGATAATTTTATATTAAATGAAGATGCCGTGAGAAATCGTTTTTAGGTATGGACTAAGGGTATAAGGAGTAAATAAAAATTGGAAATCTATGCAGTACTTTTTTCGTCATACGATTATTTATGTACAAGATTATTTTTAGATATAGTCCAAGATATTTGTCAATTCTCATGATCATCCTTTTAAATCAATTAAATTCTGTTGTACAGTTTTGAACGCTTAATTTTCTAGTAACTAATGCTCGGGTCATATCTGGTTTATGAGACAGGCTTGACATGATACCGCCGGTCCACGTGCGGATTTATCATCGCTGTGTACTTAGTTATCTGGGCGTAGCACCGGGCTAACTAGTACCGACAGGAATGCTGCCTATAACCTTGTTAGGTGTAAACGTAACTCGATGCAACTCGTATCGGCCGATCCGCTAGAGATCTTCAACGTTTTCGATACGTAACTTATTTTGTGTGTCAAGGTTGATGAAGCGCTTTGTGCGCTAAATGAGATCTTTATATCAATGCCTATGTGTTTAGTTTTTAACCGACTTCGAAAACTTCCTGTTTGTTACCTCAAAACTTCAGCATTTGTGAACCGATTTGAGAAATCTTTTTTTTTATTACAAAGGAGATTTTTTAAGGGAGAGCCATTTCTTTAACTTTGAATCTCGGATTTTGGAGATAAAACAAGAATTCTTCAGAATCGAATAGATCGAGGTACAGTTATAACAATTCAAGTCATAATATGTTGCGTACGTTATTACGTACAAGGATAATAAAACTGAGGGCATCATAGTAAATGTACTGAAACATAATTACAAAAACATTGTGACACCATTAGAAAGTGCAAAGTTTCGCCATACGCAAAGAGTACAACGTGACTGTTCGTAGTTCTAATGAGTAGTTAAACGACATTCGTTGTAAAGAACAGTAATGGAAAGGTTATGTTGATACTAATGTAGTTGGCTGTTGACGCGTGGGAGTCCTTCCATTGTTTCCATTGTGCGTACTGCGTGAGTATCTTCTTTTGTCGCGAATGATGATCTCTGTGGGAGCGATGATTGCTATAGACTCTAGGAAGAAATCTTAGCAATGAGACTACTATAAAATTAGGACTATCATCATAATTATTATAAACATGTTTATTTTCAGGATATTGAGAAACGGAAACTAAATGTATCACAGAACATTTTAACTAATCTGAAACAAAAGTCCAATACAGGTATATTGTAAAAATCGAGACGAATATGCATATGAAATCCTAACTAATATTATAAATGTGGAAGTAAGTTTGTTTATTTATTACGCTTTCACGTCTTAATAATTCAACCGATTGTCATGAAATTTTGCTCAAATGTTTACACGGGTACAAAACGGGACATAGGGTAACACCAAGAAAAATAACATTGCGGGTATCAGTTTGTTCATGCTGAGAATGTGAAACATCTTTGATTTATATGTATTAAATTATACGACTGCTCATTTATTTTATTTTATTTTTTATTCATTTTATTTTTTTCTTAATTTTTTTTTATAATTCTTTCTTCTACTTTTATTGTTTTCCACATTTCATCTTATGATGGTTAATGCTGTAGTCAACTATAATTAGTGACATAAATAATTTTAAGTTTTTTCCATGTATGTTTTTACCTTATTATTTTTATGTTACTGTTGTTGATTCTTATGATAAATAAATAAATAAATAAATTTAGTGGTTGACTTCGACCATAGAGAAAAAAGACATTTTAAGTGTCTTTATTGATAACACTAAAGCTCGTCAATAGCTACTACAGAAAAAGAAATGAAGAAAATCTGCTGAGTAACAGAGGAGAGGGATATTGTCTGTTTTTCCACTGCCGATTTCTATATAGATAGATATATATGAGAATCTTCATAAGCTATATACTATACGAAGTCCCGTAGTATAAATACTTAACTGTACATGTATTATTTTTGTGTACTAGATCCAGACGGATAGTTATACATAATTACACTAATACACAAATACATACCTACAGTGCCATAAGAAAATTCACTTCAAAATTGTACTGCCCCCGTGGTATAGATCAAATCTATATTAACGCGAGCAAACCAACAAGTAAAAGCTAGTATACCTATAAATGTACCATATATTGAATGTTGAAGTTGTAAAAGTTTATGTAGCAATAAATAATTGGAAAATTCCCGCTGGGACTAAATAAAATTTGCGATTGATTTATAGATGTTCGGTAAATTGGTGTTATCTGTGCCCGAAATAAATGGGTTAACCCTCGAATATACTGTGACGTCACATGATGGATTGCAACCCACAACCCTTCTCTTTATAAGAACGAGTCCATGTCCATACCGAGAGAGAGCAATCTGCACTGACACAATGAAAAATGAATTCTTCTACGTCGAGCAAATATAGTAGGTATACTACGGACCTTGCAAACAGAAATAAGGCAAAATTTATCTCAAGCATTACGAGCACTAAAAACTTTTGTTATAATGAAAACTTCTTTAGGCGCGTTGAGCGGTATTTTTGGCAGCATATACAATTCTAATTTCGCGTCATGACATGCTGGTAAGCGTCGACGATTGTATTGCGCTGGCGCGGCTTGCATCAGAGTAGCGACGTGTAGTCTAGGGGCCAGTGTACATCTAATATTGATGTTTTGTATTAAGATTTTGGAACCTATAGTAATTAATATATACATAATAATTATAAACTGTATAAAATGCACATAATTATTATTCGGAGTGCTAATAGATGTGAAACCCAGACTGATGTTAATAATTTTAATTTACAAATTAGGAATTTTGAGCGCCGGAGGCCCACACCCCCTTCCACCCTCCCCGTCCCCTCTCCCTCCTCCTCCTAAACACAGGCTGGCAACGCACTTGCGACTGATGTTGCAAGCCACTATGGACGGTGGTGATCACTTAACATCAGGAGACCCACCTTTTCGATTGCCTCTTATGACATAAAAAAAAAGTAACTTACACTATAATTAATTTAAAAATTCAAAACAGGACACAGTTATTCTATTGTATTGAATTTTCACTTCTGTCGGCGGTCCTTAGACTACCTCGATTTTTTTAAATTACAAAAGCGCCTTGTCTTTACCTCTTGAAATGTAAAATTTCACAAGCTCGTTAAGTGCTCTATGTCGTAGTTTGTTCATGTTTACAGGTGACCCACTCGAAACTTTGCACTTAGTACACGATGAAAGCGAGCCACTCGAAAATTGAGTGTGTTTACGCTATGATAATCTAGTTGAACGTGAACGTGACACACAATATTGCACATTGTTTCGTGTGACAGTATCAATTTAAAACAAGGTATGGTCTACGTAATATTTGTAGTGAGAACTTCTTTAGGCGTGTTGAGCGGTACTTTTTTGGCAGGACATCGGTTTATAATTTCACATCATGACGTGCTAGTAATCGTGACCGACAGTATTAAGATTGCGCGGCTTGCATCAGGCTAGCGACGCGTAATATAACATCCTGTGGACATCTAATACTGATATTCTGCATTGAGATTGTGAAGCCTCTTATATGTTTGATGGTTTAACTGTATAAGGAGTTTACAATTATTATTCAGAGTGCCAATAGATGTGGAAGAGTGACTAATGATAATAATTTCAATTTACAAATTCAAAAGATAAATAATTAACACTAAAAATTCAAAAGAGGATACAGTTATTCCATTGTCTTGAGTTTTCACTTCTGTTGGCAGTCCTTATGACTACCTCGTTTTTTTTTTTTATATTAGTGTAATGTTCTGTTTAACAATAAACTATTAGTGATTTATGCACTTATTATCAGGTTACTATAAGTCGAACATCAAAAAATAAGCTTTTATTCACGTAGTCTTCTAGGTCTTTTAAAATTACTCATATTTCAAGAATACCTTTTATAGACCACATTGAGAATTACCGTGTAATATGTAGGTAAATTAATCATGTTATAAATGAGTGAATTTACATTTGAATAAATAGTTCTACGCATGTGGAATAATAAATGGATAACAATATATTTTATTTTTATAAAACATGTGAAAGTAAGACGACAAATTCTTGAAATACCACATAATTTCGCAAGAGAGTCTATCTAGAAAGTAGAAATTAAATTGGTTCTAGTCGGTTTTGATAATTAAATTCGGAGAACTAGTTAAATTAATTATGAGCAAATCTATACTAGTCTATACTATACCAATATTATAAGGCTGAAGAGGTGGTTTGCTTGAAGGCGCTAATCTCAGGAACTACTGGTCCGACTTGAAAAATGTTTCAAAAATCGGGGTTAACGTAAGTACTATTTAAAAATATCTTCACCTTCTACGTAAAGGAAGTCGCGAGTTAAAGTTAGCGTTAGCCCGAAGTAACTATTCCACGCGGACGAAGTTGCGGGTAGAAGTTAGTTTAATAATATACGTAATTTACGAATTCATTTATTTTTGACTTCGCATAGTCTCTCTAAGTGTATATAAATTTAATTTAAAATAAAGATCAAAATGATCTATAGCCTTTGCGTAGATTTTAAGTGAACTTTATGATAGTAAAAGTGTGTTGCCAAGCCGGTTTCGTTGTTGGTCAAGGACCATTGCTTTTGTTATTCGGTACCATTGTCTTATTAGACAACTGGAACTTATCTATAGCTCCTAGTAGGTGGAATTTAAGTAGCCGCTTTTTATATTCGATGATTGCATATCTCAGATTTCGATATTTGTATATAAAAATGAACAAGTTGTTAAACTAGATTCAGAACAGGTTGTAAGACTAGATTTATTGGAAATTATATTGTATCTAAAGCTTTCTTGTTTGCTACAACTTGTATAGCTTAATCTAAAATCTATACATATAATAAAAATGTAAATGTGACGTATCTGTTTTTTTTTATTTTTGTGAAAAAATTGTTGCTGGTGTCTTGGAATAAGTAATAAAATACATTACATCATTTCTAGAAATGTCTGTCTGTTTGTTTGAACACGCATCACTGCTAAAGTACTGCGTTCAGTAAAAAAAAACTTCATCAAGTAAATCATAAAGCATATCCTTGAGTAACATTTAGTCGTAGTTTCATTAAAATCAGTCCACTCTATCAAAAGTTATTGTAATTTGAATGACGAGTACGAGAGAATAGTACATAAGTAAATGGACTTAATACATTCAGATGATTTTATTAATGACTGTTTTTTTACATTAGGTCCCACGCGGACAGAGTCGCGGGCACAGCTAGTCTAAAATAAGGTTACTTGATTATTTGTATACAGTTTTTGCTTAATTAATCACAAAGTTCCATAACAATAACTCGTTCCATGGAAAAGCGTCGTTAACTTAAGTCTTATGCTATAATTTATATGACTTTCATAATATCCACTTTATTAATACTCGTGGCTTCTATAATTAGTTCAATTTCACCGTCGGTGTGAGCAACTGAACGTAACGACCTCATGTTATCTCATTTAAGTATAGGAGGAGCTCGATCAATTTGGTACACGCTATGAGCGGTAGTAGTAATCTCTAATGTAACGATATAAGAATACAAGGGTAATAAAGAGAAACAGATGTTTTCCCTCACAGCGTGCAAGAGATATGATTTAACCCGGGGTTGACAGGTGGCAATTTTACACAGTTATTGGTTCGGATTGTTGTTGTCTGGGAATTTCTATTTTTATAATTTTTATATAATTTATCCGTGTTATTACAAAAAAAAAAAATACGTATTAAATACTTGCTTTAAAAATGTTTCGTAATAAATGCACCGCGCTCGCCCGAGGTGAGTTCGCGTTATCCTTTTTCGCAAGTCTAACCTAACGTAACCAAAGCGAGACAAAAGAGCAAGATGGCGAACATTCAGCGACCGCGGTGCATTCAATACGAAACCTTTTTAAAACAAGTATTCAATACGTATTTAACTTTTTTGTAATAACACCGTGTAGGTTTAAGAGTTTGCTCACAATGTCATTTGTGGGTGAATAATTAGATGTGGTCTAAGATAGTAAACACGCTAAACTCAAAGGGTGACTGGCTCTTAAGTGCAGCTGCCGAAACACACCAACAGATGCATGGCGACAGGTTTCCGACTTGAGGGTTTAACTAACCAGGCGGGTTTAAAGAAAGACGCACCGCCCTGCGTATTGTTTTTTTTTTCTCGAACTGACTACGCTATTGATCTAGCAAGGTCTTCTTAACAGCTTCACCGGACTACATATTAATTGCTGTTTACAGGAAATTTTCTTTTGTTAGTGGGTTACTGGTGATTGCGATGTCGTTTGGTTTTCTTTCTTCATGGAAATTGCGTGTCTTTCTGGATTGAGTTTAGGCTGTCTATTATTTCTTATTCTGATTTTATCATTATCATTCCTGTAATTTTTAACCGATTTTAAATTATCTCTGTTAAATTTCGTTGTTACTGCTTAGTCCTCATGGGAGGAAAAACATCAACGTTTTTTTTATACCACGTTGGTGGCAAACAAGCATATTAAGCGGTCACCGCAGCCTATGGATGCCTGCAATGCCAGAGGTGTCACATGCGCGTTGCCGACCCTTCGATAACCTTTTCACTTTATCCTTGAAGTATTCCATACTGTAGTCTCCAGGAAAAACCTGATATGTAGTCTAGATTGAATTCTGAAAGTACTTCATCTTCCGATAAAGTATCATGATAGTTTCGGAGATTAGCTCAGACAAACAAAAAGCATTTTAATTTTTTTTTAATATATAATAGATTTTTGTTTTACCAGGACGTTCATTGTGTTGTAAATTTGTAATTGTATTGTAATTGAAATTGCATTGTAATTGTAAATGTTGAAATTTAGTCAAGTTTTTTATCAACGAATACAAATGTGTTAAATGAAAATGTAATTGGATCTCACGTTAATAATTTGATTCGTTGTATTATTTTGATTATATTAACAATGATCGTTCCCTTTTTTGTTGATTTTCGATATCCAATTTATATGGTTACAAGTAATTTTTACAATGTTATTTTTAGTTATAAGTAGTAAGATCGGGCTTGTGTGCAATATATTCAAGAGTTTCATACAAAACAAAGTTAAAATCTATACATATACTAGCGGACCTGGCGGACGTTGTCCTGCCTTGATAATAAAAAATATAAATCCCAAAAGTCAACCGCAGCGCCACCTACCGGGTCCAATTGTGAATCTAAACCATTCTCGAATCTCCACGAACACACACAAAAAATTTCATCAAAATCGGTCCAGTCGTTTAGGAGGAGTTCAGTCACATACACACGCACACAAGAAATATATATATTAAGATGTAATAAGAATGTAAATCTAACGTGTCTGTTTAGTTTCATCAAAATCGGTTCACTCTATCAAAAGTTATTGTAATTTTAATGAAGACGCGACTTAAGTACGTGAGAAAAGTAGATAAGTAAATGGACGTAATACATTCAGATGATTTTGTTAGTCCCTGTTTTTTTACATTAGGTTTCACGCGGACGGAGTCGCGGGCACAGCTAGTATTACTATACGAATCTAAAACTGCCATTTATCTAACTTTGTGTCGATGTTGTACATATTACATATTTATTTATACCTACATTTTTGAATTGTGTGGAACTATTTAGAACGGTTGAAAAGTTTGGCGAGGACTGGTTGAATCGCCATTGACCAGTTTCCAATGGCACACGTCCATCATAAATTGATTGTACAGTGTATTGTCTTTGGCAAAACGGAAGGTGTCTATTGTTGTAAGGCAAACCCTATCGTGTTCATGGCTCAATAAATAATCTATTGACGTACGAGCGCGTCTGGAATCGAGGACGTATTTTATTTGAAATTCGATTAGCGTCAACTTTGAATGACCCACTAAAAATTTTTGGTGTATATATAAGTCAGTTTTAATAGTCATTTTGTATTCATTTTTACTTACGTGCTGGTTCAGACAGTAAGGAATTGAAAAATGTGTAATATAACGATAATTTGTGTCTATACAAAGTTTCTTAAGACGTACGAAAAATTTCCAAAAAATTTTCCAACAAAGTTTCGACCTTGATTTATAAACGTGTTACTTCAGAATAACTACTTCAAAACAGGAGGAATATTATTAGAAGAGTCATGATATACGTTACGAAAGATGAGTCAAAGACGGTTAACGATGTTCCTATAATTTTCAGTGAACAGAAGTAATGTAAACACGGGTAGATGTATGAATTCAACTATTGGTTACGAAGGAAATAATTATAAATAATTGTATTATACAATATTTATGATACGTCGCTTCAAATGTAATTTTTAATGTTTGGGGAGGCAAGGCGATAACTTTAAAATAATAGCTGCAATATTCTAAACGTAATAATACTTATTATAAACGAGAAAATACGTGAGGGTGAATGGTTCTTTTTGTTTGTTACTTTTTCATGCCAAAACTACTCAACTGATTTTGATGAGACTTCATAACCATATGACTTATATATCAGAATAACACTTGAGATAGTGTTTATATTGGCATAAACATAATGATAACTATGAAGATAGTTTGAAACATGCATAAGCTCTTACTTAAAATTAAACTGAGATAATTGGCATTTATCATTATTTTATTATTATTATTATATAGTATAGTATAATAGTATAAAACAAAGTCCCCTACCGCATCTGTCTGTCTGTCTGTTCGCGATAAACTCAAAAACTACTGAACGGATTTCCAAGCGGGTTTCACCAGTGGATAAAGTGATTCATGAGAAACATTTTGGTATATAAAGTATACAATAGTATATAATTGTCAAGGATTTCTTATAAACAGAGAGAGAGACAACGTCGGCCGGGCCCGCTAGTTATATAATCATATACACGCACAGACGACATCGTGGTCGATTGTTAGTATTAAATAACAATTTAATGAACATTGTTTAACAATACATTATACATCTGCTACTTGGTTTTGGTTTCTACTCATAAGTGGTATTAATCTCTAGTATTATTTTGATATTTACAGGTCTATTATTGAACAGGAATGTTTTAATGCTGAAAACATAAAAAAAACTGCTCTCGTATATTCTCTAATCTGTATTCGTATTGGGAATGAAGTGAAAATCATATTATTCATACATATTATATTCCGGGATATACGTACATATGTATTATGAACAAAGGAAACTATAAAAAAATGCAATAACACGAGACAAGAGTGAATCGAACGGTTCGGAATGCTGCGTGCGCGTGAGTCTCCTGGGGTTTTCCCACGTTAATGTTTCGATAAATTCTACGTATTTATGTATCCTATAAAAGTGAAAGTTATCGTCGAGGGTCCGGTGCGGTCACGATAATTTTCTTTTGCGTAAATTTAACGTGACTCGGCTTTTAATGTGAATCATAAATTTCAGCGATGTGTGTATCATACCATCATCTATTATTGTTTATTGCCATTTGTCATATAAAGTTGATGATTTATTTCTGATAGTTTCCTGTTTAAAAATTACCTTTAAATTTAGAATTCTTTATGAAGAACTATTATAGCAAATCCCATCGGGTTACATAACGAATACTCGTTTTTATTAAATTTGTGGCATAATCAATTTAATTACATAATTAGTAATTACAAATCTAACTTAAACAATCCAGATCTCAATCGTAGTCTCAGTATCAGTATTCATTACCTAGACTGATTTGAGTTATCATTATTTATATCGTCGGACCAGTATAAATAGATCCCTGATTGATGTGACACATATATACTAACATTCATTCATCTATGTTGATATATTGTTAGAGGAAGATATATTTAAGAGGATAATATATTGTTTACGTCAATATATTATAATTAAATTTAACTAATGGTAGCCTAGTGGTCAAAATGCAACCATAAATCTTTATTACATTCAATAAGGCCGGAAGGAATAATAATTATTTCAGTCGAAGTTAATTTTTTTTTTCGAACTGACTACGCTGTTGGCCTAGCAAGGTCTTAACAGCTTCACCGGACTACTAAGACGAGCGCTTAAGGCACTCAGCCGATTTTATTTGACAACTAGCTCAAGGGTGCACAGCACACCTCGGTTTGGGCTGTTGCTTGATACATGCAATTCGCGACCTATATGAGCTAACCTAAGCTAAGTTAACTGTTCATACATATATGAGTTGTTGAAACATATATGTGTACCAAGCATACATAACTCAACAACTCTTATATCGGGAAGTTAAATTATTTATCAATTAATTATTAATGTACATTATGAATTTATATATTATATTATTATAAAATTAATAACCTATAATTTGACCAGTTACTTTCAAAGGGCATGTAAAGTAGGGAACGTAAGTCATGTTAAAAATATTGAATGTAGGATGAAAGAAGGTAATTGGAACATAAGAGTAAAACGAAGGATGTCGAAACGTCTTTTTCATGTTTATTTTAATGTGTTTTTAATGCATTTAATATTAAAAAAAATAGCTTTGTGCATTTCTCCTCCATATAAACTTTAACTATGCCAAACTGCACGTTCATCCGTCCACGCAACTCGCTCAAAAAGGGGTACAAAGTTTTCGCTTCACGTATCAATATATAGATAAGGCATTAAATACTTTTTTAAAGTAACTACTAAAACAGTTCAATATATTCAATGAGAAGTTAAAAGTGAGTCAAATAACTATTTCAATAGAAAAAAACAGTTGTATTTGTCAACGAAAGTCGTTTGTCGCGTGACACATGTTATGTGACATACGGATGCGGATTTAACACGGCTAATGTTAATTTATGCGCTTGTAAACACTACTTTGTCGATATTGTTATTATAATTGGAGCTTTCACCGTCGCGTTGTTCTAGCAATACTGGTTTATGACACGATGACGTAAGAGTTTGCTTCCTTATTCGTTGGGGATATTCGTTTTGTTATCTCGCTTCCATGGCGACTAGCCGATAGTCCTAGGCAGTGATTCAGCATTATCTCATACAAACATAACACTTACAGTTTGTGGAATAAGCAGTCTTTTTATTTTAACTTTTACCCGCGGTTTCGCTCGTGTTAATGTAACTGAATGATTTTATTCTGTCACTTGAGAACAGTAGTTTTTCTGGATGAAATTTATCTTATACATTCACATTTATAATATTATATAGAATATTTTTTAAACTGGAACAGTATGGGAAAATTATCATAGAAACCAGTAAGTCCTTTTTTGTGAAATCAAATTGGCATGGTGAATGTCAAGTAGAGATGTTTATAAAAATGAGCAAATTGTTTTTGTCATTCTGTATTTTACTTAATTTACCTTATTATCCTAACTAAAAGTATATACGCGAATAGTCTGTTCATATATTTATTGGTCACACCTTAACTACTCAAGCGGTCATCGGGAAACGTTGCATGCATAGATATTGTTGTTGTGATAGAAAAAGAGATAGAGTACCTTTCCACCAGAAAAATTCTACTGTTCCGGAGGAATAGATGAAGTCTACATTAACGCAAACGATGCACGAGAAAGAGCTAGATAGAAGTAAATGTAAGGTGTATTGTATTTATACATTCAGCAGAACGTTTTTAAGGGTTATGTGATATAGGGGTATATGATAAGTTTTACTAATCTTCGTTGAAGAATAATACATTCAATTTTGGAGTTTTTGTCAGTATCTTAATATGTCGGGTAGTGGCTGTTATATTTTATTCGTGATGTTTTGTCATATGACTCTATAATTTGCAATATTGGTTGCATTTTACGTAACGTAATTCGGTTATTGTGCAAAAGTGAAGTAGATGGAATATAATACCACAGTATAAGAATACTGATATGCCACACAAACTGCCTGGAAAGTTCTAACAAGGGCGTTACCGCCTTTGAAATAATCACAAGACAGTTGTAGTTTTATTACCTACTCAACAATGGCAGTACTAATCTAGAAGCCATGAGAAAAGTATTAATTTGTTATTATAAGACGCATTTGTTATTGAAGCTTAAAAAACGTTTAAATAAATCTCGTCATACAAATAGGAAGAGAGTTACAAACATCTTACTGAGATTTAGAAAAATACTTTGTCGTAAATATTATAATCTGCTGTATAAAATATACATTGTTATGTCTGATCGAGTTTAAATACATTCGTATTCTCGTATAAACATAATCTCATAAATAAAACAATATCTTTAGAATATAGCGATTTAGTTTTGGGACGATTTTTTTTTGTCTCATGTCAGAAACATACCTAATCGTTCTGATGTTCTCTAGATCCATTATTCAGGTATCACAGATTACAATATAATTGTGTGTATTGTAAAAACTTTTATGTTTTCCTTATTACTTGTTTTTTATACGAGTATGTGGTAGTTTTATTTAGTCATTACACTTTTGTAATGGATAAAACGGGTTTTCATGATTCACAATTTTTTTACTAGTAGATTTTGAAATAGTTTTTTTTTTGCTGTCATACTTATATCTGTTTGTCCTGTTCATTTTTTTTATAAAGAAAACACACATACTATATATGTATAGTAATATTACAAAGCTGAAGAGTTTGTTTGCTTGAATGCGCTAATCTCAGGAACTACTAATCCGATTTGAATAATTCATACAGTGTTAGATAGCTCATTTACCGAGGAAGGTTTATATAGGATGAATTATGGAAGGAAGGAATTATGCTATCATCACGCTAAGACGACAATAGGAGCGGAACTCCAATGAATAATGTTTCAAAATTGTTATTTTTTCCTTTTGAGAGCTTCCACTACGTGTTAGCGTTAGCCCAAGTTAACTATTCCACGCTGACGAAGCAGCATTATATACCATGTTTATATTACCACCAAGGATCCAACCTGGAACGTCACCCAATCAACTGAGATAAAGTTATCTAGACTCGAAAAATGACTTTTGGACCACATAAATAATTACCCTATGTGAGTTTCGAATCCACTACATTCGATGCGGTGGCAACGCTTAAAGGTGATCTCTTAAACCACATCAAGTGTGGTTGAAGTTTATTCGAAGATTGTAAATATAGATACTTTACTTTCGTTTAAATTTTTATACGAGGAGCGTGAATAAATATAGAATGTCGACAGATAAAATGCTTATAAAAAATTCATAAAACAATAAAGTTCCCGATTTGGCAATACGAGCATACCGGTGGAACAGTTTTATGGCTGGCGTGTTTTTGAAATACGGCACGGTAGCACTTTCTCGTAAAATTCTAGATTTTTAGCCTAAATATAGTGAAAGTTTTAAATTAATATGGACAAAATTAGACACATTAGCTATTCCTTTTATGGAATTAATTAATTAATCTGGGCGAAATTCCGAGACCGCTAAACCGTTTTAAATAAAACTCTTAGTAACGTATAAGGACTTTTCAGAGTAATACTGAGATGATTATATTATTATTAGGTCTTTATATATAAAGGACGGTAATTATAAAAATTAATACATAATCAAGAACCAGTAAAAGGTCTATGGTACAATTAAAAAGAAATAAATGAAAAACTGCTTAATTCAACTTAAACACAACGCAAAAGAAAAAAAAGACTATTTTCACGAGTCGAGGTTACCGAGGCACTAACTAATGTACAATATTAGTAACACTGACTAATATAAAGTAAGTTTTTTAAATTGTTAAAGCAATCTTTTAATTTTACACTTTTATCTATGTATATTAATTCTAATTAATACCGTTAAATCTCGGTGATCGAATTTCAAAGAAAAATGCTGAAAATGTCGAGTTAACGAGTTTTCAATTTTAGAAGCGTTTTAAAATATAAAAGATTTAATCGCTAAAAATTCTAATTTCTTTCTAATTTTTAAGAATTTATTTTGGATTGTAGATTCATAGCTGATTAAATATCAACTTAAGTGTTATTGTATTTACAATAGCAAATTTTTGCTGAAATAAATTACGTACACTATTACTACAAGAAATGAGAAAATATCTGTTATATATCTTTTCATTTAAGCCATATTAAGTGTTCGTGGAATTCAAAGTAAGGTATTATCATATTTTAGAATTACGGAGCCTGCTTTTTAATACAATATAGATTTTAATTTTATATTATTGATAATACCTAACGAGGAAAATTATAGTTTCTTCGAATAACAAAGCTAAAATATGTACATAGAGTAACGAAGTTGCCAGCAGTCTGAAGCTATTTCATAATTCTATGGCTGAATTAATTCAAGATGCTGCTGTGTATTTCAGGTTCATCGAAAGTCAACGGCAATTTACATCTTAATTAGGTCAAGTTATCGAAAGTCCAGTTATACTACGATACATCGATGCGATTTTGACAAATCTATAATTATTTTTTTATAGATAACAAAAAAATTAAACTTATATTCATATTAGTCGTTATGAGGTTATGATAGACAGGTTTAAGAGAACCATTCGTAACACCCTCTCGTACTTCATAGCAGTCTGCACAATTCACAACAATACCTCGAGAGAACACTCACGTTGATTTTATATACTAGGGCTGGCAGTGACGGTTTTACGACCGGTAAGATGGCGTCCTACGAGGGTTTCAAATTTTCTACGTGTGGGTTACACACACGTGTGACTCTTTTATTAGTTTTTTTTACGGTTCCTGTAATAGTAATCAGAGATGTGACTCGAACGGCACGTGAAGCGTAGTATATTAAGGTTATATGCCTACTACTTGTCTTCGTGATTTGATGGTATATAAAATTAGAATGAAGTGACGAGCTATACTTAAAGTTTTATTGGACGTGAAGTCAGTCAATCGAAATGTATCTCATGGTTTATTGATTTTTTCTAGTGTCTGGCCTAATGTTTAATGCTGGTTGATTCTCAGAGAGGTGCTTTTTTTTTAATGTCAATGAAAATAAGTGCAAAGTTAACGTTTAATATTGAGCGCTAAAAATTGCTATAACATATAAAAAGACGGTAGTACTAAAAAAATGTATTACAAAATTGTGTATTACGTATTTTTACACGTTGTTACCATTTCGAATACATTATTAGCATATATTTAAATAAAAAAAACTAGCAATTCTTTGCGACTTATTACATATTAATTACGATGTAAGACTACATAACAATAAAATGTAGCTTACTATCAGTAAAATGTTTTTTGAATCAGAGTGGTAGTTTCGGAGATTGCTTTGTACAAACATATTCACAAACGTTACCACTATAGTTATACCTATAAATAAGTTGAGAGGTTCAGTCAAGTTTCAGTACCCTTTCCTGTATTAAACGCGTTTGCCGTAATGCAATAGGGTCTTCTTTAAGCTAAGTAGACTGCTGAAACACGAGAATTATTCACTCACCCTTAATGATGTCACCTCATTCTTTGTGATGAGCACAAGCAGATGTGCTTGGACGCTGTATGAATAATTTATGCCGTTGTTATTAACATTCCGGTCCCTATATTCTCTTGGCCCAGCGTCGCTCCGCCGGCGGCTATCCGGCTCGCTTCGTACGAAACGTCGCAAAGTTTGCCTCTCACAGTTTTAATAATGAAAACCTTTCTAAGAACGTGTATAGGCGCGTATCATCACGTGCTTTTGTATGTTACAAACACACACTTGAAACTGGTAACCGTTGAAATCTGCGTTATGAAAAAATACGTTCGCAATTGTGTTGTACGCGCGGAAATTGCTTTACTCGTGTTGTATATATATGAATACATTTATAGATCTGTCTGTATATGTAATTTTTCTCCAAATCTTATATCAATTAGAAAGGAGAATTAATTACGAGTATGACATAAAATTTCGTTTGTCTTTTTGGATGTCACTCCAAGTTGCTTATATCGTTTTTTTTTTTGCGAACTTTTACAATTAGAATATCGTCGTTGCTCAATGTTTAATAAATATGTTTTATAAACTGTACAAAAATATTTTGTCTATTCTTACATCAATTATTATAAAATATACAGTGAATAATATAATTTTCATTGACATTTTTGCATGATATAAAAAAATTATTAAATGTAAAACTATGGGAAGAAATTAATTGCTACGTAATAAACATGTGAAGCCGAGGGTACAACTGTGTCTATGATATAAACGAATATAGTTTAATATAACAATAAATTCAAACGTTTTGACATATTAATTTATGTTTTTACACATTATTTTTAGAAATCTTTTGTTCAGGGATAATTTAAAATCAAAACATGATACGTAACTACGTCTTTGTAACTCATGGTATATTTATATACACAAACTAGCTATTTTTTTTTCATCTATTCGATATTTTATATAAATGTCGTTTACCTGTTTTCAAATATTTCATACATACTTTGAACAACTATTATAATAACAATGACTAGTGATTGTGTAATGTGTTTTCAAGTCTCCAATATCAAGGGAAAAACAAGGTATTTCCATTTTTTTCCCCGATAACACAACAGTTCATTAATAGCTACTAAAAAAAGTCGAGGCAGTCATAAGGACTACCGACATAAGTGAAAACTCACAACATTGCACTAACTGTGTACTCTGGAACATTGGAATAACTGGCGCTCGGACGAATAAGTACATACATTTTTAGACAGTTTATTAATTAATCAAAAATATGATTTGCTGCACAAGCTGAATACAAAATATCGATATTACATGTACACGGGCTTCTATACTACGTGCCCCTAGTCTGACGCAAGCGCAATACGTTACAAGCATGTCGACGTTATCGGTGATGGCCGGTGACGCGAAATCACAAGAATTTATTCATGCAAAAATTCAAACACGTATTTAATACAGTCGAGTATATACAATATCTGGCACAAGAGCAATACGCTACCAGCATGTCGAGGTCATCGGTGACGCGAACCCATAAGCTTGTCTCCTACCAGTATTTTTTTAATCATTAGACGTGGGTAAAGGTGTTTTCAGTTAATAAAATAATAAAGAAGATCGATTGGGTAACAGAGGACAGAGATGTTCTTAAGTTTTTTCCTTCTGTCTATTCATATATGTATAGATCTTAATAGACTGTTTTATGGATATATAGTGAAAATATGAAACACACACAACACAAAAAAAAAATATAAAACTTCGTGCGAAATCTTATAAGAACTCACTGTATATGAGTTCGAAATACATATCGGCTCAGTCGGTTATACGCATTTGGGATGCTTGGATTTACGTCATCTTCAGAAGTCAGGAACTCGTGCCGACGGGATGATTGCTTGTAACATCGGGATTACTCGGTAACTGGTGTTTCGGAGTGCACTGCTAATGGCAAGTCGGGAGAGTTTGCCCGTGACGTACGTGTAACTCGTGTCGTAACAAGATAAACCTCTGTCGGACGCGTCGGAAACTTGGTTAACTTGGATTTATGGTCGTGTTGTGTTTCAGAGTTTTGATTTAGATGTTCCGTTTAGTCAATTCTTTTCTGTATTATTTACTAAATACACAACATTTTTCGTTTTCTAAAACTCCTAACTAATATTATAATTATAAATGAAAGTGTGAGTTTCTGTGTTTGTTACGATTTTACGCCTTAACTGATCAACCGACCGTCATGAAATGTTGTATATAGAAAGAAAGAAATAGTTTATTGTTGGAACAATCATACAAGTACAATAAATTAAACAAACAGATTCGACAAAATAAATCCATGTGAATAAAGAGAAGAAAAAAAAATCCCACAATTGGTAAACCCACTCAGCAAATATGTGCAGTACAGTAGTACTGCAGCGCTGATGTTCAACGGGAGCTCATATAATAAACGGACGTTCAGTCGGTCATGTTAATGTTACAAAATGAAAAAAAAAACCTATAAGTACAAACAAATAGATGATCACATTAAATTAGGTATAGCTACTGCAGCTACAAATTCAAGAACAAATCTGTCTGCATCAAAACCTTAATCAAACAAATGAAACGTTATGAGGAGTCCAGAAAAGTCCTGTTCCTGAGCTATAAGTCAAATATATATGAACGCGAGCGAAGACGCGTCGAAAAGCTAGTGTTAAATAATTTCAATGTGCAGCTAGTGAAATGTTGATCTGGAAAAGGGAACTTCCTAAACGATTCATAAAACTTATGTTCGAGTAAAGCTTGTGACGACATACCTAAAAACTGATATGATTGACTGAAAATAATCAATATTAATATCGATTTGTTAAAACTCAAAATACGGTTATATCGATATATGAAAGTACGAAGTATCGATAATAATTTAAGTCTTTGGAATTATTAATAAACTCGAAGTTATTTCTGTTCTTGTTTATTACTTTGATAACCATAGTAGGTTTATTAAAAACTAGCGGGCCCGATGGAAGTTGTCCCGCCCTGATAATAAAAAAAAAACTTTGACAAATTATATACCTAAAACTTCCTCATGAATCACTTTAACTACTGGGGGAATCCGCATGAAAATCCGTTCAGTAGTTTTTGAGTTTATTGCGAACAAACAGCCAGAGGCATACAGAGCCAGACTTTGTCTTATAATATGTATTGAAAACTATAATACTGAGTTACGATGGTTGATATACCATTTATCAATATGTTTATGTATTCGATATATATCGATAAAATCGATAATATGGTATACCTCGCTTTTCAGCATTTTATGTCATTAGGCCATTTTACTTACACTAATGTTATTATAATTACAAATGCGAATGTCAGTTTGTTTGTTTGTTAAGTTTAGACGAATTAACTATTCAATCGATCGTTAATGATATTTGATAGTGAAAAAACATCGGGTACCTTTCATCAAGAAAAAAAAATGATGTTCCCGTTGGTTGGTTGGAAAGGTAAAATGTAAATTTATGCAAGCGAAGCCGCGGAAAAGCATTAGTTCTTTATATATTATTGTCTAATCTGTAATATTTTATTTGCACATTTCTCTGAAACACTCAATATTCATACTAAATGGTTATTACGAAGAGTATAGCCTGAATTTTTTCCCGTACGTATTCCTCGACGTAATAAAATGCGACAGGGTGTGTTCCCGTCGTACGCAATACGGGAATTCTTTATCACTTCTCTGATAAACAGAGGAGTGGGAATGTGATTTCGGCTAATACCGGTTTTAGGAGCGATCCCGACGCTTGTGGACCGCGTTTAGGGATGTTTCCTTTGGGTCGGTCTTATCTCCGGGGATACCGTGCTCTTAATGCTAAATTGGATTTCTTTGGATGTACTTTTTTGTTATTATTCTGAATATCAAAAAGTATTCTATCACATAAATTATTAAACTAATTCGAATTATGTGGAAGTGTTGTAAGAGATTTTCAATGTTCGTGTCATGTATATCCTTTTATAAACGATTTGGGAATTTTACTTAGAAGGAGCGGTGCAATAAGGTTTTTTTGAAAGAAAAACGTGGCGCAAGACGATCTAAACTCGTTTGCTATAACTCATGCTTTTTTTAAAAAAGTGTGTGTGTACTTATGTACACGCGTTAGAGGCGTTACTTCTTTGGCGTAACAAGACAAAAATCTTTTCACAAATTTAATCTTTCGCCTTATTCTACGTTTGTAGAAAAAACGACACTAACAATAGAAAAAAGGTATTTAATACGTTGAAAGTTTTAATACAAAGAAATACAAACAACAAATACAAAGAAACAAAATGTAGACTATAGCTAACTTCAGGGTGTCGGTTTTTCGTGACGGTGTGCGCGCGCATTGTAAAAATTTACTCTCATCATTTTTCCCTAACGAGCCAAAAGAAGTATAACTTCAAAAATTCCTCATAAATATCATGTAAACAGTTTCGTAAAACAAATGAATAAAATTTCGAAAGTTATAACAAACGCAAATTCACGAGGACTTTTCGCTGAAAACGTGATTATACCAAAAATTTACTTGTATCGTTTTGCGGCACGTGTTGTTTTTGACAGATTTTTTTTTATTCCTCGTGTTATTTTTTATCAAAAGGAAGCCTTTTCGAAGGCGTTGGAAATATTTAATTTTGAGCAACCAGCCCAGTCTGTACCAGTCTAGTACAGTATTTTTTTTGTTAATGTTTGTGATTCTTTATATGCAATATTGCATGGACTATAGTATCTATTCAATAAACGATTGATCCCAATAATGTGAATGAAAGAAGTTTCCATTCTTTCCAAACCTCTATAGATAACACAATCAATTATCATTCTAAGGCTCTGATACAATCAAGGAGTTAATTTAACTCTGACAACACCGCACACGAAACTATTATTCTGAGTTGATCCCCCGACTTTGCTCCGGCGCTCTGGTACCCAAATGTAATTGATTCTGGCACGAAATTCCTCGGAACTTGAGCGAACTCGACTAATTCTCATCGTGATTGAAAAGTTCTCCGGGCTACCTCGTCGTCCCTTGGCATCCTATCTTCGCAATAGGGATTTGTTTTAAAAATATGCAGTTTTTATCTCATGTTTAATTCGTACTACAGTTCGTCTTTATTCATCAAGGTTTATAACCTTATCAAGGGATCAGGTTAATTGATTCGTAGGTTGCTGCGCTATTGTTGAAGATGAAAATCGGTTATATCTTTTAGATTGTTGTTTAGTGAACTATTCGTGAACTTATACGTCCTAAGTAATATTGTAAATGTGAATATGAATTTGCTTTTCTGTTACACTTTTTCTAATTTATCAGGATTAATCATATAATTAATCAGCCGGTTATCATGAAATATACAATGAAAGTTGTTAGCAGTACACAAAAAGGGTCATACGGTACCTTCATCCAGAAAAAATCTACTGTTCTTAATGTATAGATCGAGTCATCATCGGTATTACTTCTCGCTGTCCTGATATAAGCTGTTTTACTGTATTGTTTTTTATATATTTTTATCTGTAGTTTTTGTATTGTTATGTGTGTGTTTATATTGCCACTGGGTATTTTGAAAATGAAATGTCTCCTAAGTTTTGCTTTTAAGAGATCGCACCGATAAGGCCGCCTGACTGTACATATATATTGTAAACTGCTGTTTAGTTTTGCATATTTTTAAGGTGTTCAATGAAGAGTTTATTATTTTTAGAGTGTCGTATAGGATAGATACTATTACACTTAAAATAATTAATGTAATACCGACAATATTACAATTAAAAATTAAAAACATTCCACAATTAATCAAGATAAAATATGTAGGTAGTGCTGAAGAAACGGCAAAACTATTTTTTGCGCAAACGAAGGCCCCCGTAACCGCTGGTAGTAATTAGGAATAGGGGAGCATCGTAATTTGGTTTTTGTTTACATTAATTACTCGCAAATTTTCTTAAATGTGCGGAAGATATCTGATCATTATTTAGTGTTTTCTTGTAAACTTTAATTGACCACTTCTCTGTTCGCCGTCGGAAAGGAACGGCGTCTAATCGTCCGAGAAATTATTAAGGCGGGCAGAAGTTGGGCGCCGCCCGCCCTCGACGCGATCTATTGCGTTCCCATGGCAACGCCCGAGACTTGAATCAGTTAAACGAATGATGAACTCGCGACCCTCGCTACCGTTTCCACTTATTATAAGCCTTATCTGCATTTCGATTTATTTAAAACAATGAACACTTTTTGAGTATGAAACTCTTGTCTAATCATAGATTTCGGAAGTGAAATCTTCTTTAGGCGCGTTGAGCGTTATTTTTGGCAGGAGGTAAAGTTATGATTTCGCGTCATGACATGCTAGTAAAGCGTAACCGAACGTATTGCGTGAAACTAGCGACGCGTAGTATAGCGGCCTGAGTACGTCTAATATTGTTCTTATGTATTTAAATTGTGTCTCCAATCACACGTTTGATCAAATAATAAACTGTATATAATTATTGTTTGGAGTGCCAATAGATGTGAGAATCAAACTAATGTTAATAATTTCAATATACAAATTAGGAATTTTAAATAATTCATACTATAATCCATTTGAAAATTCAAAAGAGAGCACAGTTATTTCATTGTTATGAGTGTTCACTTCTGTCGGCAGTCCGTATGACTTTTTTAGATTGTCATAATATTGTATTTGTTATATACAAGTACTAGCGGGCCAGGCAGACGTTGTCCCGCCCTGATTATAAGAAAAATCCTTGACAAACTATATACCAAAACGTTCCTCATGATTCACTTTATCCACTGGTAGAAACCGCTTGAAAATCCGTTCAGTAGTTTTTGAGTTTATCGTGAACATACAGACAGACAGACGCGGTAGGGGACTTTGTTTTATACTATGTAATGATTATAGAGACGTGGTACTTAACAACTACGTACACATGAGAGAAACGGATACTCAAAGCTGAACAATGCCTGAAGAGATTTTTGTCCGCAATCAATATGTTCTGTGTAAACATCATTATAACAACAGCCTTTATGTTTATATATTATGTTATTGAAATTCGAAAAAAAAAATCCTTTTTTTATTTAAACGTTATTTATGTTTTTTTTAGTAAGGCTTGTGTATAGTACCTTTATATAAATTGGATATTTTTTATATTTCGTTTTATTACGTCAGCTACGAGCATGTACAAAGACGTTAGTATTTGGAGTGAACTTAAATTCAGTGATATTTTTTTTTGATGTACTTACATGTTTTTTAACGATAAGAGTGTTATGGTAAAATTTCTCATTTCATACGGTTTATTTGCTATGTTAATATTTGATATGCTTAATAATTTGTACTCAGTGTGATAAGTCGTTTAATTCATTTACCTTATGTGAGCAGTTATAACTCGGAGTGGTATTTGTTGATATTTGCCAAGTTTGTTACGTCCTCGGTAAAGTAAATAAGTATTTGTATAAAACTTCGCAATGTGACAACAGTCGCTGGCGACTCGCCACTTTTCGAATCGCTGCGGTACTTTATTATGCGCATTATTCGCTTGTATTTTTGTTTCAACTCCTTATGAACGTTTAGGTATATACATATTGTATATTACGAGTTCCTATGTATTTTAAAATATAAAGCTGTGCTTCTATCCTAATTTGAATTTATAATAATAATAAAATATTAATAATCCTGTAGATGGACGGATGATTACTCTTTCATGCGAAAACTATTTAACTAATTTCGATGAAACTTTACTGTAATATGGGTTATATGTCAGAGTAGCTTATAGACTTTAATTTATAAATATGTTGTTTCAATTGACCAGGACATAACGATAAGCATCAAGTAAGTTTGAAAATATCCTTTATAAATTAACTGTTCGAGAAAATTACAAATACAGACGGAATCGCGGGTTGCTGCTTGTTTTATCAATACTTATTACTAGCAACAGTCGACGAGCACACTTTAATTACGATATAATATTTATGAATCTGAATATACCTTTCTATTAATTATAAGATTTTTTAGAATCGGATTAATATTAGAGGTTACTTCCTACAACATACAAACGTTACCTCAATATTAATTATATTATTTGCTATTTAATAGTACGTCGCAATTAGAGAATGTCTTCTTCGAATATATAAAACGATATTGGTTTTGATATCATACCACTACATCTGTAACGTGGCCCGTACGAGAAATCGTTTTAAAAAGTGATTAAAAGTAAAACCGCAAGTAACCGCGTTCGTAATGAAGCACCGGCATAATGAAGTTCTAATTAAATAACAAGTTAAATTACGGGTTAAACGATGAAGAGCGCCGCGCCGCTCCATCGCGACTCGACTCGATCTTTTTAATCAGTCTTTAAACATCCACTTTGTATGTACACAGGTACGCTTCGTTAGATGCCCTTATTTAACTTTCCTTACAATTAAATAGTGCCGACTTCTTGTTTTACTTTGGTTGTCGCGACGGCGGGGTCTATGACCGACGACGTGACGCCACGCGACGCGTTTGTTCGTTGCCATAGCAACGAGTATGTACTTCCCTGCAAACGTTATTCTTTTAAAAACTCAGCCTGAAGGGGTTTCTTATGAATGTGTCACCTTTAAACTTTCATAACTCATTAGCATCTCTTTGTACGCGTGTATGATTACCGTTCTTTAAAAGGAATCATATAGAGCCATGTTCGGATGGGACAATGGACATCACACCAATCTATAGGTAAATTCTTGAATTATAGGTGTAATAAATAAATAATAAAATTGGCAGATATAATCTATATATAAATAGGTACCAGGGAAAAGAGTAAGAACATCTACCTCCTGTGTTTCTCACAACCGATTTTCTCCATTGTTTTTTATATTGTAACTATTGACGAGCTTTAGTGTTATCAAAAAAATGGAAAAGGTTTTTCTCTGTAGCCGAAGTTCAATCGCTGGACGAGCACTCGTGTTTGTTATCGGATTTTTCCCGTGACTTTCTGTGTTTTTCATATTAATTGCTTTCGTAATAGTAATAAAAATTATACAGAATAAGTATTCAAGATGCAAAGTGACTATATACTTCTTTAGTGAAAAGTCTCTTTACTATCGGTTCACAGGGTTATTATTAGAAAGGTAAACAATATACAAGCGTGTTTTATAATGTTCGTACTCCTGTTCAGACCAATGTATAAAACTCATAATAAATATCCTTTCTATTATCTTTCTGTATATCTAATGTTATTGTTGGAAATAAGCATTTCGTGTTTCCCGGTAGACGCGATCCGTCGTATCTAGCAGGCGACGTGCAAAAATATACGGCAGAAATGGAATTATTTATCGTTCCATTTCCAAATTAACTTGTGTTCATATCGTAATATATTAATCGATTCCCGCTTGTTGGTAGCTATATCTATTTATAACTGCCTAACGCGATAGATAATTCTGTACCGGCCGCGAGGACCATTATAGCGTTTCTCGAAATTTCCTTAGAAGGGTCCATCCGTTATTTGAATGCTTTCAGTCTTTTATTTGTTATGATTACATCAAATAAACATCAGTAGCCTTTCTACCTTCGCAAAGAAACGTAATAAATCGAAATATGCCCGATACAATTTTTCGAACATGGGTCGTTCAAGTCACAGATTTACGCACGTGGTCACAACAATCCATTACGTGTTTAGATATAATTTATCGCTGTGTGTGTTTATATTATTCTATATATTTGATAAAAAGTACTAATACGTATTTTTTGTTGCATTTTTTTTTGGGTTGAGTAAGAGTGTTTTGCCTCTGAAAATGTTCTTAATGGCCGTTAAAGCTATTAATTGAGCTTGTATCAATTTACATAATTACACATCTCTGTTCTGTTCCGGTCGAATGGAGACGGTAAGGGTTTTTATAGAGTAGCATTTTTTTAATATTTTCAAGCCTGTGCGTTATATAACGCGATTGTAGTTACAATGTGTATGGGCACGTAACGTTGGCTGATGGAGCGTGAATGGGTCGCGGCGGAACTGCGCTCCGATGCGTCCATTGTCATCTCCCGTGTGCCAAACTATACATATGTAATATGTAGAATATTAATGTTTTTATTTTTCGTAGTACTTCTACATCGTAATATGCTACTCGTAGTTAGGCGTATTTTATTTTATTATTTTATTGAACCGAATTTCATATAATGTTACGTGTTTTGAAATAGTTCTAAGGGTTGAATGAAAAGTAAGATCTAGAATAAATATCGTTATGTTTTTACTCTATTTTTTTATAAGTGCTAATCAGTAATGAAAATGAATACCACTGTATAAATTAATCTAGATAAAATACTTACTTATTGAGAAACATCAAAGACTTTTTATGTGAACGAATTCGCGGATAACATTACATCTTTCAAAAATCTTTCTCGTAGGAATATTTCGTGGTCGAAATTCATTTATGTAAATAACTTCTTTTATAAGGCAGACAAGAAGCGCGTAATGTGTTCTTAAATTTTGGGATAATATAGGCAAATAGGGATTTTTCTCCCGCGTTTAAATCACATCGTCTTTATTATTACATCTGTGAGAAGTTTCAACTTTCGCATTACATTTTAACGTTCATCATTGTTTTTTTGCCTTTATCCCACCTAAGTAGGGTCGGCACAACATGTTTTCTTTTTCCACTATCCCCTATTAGATGTCATCTCTGTATTCACACTTTTTATACACAATACATTCATACCTTTTTCGGGTTTCCTCTATTCCTATATCCACCATCATACTCAAAACTTTTTTACATGGTTTTCAGCTCTCCTCATGACCTGTCCATACCATGCTAGCCTATTACCCCTCAACTATAGACTACTACTAACTATAGACAACTATACCCCTCAAGATAGAGACTATCATTGGTGCTATTTTCAAACTTCCTCCGGTATGTTCATTCTTAATCGTATCCATTCTGGTTAAACCACACGTCTACCTTAACATTCGCATCTCTGCCACGTGTAGTTTTCTCTCATCCATCTCTTTCGTAGCCCAGCAGTCAGATGCATACAGCATGACTGGTCTTATAATATTACAGTTAAACACATTTCTTATAATACATTTTAGCGTACACTTTTTTAAATTAACTAAAAAAATCTACATAAAAATCGAGTAAGTTATTGTAAGGATTTGAAGATGAAGCGAAAAGGGCGTCAGTTGATAGTGTCTTCGGATACAGCGCCCATAGACGTAGACTGGAATCCTTACACTAAGTCGGATTTCTGGGCGAACGACACCACCGTCAAGTCTCACCATAGTACGATGGTACCGCTTTTTCTAAATTCGTTTGGCTAGCTACCACCGCCAAGTTGAAAATCTGAAAACGAAGTGCTTGATTTGTACCGGCAGCTACGCGTTAGCGTGTTTACCATCTTAGATAATATTGTCACTTAACTTCATATGAGAATGTGGTGAACTGCTGAAATCTATAAAGTATTTAAACTTGAAAAGATTTGTTATTTTTTGTTTTTAAGTGTTACCTGATGTTAAGTGATCACCGCCGTCCATAGACACTAGCAACACCAGGGGAGTTCGTTGCCGGCCTGTGTTGGGGGAAGGTGGGAAAGGGGGGAAGGGTAAGAGGAGTGGGGAGGAGAGAGGAGAAGAGAGGGAAGGGGAGGTGGGCCTCCAGCGCTCTCACTTACCGAACGAAACGCAACAATGCTCTAGCACTGTTACTTCACGTCGGTTTTCTGTGAGAGGGTGGTACATACAATCTTAGTATAATTTGTGGATTTTGTAATAGCTACAGTAATTTTAACTCATTAAGTACGTAACTAAGTATAAAGTTAATAATATTTTTAACTAGCGGGGCCGGCAGACGTTGTCACGCCCTGATTATAAAAAAAAATCCTGGACAAATTATATACCAAAACGTGCCTCGTGAATTACTTTATTCACTGGTGAAAACCGCATAAAGATCCGTTCAGTAGTTTTTGAGTTTATCGCGAACAGACAGACGCGGTAGGAGACTTTGTTTTATACTATGTAATGATTTAGTTTTCCTAATAATTTTATCAGTTGTTTTTTTTTAAATAATTAACAGTCCCTATTTGTTAAAACGATAATTAATGTTATCGCCGCGTGTCAAAGTATTAACAGTTTTTTTAATTATAATTGAATTTTGTAACAGGAAACAAGTAATTATTTTTTTGTATCCCTGTATTATATATAGTATTATTTATTTTGATTCCAATTTGCGTTTTGTTTGAATTGTGTTTTAAATGGGTGTCTAACTTTCGTATGAACTTCTGAATGGGAAGACAAGATAAAACGTTTATTAATTTTATTTTTTCAAGATTTGACTGTTGATATTATTTAAAAAAGTGAACGTGTGCTTATGATCACATGATATGAGTGAAAACTTATAAATAAATACGTCCATTATAAAGTTGTTATAGGTATCTATATTTATCAATGTTTATATGTAAACAAGTTATAGTAAGATTGAAACATGCGTAATATATACATTTGACACATTATACTATTGTATACAAAATTTATACAATGTTTAAATCTATATACAAAGTTAACATAATGTGATTATAATACGTAATAATAAAAACGTTGCACTCCTTCTCGGACAGTAAACGTGATAACGACTGGAGCCCAGTAACTCCGATTCAACGTCACCGACCTGAACGTGACGAGTCACTCTTGTTTATGCGCAAGAAGAAATTTTCATTTTATAAATTGATTCATTTAAATTTAAATTGGACTTTTCGATTCTACGTAAATATATAGGTACAAAAAGAAACTTTAATCTGATAGAGACGTTTTAATTTCAGGGAACAAAACTATGGATAATAATGGAGTACCTCGGGGGCGGTTCCGCCCTCGATCTGATGAAGGCGGGCAGCTTCGAGGAAATGCACATAGCGGTGATACTTCGCGAGGTGCTCCGCGGCCTCGACTATTTACACTCGGAGCGGAAACTGCACAGGGACATTAAGGCGGCTAACGTGCTTCTCAGCGAAATGGGAGACGTCAAATTAGCTGATTTCGGTAAATTATATTTCTATTTATTTATTTATTATTCAACTTCTTCAATTCCACAACGTCTTTAAAACGGATCTATCGTATAGTGGACTTGATAATTACACTAGGTTCTGCCTGTGACTTCGTCCGCGTGGAATAGTTACTTTGGGCTAACGCTAACACTCAGTGGAAGCTCTCAAAAGAAAAAATAAACCCAATTGTGAAACATTCTTCGTTGTTGCTTCGCTCCTATTGGTCTTAGCGTATTGATATACAGCGCATAGCCTTCCTCGATAATTGAGCTATCTAACACTGAAATAATTTTTCAAATCAGACTAATAATTCCTGAGATTAGCACGTTCTACCAAACAAAATCTTCAGCTTTATAATAGTAGTATAGATACAACTTCTTCAATTTCACAAAGTAGTCCGGTGAAGCTGTTAAGACCTAGCTAGGTCAATAGCGTAGTCAGTTCGAAAAAAATAATTCACTACGTCTTTAAGGCGAATTTATTGCATAATGGGTTATATTATATCATTATATTTATATTATAGTATATTTATATTATAGTATATTTATATTATAGTATAAAACAAAGTCCCCTACCGCGTCTGTCTGTCTGTCTGTTCGCGATAAACTTAAAAACTACTTAACGGATTTTAATGCGGTTTTCACCAAAGGATAACGTGACGCATGAGGAACGTTTTGGTATATAATCTGTCCAGGTTTTTTTTTATAATCAGGGCGGGACAACGTCTGCCGGGCCCGCTAGTATTATATAATACATGTATCTGAAAAGTATGAGGGCGTAAAGCAGAACGATAATGTATAACCTCACACGGCTTTTTAGATATTTTCCAGTGTTTGGGCATTCTAAGAGATGATCAGAAGTAGTTTTATCAAGGATATGTAGTATTTGTAAGTTGTAATAGTAATACAAAACAAAACAAAACCAAGTTTTATTTAGTACAAGCAATAACGAATTGTCAAATACAAAACTCAACGTTTTATACTACATCATTTTAGATATTAGCGTAAAGAAGACTGATTAATGTATATTTGAAAAAAAAAAAAAAACTGCAAAAGTGATTTATTACGAGTATAATAATTAAGGTTTACCGTCGCGTTAGTATTTATGTTACCGTGGTATGCGTTTCTGTATTAGATGTTCGACATAAAAGATTTCCTCCTTTTTGTTTTTTAATTGTTAACTGTCATCTGAATCTCAAAGCTAAGGAGTCGGTCATGACCATATATAGTGGTTTACAGAGGTCACGGGTGTGAAACTCGTTGTGCCTTACAACGCCCATTGTCCAGTCAGGTCACGGCTATGCACTTTTACCTGCTGAATTCATTGTAAATTATTATCCCCTTCAAAACCGGTTGTTGGGCTATCCATACCGATTCGTTCTTATCTTGTTTAAAGATTGATTGAATTTTCGTATAAATACGCGAAAGTAATTTGTATTCAGAACTTTTCGATAAATAATTGAGTAACAAAAATAGTAATTATATAGGAAATATATTTCGCTTACTAATCATTAAATGCGTCTCGCGAGTATTATGAATTAATTGGACACTAGTGTCCAAAGTTACCAGCATTAACGGACTGTAAAAAGATTTTGAGAATTATGTACATTTTAGTGACTACCATGAAAGTTGGCCGTGCCATGTGTACCACCCATGGTACACGTTGGACATAATCTTTAGACTGTGTGTTGTACCTCCCGTGGTACACGATCTGTTATCACAGAAAAGGAAATATTACTTATGTCATGTTATGTATGATGTTGTGACGTAATATTGTACATCTGTTTTTTTGTCTAAATATCAAATGGCCTGAAGGACGTGTGAGACAAAAATGGCTTGGCCCGGAACATGCTAAGTATGTTTCCATAGAGAATAATTCCTTGCTATCCATTTAATGGCGGTGCGGTATATCGACCAATCGTTATGAATATTGGTGTGCTTACGTGTACACAGACAATATCTTCGTACTATCCATTTTCCTAAATGAATTATGGATCCGTCACTAAATGACGTTGCAACGTATTAAATTCAACTGGTCGCCTATGAACATTGGTTCTATATATTTTACACACAGATATTTATATAATATTCAGTTTATACAAGAAACTCAACTATTTTATACAACAAAGGAGTGTAAGTAACGAAGAAAATGTAACGAAATCTCTATTTTTCTGTACGATTTTTATACAAGCCTTGTCTTGACAATTGCAAACACAACGATAAAAGAATTACTCAAATAGGTCCAATCGTTCTGTAGTAATGTGCTTACACATATAGAATAAGACAGTTGATTTTCATTTATATAGATAACTAGCTGTGTCCGTGATGTTGTCCGCGTGGATCCTAATGTAAAAAAAAAAACAGTGACTAATAAATTTGATTGAAATATATTTTATTGCTAACTAGCCAGTCCGGCAGACGTCGTCCTGCCCAGATTATAAAAAAATCGTAGACAAATTATATACCAAAACCTTCCTCATGAATTCTATCCACTGGTGAAAACCGCGTGAAAATCCGTTCAGTAGTTTTTGAGTTTATCGCGAACAGACAGACAGACAGACGCGGTAGGGGACTTTGGTTTATACTACGTAATGATGATTCCAAGACACCTGCAACAATTTTTTTACAAAAATTCTAAAAAGTACCATCACGATAGATTTATACTATTATTATATGTATAGATATTAAACAAATGTGACTTATCACAAAATAGTTTATAGAGAAATGATTTAAAAATAACTATTTCATTTACGAATCACTTATAGAGGAATCGATATTTAATATATTTTAAAAGTAGTCCGTCCGTATGAACATTGTCTTAAGTATAGACCCAATATACATAAGATTGGATGCAATTATTTAACTCATACGAACGAGTGTTTCAATTTAAGACTCATTGATGTCTATATGTTGTATCGTGCTCCCTGTCTATTTTATTGTTTATTGCATGATACACCAAGGAGTGGAGAGTATATCATATGAAATCGTAATGGATGACCGACCGATCCCTCGTGCCACCTATAAACCGAACCGACCGTGGCGTTCGAACAAGAACATTATTTACTGCATCTCTTTATCTACTGTAACACGTCGGTGGACCGGAAGAATTTGAGGCGATATCGTGTGTTTCGAAGTGAAAACCATATTGCATTTAATAAAGCAACCATGGGTTTCCAATTAATAAGCAATAATTCTAAGTAAGCGGTATAGTTATCTTCTTGTAGAGAAGTGATTCCTTCATATGCTAAAAATAATAAGTGATTGAACAATTTGTATTGCTTTAATCAAATAAGATAAACTTGATAGCGTTTCCGTGTTGGTTCTCTATGGCTGGAATGTTTCGCAAGGCCTGAATTGAATAGAGTTTCTTTAATTTTGATAGTTATACAAATGATAGTAATGTAATTAGTTTTAATGATAAAAGACCGGCATAATCTAAATACTAGAAACTGTGATAAACTGGTGGTCCCATGTTTCAGACTTAGCAAAACCAGTAATAGTTTTTTTAGGTAATAGTGTTAGGTTCTACAATAAAGTCCCAAAGCATGTTACCGATTTGCCGAACTGTAAATTTAAGCGCCACGTCAAACGGGTTCTAGTTTCAAAAGGATATTATAGAGTGGATCAGTATGTGAATGATAGTGATGTATGGAATTGACTCCTCTCTGTGCATCCACTAAAAGCGTAGTATGATATATTGGAAATATATGTTAAAAAAATGTACCCGATCGAGATTCTTGCCGGTTCTTCTCGATGACTGGGTTGTTTTCCGAACCGGTAGTAGTCGTTGACGTTCATAAGTGCCCTATTAGGGCCTAAACTGAATAAAGTATTTTTGATTTTGATTTTGAATGATTTCGTTTTTCACTAACGTGTTTCATTCTATCGTTATTTTAATGCTGTTATGTCTTTTTTTTTAAGTAACCTAAAAGTCGCTTTTGTTTTGTCTGTTTGTTCGTTTTCTATGCATTGCCATACCGTTCAACCGATTGCAATATAATTTTGCATACACGTTGTCATGGATAAAGAAGAGGACATGAGGTATCTTTTATCTAAAAAAAAGTACTGTTCCCGAGCGATAGTTCAAAGTGTACATTAATGCGAAAGTTATTAAAAAAAGATATTAAAAGTAATAGATGGTATTTCAAAGTCGGAGTAAACATGATGCCAAACAATTTTGGTAGGTGGTAAAGCCACGCTGAAGCTATTACTGGTTTCAGAATGAATGGGTCGGCTCGCCCGGGGTAGTACCACCCTCTCATAGAAAACCGACGTGAAGTAACAGTGCTTGCATTGTTGCGTTTCATTCGGTCAGTGAGAGCGCCGGAGGCCCATCTCCCCTCTCCTCTCTCCCCTCCCTCCCTTTCCCCCAAACATAGGCTGGCAACGCACTTTCGACTCCACTGGTGTTGCTAGTGTCTATGGACGGTGGTAATCACTTAATATCAGGTGACCCACCTGTTCGTTTGCCTACTATGACATAAAAAAAAACAGCATTTAAATGTCAAATAATATAAAATATGTAATGCAACATGTGCACGTAAATTGGGTAATATTGCTCTTTGGGGTCTCGGTAGTGTTCTCGAGCGGGCCGAGATCATCACAAAGTCTTGATTTTGCTGATAAAAGATGTTTCACTATTACTTAGGCCGCATTACGGTCTCTAGTGCCGCTGGCTTCGGGCCAATGTTTGAACGGTCCATGATGCGACGCGCGAACCGAACGAGCTCCGCCCTTTAGCACCTACAAGTATACTGTACAATTTTACAAGCGCTCTTCAAATAAAACGGTGTTTATGTAAATGTTTTATCGCTCGTCTTGGAGTGTCGCTTTGAATTCAAACGGTTACGTCTGCTTTTTAGAACATTATTTTGTCTCTTTCGGTTATCTGTGAGAGTCGACATTTTTTTAGTAAAAATATTCGTCTTATAAGGGCTCTCGTCTGGTGATTGGTGGCAGATCGATTTCGCAATGGTAAGCTAACTAGAATACCACTGAACGTAGACTATTATTTTAATCTGATTTAATTGTAATCTAAGATAAGAGAAAAATTTAATCTCAATCTAGGATACCTCGAACTCACTACCTACGATGCAGTGTGAATGCGCTAACGTTAAATAGTTATCGCTTCAAAAAATATTACTTATAGCTTTGTTTATCAATTGATATGTAAATATATTGGCTGTAAAAGAAACTAGCGAGAAGTATATGGATTTTCTCTTAAACATTTGTGTTACAGTTGTTTATTTCTTGTATATCAATTTAAATATTATGTTAATTACAATTCGTCACATTTTGAGTTACAACAGTGTGGCTTGATGGTCAATAATCGATATATAACTTCGTGGATTGTTATTACAGTTTGTTTAGATAAAAGTATCAATTAAAACCTCACAGGAAATAGGTAAATAGTTTCAATGTCAACCGAGTTACACCCGTAAGTTATTTTACTATGGGTTTTCCTTGTGATTGTGTTATCTTTAATGCCACGTTCCTGGACTCGGGTTACAGCATGTACCTACATAGAATTCGGGACTAATATCCGTGTTTCTCATACGCACATTTATACGTCATTATTGATTTTGTTGTACGATATCGTTTTGTCCTATTTATATTATGTCATTGTTATAATGGAATGCTTTCAGTAATCACAAGCTCGAAAAAGCGAAACCGACACTTGTGCGTTACATTTCAAAATGAGCTAAATACATTCTTTTTTAAGATTTCCAGTTTTTATACATCGAGAATGAAGTTCAGATATTGCCGTTCACGAGGTTTTTAGTTTTTTTTAATGATCTTCATAGTTTACATGTACATAAAATGAAGATCTTAAAAAAAACGTAAAATATTAGGAACAGCTAAAATTGTGTTTAGCTTATTTTGAAATGTAACGACACATTCACACTTTGTCTTAGTTTGGTAAATTACTATTCTACATGATCGAAAAAAATATGGACATTCCATAATATAACAGGTTTTGCTATGTTTTCATGTTACTATTTGCCTGTATATCAAATGAAAGGGGGAATTAGGCGTGTAAATCAACATTACGATACTATTATAACGGCAATAAACATAGAATTTGTCTTAACTTTATATTGGGGTAGTGCGAAAAGGAGGGGGTTGTGACAAATAAAACGCAAGAAGAGTCGAACTTTCACGGATATCTATATAGAGGCAATAACGTTTACATATTACTTACATATCTTATATATACATTTTTTCAGTACGTGTGTTATGTCATTGAACTCCTAAACATCTGTACCGATTTTGATGAAATGTTGTGTGCGTGTTCCAGTTGATCCGAGAATGGTTTACATTCACAATTGGAGCCGGTAGATGGTGATGCGGTTGAATTTGAGACGTCCAACGTCCGCCCGGCCCGCTTGTATATCTATATATATTAATAAAGAATTTGCAGATGGTTTATTTTCCATCATTTGTTACAGATTTTGTTGGTTTGATAAGGCTTATTCTGGCTGATAAAAAACTTTTTAGAGTATTCTATCTAGGCTATATATAATTATGCTATTCAGTAATTACTAACCAGTAAATTAAAATCGATAAAAAAGGTAGTAATGCTAAAATTGCGCACACAAGCCTATTCTTGAGTCGTTGGTTACGCGACTAGTCACATCAGGTTGTACACATAACTGCAGGACTAGAGAGACTTTTTTCGAAAGTCGAAAGGAGTGGGTGTAATCACCACGCCAACCCACAACGTTCAAACGACTGTTCTATATATTCTCACATACGGTGGTACTACAAGAACATTTTTTAGGTTCGGGTTTCGATACGATGTTTATCTTCACCGTCTACCGATAGTGTATGATTACGTGCATTGCATTTCACCCTACTTATTATGTGTGCATCAGCACATCTAAATTAAAATTATATTTACAGAATACTTAGACAGTCACTCGCGTTTAAGCAATCAGTTCGGTTACACGATAGCACCATTGTAACACTACTGTAATAAAATAATTGTGACCTATCAAACAACTTTATTCCCACAAACACGGGCACCCCAAGAACATATTATGTAAGGCAAGAATTTACTCATCGCCCCTGCAGATAGTGTTACTAATTTAAATGAATTCATTGGTTCTAAATTGCGGACATCGAACTAATTACTATGACTAGTATATGATAAGTACATTTAATGTTACAGGTGTAGCAGGTCAGTTGACGAATACGACCAGCAAACGGAACACGTTCGTCGGCACGCCGTTCTGGATGGCGCCCGAAGTCATAAAGCAGTCGTGTTACGACAGCAAAGCGGACATATGGTCGCTCGGCATCACAGCGATAGAGCTCGCGAAGGGTGAACCACCCAACTCGGAGCTGCACCCGATGAGGGTGCTATTCTTGATACCGAAAAACAATCCACCCCAGCTGACGGGCAGTTACTCGAAACCGTTCAAAGAGTTTGTCGAAGCCTGTCTGAATAAGGACCCCGAGAACGTAAGATTGTTACTCTTTACTATCTCCTGCTCGCGGGTTCAATCATGTTAATTAATATTTCAAAATAAAATACAGCCCATGTTACTCGTTGATAATCTGTTTGTCTGGTTAAGTTTTTCTAACCAAAAATTCAAATCCTATCTCTTTATAATAGTAGTTTAGATGTCACATGCTGTGAATTGATTATAATTTTTAAGTGAATAGACATGAGTAAAATTGAAATGTCTGTTTGTCAGCGATATTACATTCTGAAAGGCTGGTTCGCTTCTGATGAAAAATAAAGGACTTTTCAAAGTATTTTTAAGCTACATATAATTACGGTTTTTTTGTTTTGTTCGCAGTAGTGGTAAAATTTAACATTATTTTTAAAATACCTAAAAGGGTTTCCGTTTTAGGGGTGTCAGCTTTTTTAAAAATTATTTAGAATATTTTTCATAGTTATCGATAATAAAACAACTTGTGACGGCCGAATTATGCTACCAAGATAAAATCTGCGAGAATTTTTTGGTTTACTATTATGTTATTTTCTACTCTTACTCTTCTGAACATAAAGTAATTTTATATATATCTTGTGATTATCACTACATATTATAAAATAAAGTCATCTGCCACGTCTGTCTGTCTGTCTGTCTGTTCGCGATAAACTTGAAAACTACCTTTCACCAGTAGATAAAGTGATTCATGAGCAAGATTTAGGTATTTAATTTGTCAAGGTATCTTTTATTATCAGGGCGCGATAACGTCCGCCATGCTGGCTGCTAGTAGTTCATAATTTGTATATTAGTATGTAAGAATGTAGGATGGATTAATAATTTTAATACTAAGTTTTAGGTAGTAATGACTAATGTTAAGTTTGAATACAAAACTAAATAACAAGAAAGTATGTTGTAACATTACCTAATAATAGTAATATTATATATATATACTAGCGGGCCCAGCAGACGTTGTCCCGCCCTTATTATAAAAAAAAAATCCTGGACAAATTATATACCAAAACGTTCCTCGTGACTCACTTTATCCACTGGTGAAAACGGCATAAAGACCCGTTCAGTAATTTTTGAGTTTATCGCGAACAGACAGACAGACAGACGCGATAGGGGACTTTGTTTTATACTATGTAATGATAAATAAATAAATATTGCTATGATAACTGGTATTTCATGAGATGAACGTTTGATTTTCAGCGACCGACGGCGAAGGAACTACTCAAATTTCCGTTCATCAGAAAGGCAAAGAAGAACTCTTATCTAATGGATCTTATTGATAGGTATAAGAAATGGAAGGCGCAGCGCAGCGAGGAGAGCGAAACCGAATCGGAAAATTCAGATTCGTGAGTGAAATAATTATATCTTTAATTTTAAACAAATATATACGTGGGAAATGACATCTTAAATGGTAGAAAAAGAAAAATTTTACTATAGTTTTTATTCAATGGTACATGGCGTACATACAATGTTGTGTTGGCAGCCAACTAAATTATATTTTAAACCCTTTCACTATATAACAATGCGTTACGGGGAGTTCTAGGTCTTTTGTTTAAACGGACTTTAAAAATATTTTCAGGGTTGTATTGATAGTACGGAAGGCATATTTATTTTAAAGGTGGTAGATACTTAAGCGAGGGTTAGACCACCTTGCAATGATTCCGTAACGAAAACCTCTTCTTGTAGAGTCTGATTATAAATGTTATTAACATACTAGGTTTTGTTCGCAGGTTCACTCACGTTAATGTAGTAAAAAATATGTTTCGATTTCTCGGGAACAATTCGATTTTGGATTAAAGTTTACATGACGATCGGTTGAGTAATTAACGCGAGAAACTATAACAAACAAACATTCGCATTTATAATATCTAGAATGTCCTCTCTTCAATATTTCATATGTTTAGTCTTTGAACACAATACCATGCCAAATGATGATGTCGTGATTGGACGGACAAATATACATATATATGAATATAGTTTGAATGACGGTAATACAACAACTGATGATATAATATTAAGATTGAATCAAGTAGACGTGAATGCAACAATGATATAACGGTCGATTCTTTGCTGGAATCGAGGAGACTGTATTCTAATCATTTTCCATAGAGTTTTTGTGGCAAATCAGAATTCATGTTCTCCGTGATATTATTTCCCATCCACTCCACTTGTTTACAATAACCAAACTATATTACGTAAAACACCCACCAATATTACAAAATATTGAGTCAATTAACACCAAGATTATGAATCTTTATATAATAATAAAAAAAAGTAAAAAAAGCCTTCTATTTCGTGGACAAAAATAACAGTTCAGATTCTTATCTTAAACGTAACCTGCTTAAGTTTCTAATTTTAACATAGAAATACTTGTATGTAGTTGTTTTTTTTTATATTTCCAGAACCCCTTCTCGAGTGAAGGACTCCTCCAAAGATTTCCAACGTTCCGTATTTTGAGCTTTTTCTATCCGATCTTACGAAAGTCGAAATACGTAGAATGATATTAGATAGGCACATATATTAAAACATTCACAACGTGTGGAAATTTAATGGTTTACTATGTATCCACGAATAGCTGAGTTAAGCTACCGGGGAAATGTTAAAAAGAGTGCCTCACGGTGCCCCTATATACTTTGTATGGGGCAGCAGGCCGCCGCGGTGCACACTTTGGGAATCGCTGGGCTAATGATTGTCGTTCGATATGTCGTTCCAGGGAGGAGAGCAGCCGCGGCGACATGGAGGCGGACGAGCCGTGGATAATGACGGTGCGCGGCGGCGCGGGCGCGAGGGCGCTGCACCCGCCCGCGCACCTCCCGCCGCTCCCGCCCCAGCACGAGCACGACAACAAGCGGCGCGCGCACAACGACGACCCCGGTATGCAACGCAACTATCACAACATTTTTTTTAAGTTATATTTCTTTTGGCGCGTTAGGAAAAAATGATGAGAGTAAAATTTTACGATGCGCGCGCACACCGTCACGGAAAACCGACACCCTGAAGTTATTACGATGCGCGCGCGCGCACCGTCACGAAAAACCGACACCCTGAAGTTATTACGATGTGCGCGCACACCGCCACGAAAAAGCGACACCCTGAAGTTATTACGATATGCGCGCACACCGTCACGGAAAACCGACACCCTGAAGTTATTACGATGCGCGCGCACACCGTCACGTAAAACCAACAAACACCCTAAATTTAGCTATAGTCAACATTTTGTTCCTCTGTATTTGTTGTTTGTATTTCTTTGTATTAAAACTTACGATGTATTAAAAACCTTTTTTCTATTGTTAGTGTCGTTTTTTCTACAAACATAGAACAAGGCGAAGGATTAAATTTTTGAAAAGATTTTTATCTTGTTACGCCAAAGAAGTATAACTTCTAACGCGTGTACATAAGTACACACACGTACACTTTTTTTACGTGAAAACGTCTTATAAATCGATGAACGCCTGCTGCACGCATAAAAAAGCATAAGTCATTGTCACGTTCTGCCTGAGCGCTCGGTGCAAGCGAGAGCGCGGAACAAGCGATAGAGAGGCGCGATCGGCCTAAGCGGTCGCCTTGTGACGCATGTAATTAATCAGTATAATTTAAGTAAAAAAATAGTTGAATTAACGAGTGCAAATAAATATTAAATCAATTAAATTTCTTTGTATTATACAAAATAGCGATAATTCATTGATAATAATTCAATACATAAAAGTATGCAATTTTTTTATTAATGTTTTCTTATCACGTGAAATTATCGTCCGTAAATCGGACTTTACAGTCAACCATTTTTTTTTGACAAACCAATCTTCTATTAGATTATTACTGCCATTGTCGAGTATGGATTACAAGTTTCTTGCAACGATTTCAATGTTCTAGCAAAATGGTGTCGCTCTTGTTAGAACTTTCCAGGAAGTTTTTGTTGTGTCTCAGAATGGTATTATTTTCCATCCACTTCACTTTTGCACAATAATCAAAGTATATTACCTAAAACGCCACCAATATTGTAAAATAGAGAGCCAAATAACACAAGATTATGAATAAAATATAAAAAAAAACACTACATAACATTCCAAGATTCCGCGAAAAACTACATCAGAACACTTTTTTGTCAGCGAAAGAAACCAGGCATTCCCAAACTATTTTGCGTGCATACATGAATACTTTATTGCACTTTTTAGTTTGTACATTGTAGAGCTTAATGCCACAAGCCATTTTCTTCCAGCTACCCAGCGGTTTTGTTGTCGCGAATAAAAGTTATCGCAGTTAGTGCAAATATAAAAGAGGAGACTTTTTTTTCGAACTGATGATTAACTACGCTTTTGGCCTGACGGGTCTTCACAGTTTCACCGGACTACTAAAAGAAGAGACCTCTCAAAATGAACTCATATCTCAGACTTCCATAACGAAATTACTTTTAAGTCCCGTATTAAGTGCAGAGCAAGTTTTTAGTTCCGTGAAGTCGTGAAGGCCCATCAGGCCAATAGTGTATAGTCAGAAAAAAACAACAGCGAGCCAAAACATGCTTGAAAGACTTGTATGCCCGAACACATTATCTTGCGCGAACTTGTGTAGGATTATTGACCTGCTGAGTTTTTTAAAAGTGCAAAAGTAATACTTTTCACTAAACTCTACACGTAACACAATTTATGAATGAGTCGTTACATTTCAAAATGAAATAAATACAATTCTAATCGTTCATATAACAAGTTTAATTTTTTTAAGATTTCCAATTTTTAAACACCGATAACGTAGTTCACAATTTGCCGTCCATAAGGTTTTTAATAATTTTTTTTTGATCTTGAATCTTCATATTTTTACATGTACAAATTTCGAAGATCTTGAAAAACAACGTAAAATATTAGAAACAGCTAAAATATGATATAGCTTATTTTTAAATGTGCGACTCATTTGTACATGACTATCACATTTTAGATATAGCGACTTCCGGATATAGCGGCGACATTCAAGTGGTCCCACCAACGTTGTTATAACCGAAATCCACTGTATATTGTTGTGTTACAAGTGTATTGTGACTATTTCAAGGTCCGACAAGAAAAAAAAGGAAAGCGGTAAATATAAAGCGTCCATTTGTGTGTGTTGTAGTAGTGGGTCGAGCGGGGTCGCCGGTCCCCCCTCTCGGGAAGCAGAACGGCGCCGTGAGCGCGCGCGGGGACTCGCCCCCCACCGCCCTCGCCGCGCCCCCCGCCGCCCTCACCAACAACAACAACTCCCTCGACAAACACACGGTACGTGCACACCTTCCCTTTATACATATCCATCCCATATTTACTTATACAGGCTGAAAGTTTATACAGTAGCAATATTTATGGAGAATAGTCTGCACTCGATCCTCGTCCTAAATCAATTAATATAATAGGTGCTTAATATTTGACCCAATTATCTAGAAAAATAGAAAAATTATACGCAATCCTCTACACGTCTATGTTAAAGCACAGTGTGATCGTCGGGTGATTTCACTTTTGCTTGAAAGTGAACGTGGGAACGGCATGAACGAAACAAAAGGGTTTATTTTATTATCGAAGGTTATTAACTCCGGGTCGCCCCTTACAGGCTTTCGGCACCGGACATTGCACCTAGGTGTATGACGTATGTGTTTATACTTTTGAAAGTCTTAGAAAAAACTTCTCATTGTAGTTTATTAGTATTTGTTTTGGTATCATTATGTTAAATGTTAAATGTGACCATGAAGTATTATATCCTATAATACTGGGAGTGTTTAACCTTTCACCTGGTATATTAAGTTTTCAATCGTATATTAAAACCAGCTTACGAATACCAAAGTTTCAAATGAAAAAAAAAAACGCTCAGAAATAACTTACTTAACCCAAAAACTCAGGTGAGTTTATTAAACTATCTAGGACGAAACTTGGCAATGGGAACACATGTTTGAACAGTGCACCGTCATACACACACGTATCAAAATAACATTTTATCCGGTAAATACACCAAAATCACGGTATCAATTAGGTTTTAACTAGGTAATCGTTTCAAAAATAAATGTCTAGGCGTTCCGAATTTTGATATTGCCTTTGCCGTGTTGAATAATGACAACCATGTACTAAAAAGTCACGAATGCAGTACAACCATGAACTAAAAAATGGCGAACGCGGTACAATCATGAACTAAAGAATGGCGAACTTCGTGCAACCATGAGTTAAATAATCACAAACGCGGGACAACCATGAACTAAAGAATGGTGAACGCGATCCAACCGTTAACTAAACAATGGCGAATGCGATACAAGCGTGAATTAGAGAATAGCGCATGCGATACAACTGTGAACTAAACAATGACGAACACGGTACAGCAATGGCCTGAGGAATAGCGAAACGCGGTACCTCCATGAACTGACGAAAAACGAACACGGTACAACCATAAATTGGAGAACGTGGTTTATCATGAACTATACGAATAACACAAGGAACTAAATGTTATTAAAATTAGACGCCTGTGACGGGCAGGACATGTTTTAATGATAGAGGAGACCAGGTTATCTAAAAACCTGACCAAATGGTTGAATGGCGTGCATAAAGATTAAAAAAACGATTGGTGTGAGTGATAGTATGTGAAATGTACATTTTAAATGTAAAAAAAAAATACATTTTGTGCACTTCTCCTCCATATAAACTTTAACTATGCCAAATTTCATGTTCATCCGTTCGCGTTATTCGCTTAAAATGGAGTACAAAGTTTTCGTTTCACTTATTACTATATAGATATTTTGTATTCGTAGGCACGACAATCGTCGAATGTGCAGGTGTCTCTCGAACAGAGGAGTGTGAAGGAGAGGGAGCGGGACCGCGGCGACCGCGACGAACGCAAGGACCGCTCCGACCTTCCCAACTCCAATCGCGACAGCGTTGTATATAATAAAGCCGTGAGTTTATCACTTCACTAACTTTTACCCACGGTTTTGATCGCGTTTAGGGACCGTTCGAGTATTACGTAAGCAGAATTTTTGCAATTTCTGAGCACCGCCGCAATATCCCTGGCCAGCAAAAGTAGTCCCCCCCCCTCCCCCGGATAGTAAAAGTGACCAATGCTCTTACTCCCCCTCCTCCTGGAGAGCAAAAGTAAGCAATGCTCTTACTCCCTCTGGTCAGCAAAAATACGCAATTCTCGTACTCCCGCTCCCCCTGGGCAGCAAAAGTACGCAATGATCTTACTCCCCCTGGTCAACAAAAGTTAGAAATGATCTCAATCCCCCTCCTCCTGGAGAGCAAAAGTAAGCAATGCTCTTACTCCCTCTGGTCAGCAAAAATACGCAATGCTCTTACTCCCCCCTCCCCCTGGTCAGCAAAAGTAAGCAATGCTCTTACTCTTAATACTCTTACTACTTAAATTGATGTTAAGTATGTACTGTAGAATTAATGTCAGACGGGACTACAGCTGTATTGGAGTTTTTAATAAGTTTACATTTTAAAGCTCGAACGTTTAATACACCGATAACATCCTTCATTTTTAAATTTAATTATGACAACTGGACACGTTTCATTTGGGCCTGGACAGTATTACCAGTACAGCTAACTTATTTTGTATTGCTGTTGTATTAAAATCGTATAAATCAAAATTTTATTAGACAAAAACTTTATTAGCATAGACATCATGCAGGAAAATTCATTAAAAAAAATTACTTGGGAAATGTAATGTAACAGCTTTGTATCAAAACAAAGATTGTTTTACATTTGAATTCCCATTATCGTATCCCTTTCCTGTATAAGATAATTTGTTATGCAAGTAGTAACACATGAGTTAACTAAATGCAATCTGGTAGCTTTGCAAACACTTTATCTTGTCAACGAGGTATAAAGTGTGTAGATATGTTTATACTACAATAGTAAGAAATAAACATATGTTCCGCCTGACACGGCAGTTCATAACACTTGCAGCACTCCAAACGTTTTTTTACCATTTACTTGTAGTTTGGCAATTAGTTTCTTACTAAAATAGGCTAAATTAAAAAAAATGTCACACTTGAGGCATTTATTAAACTTTTTTACTATTTTATACCAATAACTGATTGTTTCTTCGATATAATTCCAGTCTTCACCTCTGGACCATAGAGGAACGAACAGCGACGATAATAAAGTGAGAAGGCATCCGTATTTGCAACAGCTCATATACCCGCTACTTAACGAGGTGAGATTTATTTCCGTATTCCCACTATATAATTGACTAACTATTGCCCGTGGCTCCACGTGCGTATTTGTGCTGTAATTATATTCCATTCGTTGTTTTATTTGATTACAAAATATGTTTTATTTATAAGCTAATCATTTTATTAAATTTCTTTAACATATATTTAGTACATTTGATAATTTTCATAGCCTATCAATTTCTTAATATACGTCTTTCTTACAATATTATTGATGATAATACGGTTGATTGAAAACATTAAGATTTCTGAAAGTATTTAATCTTTATTGTATGGAGGGTAGAGGTAAGGAGAACCATCTAGTATGGGGGATCAGTTGAAAAAGTGTCCACCTGTAAACAGCAAATTATGGTTAGAAGACTCGTCAGAATAGCGCGTTATTATATTATAATATCAACTATTATATTTTAATTTCATTATTAATTAACTTTATTTATTAATTATGCGCGGTGACAAAGAGGAAGTCTTTCTTTCCTTCTTTAACCTAGTATCCTACTCTAATTATTTGTGGCGCTATTTTTAAATACTTTCCACTTGCTGTTGTGGCGCCATCTTAATTTTCTGCCTTTCCGTGGACACTTTTTAATATACTAAGATGGTTCTCCTTACCTCTACCCTCCATACTTTATTGTCCATCAATTGAGACATAATTAATTAGTATTTCGGTACCCTACATAATGTTACAAAAATCGGTCAGGTTATTTTTCACTTAAATCCAGACATATAAATAAAGAGCGAGACGAAAAATAACTGGTTAATCTTAATTTAACTTAAGTAAAGAGTAAAGTATCTGCCGTCTTATGCAATATTGAGTTTTTGATACATATGTAGATGTACCCTCCTCCGCACCCCCCTCCGCACCCCCATCGCACCCCCCTCCGCACCCCCCTCCGCACCCCCCTCCGCACCCCCCTCCGCACCCCCGCACTACGCCGCGGTATTAACATTGTACATGTCAGTCGAGTAGCTACACTCTACATCTGTTGTCTCATTTACCAAAAGACATAATCAGTTTTACATATATTCGGATTTACGAGGAAAACAAGGTGTATCTAATAGTATTTTTTGTTCACCTGTTAGCTGTTACTCTCAAATTACACTTAATTAAAATTCAGATTTTTCTTCAATTTGCGTTTTAGTCAGATGCGTAACTTTTTAATTTACGTTGGCAGTATAGATGCTCGACGACAAGACTTATTTTAGACAGTAATGTAAAATGTATTTTTTTTTCTGCAGACTTTTAGTCCGCTCCTTTGTTCAGCAGTCGTTGAGTTTGTTAGTCTTGTTAAAAAATGTTAGCAACTATTGTTATTATTTTACTTAACTATTATACGTTTGTTACGTTACGTTAGTTTACATTAATTACATGTATATTTTCCGTTGAGATTATTTTCTTTATAGTGACTTCATTCTTATCTTCCATTGCTATATTTTTAAATTGTAATCCACAATGTACAGCGCTAGACCGGTATAGTAGACACAGATGTCGGTGTGTTTGGATATTGCTACTATAGCATTTGAAACGCTACCGTGGACTTGCATCCTTCTGACCCCTGTTCGCTGGATGAGCACCGATTCGAAGGTGAATACCTGAGATTTATGGAGCGTCAGGACGCGCGATCATGTAAATGTGTTGTCAGTATGTATAAATGTCGTGGTGTCGGTGTGTCGCAGCTGTCGCGCAAGCAGGGCCCGAGCGGCACCGCGGCTATAGAGGAGCTGCGCCGCGCCTTCGAGCTGGCCGAGCGCTCCGCCCCGCACCTCACCAGGACCTTCGTGCACCAGGTCAGTATGCTAACCGCTATACTTGTACACATATGTACATAACAGATGCATCCTTACACATTCATATACATAAGTACACATGAGTAAACATGCATACACATGAGTAAACATGCATACACATAAGTAAACATGCATGCACATAAGTAAACATGCATACACATAAGTAAACATACATACATAAGTAAACATGCATACACATAAGTAAACATACATACATAAGTAAACATGCATGCACATAAGTAAACATGCATACACATAAGTAAACATACATACACATAAGTAAACATGCATACACATAAGTAAACATACATACATAAGTAAACATGCATACACATGAGTAATCATGCATACACATATGTAAACATGCATACACATAAGTAAACATGCATACACATAAGTACACATGCATACACGTATGTACACATGCATACACGTAAGTACACATGCATACACGTAAGTACACATGCATACACGTAAGTACACATACATGCTCATTACACGTACTGTTATGGCTATAACATGTACTCTGTATTGCAAACCTGTTACCCTTTTCCGCTTAGTCATCAGTCGTCTGTTGCGATATCTCGACAATGCATCCGTCCCTTCAGATTCATCCCGGTTTCCAAGCCTTTTTTTTTTTTTTTTACGTGGGGAAATCCCTTATGGATACCCACCCTCTCGGGGGAGAGGATGGGTTATGTCCGTCTCGCACGGACTAAAACCCCACGGTGTACGTCTGCCGCTATAGTTGGGGTGGCACGAGATCTACAGATTTCATCGTGCCGCCCAGCGGTTGGCCCAGCAGCGGAAGCGCCGCCGCCGGACCCGTCTTGTTAGGAGACAACCGTGTACACACCGGTTGTCTCCTCCGTCCGCCGGACTGTGCAATGGGGAGGATGGGCCCCCCGACCCATCCTCCCTAGGTCCGGTTACGGTGGGAGGAGGCGGCGGTCAAACTGCCGCCTCCTCCTGCCTGTCCTCGTTGGCGGAGAGGGTCACTTTGAGGGTTCTCCTCCCGGACCCTCTCCGCCGCCTCCTTCTGGTTTCCAAGCCTGACTGACGGTTATCTACTTACAAATTAATAATTTTTGATTTCTAACTCCTTCACATAGATGCATACACATGCATACACATAAGTACACAGGCATGCTCATTACACGTACGCACACTTATAACCCACCTGCCAGTTACGTCTTTCCCAGGGGTAAATTGGCAGTTAAAATGGCTATATGTCTTCTCGGCAAAATTAGATTATATCCCGGCCATGATTTATATAAAAATATGTAAAGGATGTAAGATTTATGCGTAAAGATGGTTATACGTAAACAGTGGCTGCACTATTGTTGCTTTGCTTAGGGTTATCATTATAAATCATTTTGCTTTTGCTAAATACGTACCTAATTGGTTCATAATTAATTTCGCATGTCTGTATTTGATACTGTTATTTATTTTTTTATATTGGGGTTTACAGCGTTTCAAGCTATAAAATGTAATGTTAATGATAAGATTAACTTGAAAATGTGTTTATATTTGTCTTCTCCTTCTCTATTTTGGCAACCAATCCTCGTTGTTAAAGATTATTGCCGCCATTATACAGTAAGTAAACGATTCGTATTATAGTGTCTTCTAGTGATTATAGCGTTTCAACAATTAGGTGGTTTTCTAGATGGAACGTTCTAGAAAGTTTTTATGACAGGCTAGCTTCTGTCAGCGATTTCGTCCGCGTGAGATAGTTCTTTGGGTAACCTTATCACATCTAGATAAAGGGCCACACAAAATTGAAGCTAAAAGCTGTCCCGTAAATGTATACTTATGTGGAGCTATTTGTTTATTAAGAAAGGGAGAAAATAAGTTTTAAAAAGTTTCAAGTTCAACCTAGTTACAACCATGACACCTAGTAATAAAGTCACAAATGTTCAAAATATTATCTAATACTTACGATAAAACGATCAAAGCAATAAATTACTCCCGTCACTTACAAATGAAAAGACAACATAAACAACATTTAGTGTGAATTCAACCTTAACACGTAATGAATAAAGTACGTTTTCCCGTTATTATGGGTGGTTGGAGAGCCTAGGCCAAACATTTGTACTACAGGTTTAAAATGGTAATTTTGTTCAAAATTTGATATTATTTGTTAGTTTAAAGAAAAAAATATAACTTATTCAACATGTATTTAGGAAAGTAAGATACTCCGGCCGTTAAATTGCTTTTGGGTATTATTTTATCTTTGAATACACTGCGGCATGGAAAGTGTACATTGGTGTGTTAAAAAAAAAAAAAAAAAAAAAATCAGGGAGTGTATAGAGCGTTTTTCGCGCCGCCCTTATTAGTTTTTGTCGAGGGGCTACCTAGAGGGGAAAGGAAAAATAAAACGATTTTTGTACATTCGTTATTGGTGCTCCGCTACTATTGGTCTTAGCGTGATGATATATAGCCTTCCTCGATAAATGAGCTATCTACCACTTAGAGAACTTTACAAATTGGATCAGTAGTTCCTGAGACTAGCGCGTTCAAACAAAAACAAACTCTCCAGCTAATATTAGTGTAGATTAGAGTTCACCTTTCGTGTCATTATTCCGTTACACGCAAAATATCGTCTTTTTTGTTGACAATCGCGACACGACTTTTCAATTATTAATTTTAATAATTAATTTTTCTATACTGTGCGTCGCTAGTCTGACGCAAGTTGCGCAAACACAACACGATCGGTCACGCTAACTAGCATGTCATGACGTGAAATTATAAATTTATCTCTTGCCGAAAATACCTCTCAGAGCGCCTGAAGAATTTTTCACAAAAAAAAAATTAAATTATTTATGCGTAAACAAGTCACTGTCTAACCTTAGAATGTCTTTGACGCCGATTCCAAGTACACAGCGAACTGATAAATGACTAGTATTTACATACGCAAAAACGATATTACTTTCAGGTCCTCCTATTATATGAAGATTCCGTAAAAACAATATGTATATGAGTACATTGAAACTAAATGTCATTTCCAGGTCGTACAAAGGGTGGCGACGCAATCCCACGCTCCGCCCACACCCCCACACAATGCCTCCTCCCAACAGTGGTTGAGGTATGTACCTACCACATTATGATCTGTCGTTTTTTTTAATAATTCAAGTTAAAAACAAATGTATCTGTTTAAAAAAATGGTGCTTTCTAATGTAAACTTATTTCCACAGGGACCTATAATGCGTGAGGCGACCGCAGTTGGTACGCGATCCCGCGCTCGGCTCGTACAACACGTGCACACACATAAATACATACATACATTCAACAAACATACAGACATACCATGTTTCCATATACCAGTGCACACAGACTCGCCTTAAATATATACCTTTATCCATAGACACTACGTTACTGTATGTTTACAATGAGAAATGTTAGATTTGTCTAAAAAATTGTAAAAAAAGAAAACAGGACACAGATTTTCTATTTAGTTTGTTCACGTTGAGTAAATTTGTTTTACTGTCAATAATGTGGAATATCGAGTGAATTTCCCTTTAACATATCGATATTAATCGTATTCATATCGATATCGATAATCGAGATAATTTTGATCATATCTGTTTCTGTTAATATGTTTATTATTGCAAACGCACATCCGCTGCAATTGAACATGATCGATCAGTTCGCTTTACTTGATGATTAATGACGTCACAATCTTGTTTAGATTGATAGATGACGTCACGGCTATATTGACATTCCGAGTCGAATAATAATTATTTTTTTACAAATTGCAACATGTTTACAAATACGATAAAGTAAAATAAAATTTCTGTCACGGCGATAAAAAAACCGTGCCTTTATCTATACACACCCATTTTCCAATTTAATATCTTAATTATCGTTATCAAACGATGGATATATCTTGAATATTTGATTCTGGTATATCTTCTATACATATAATGAGAATGTAAATCTAACGTGTCTGTATTTTTTTGATTTTCGTGAAAAAAATTGTTGCAGGTGTTAGGAAGTAATAGAATATATTTCAATCATTTTTGAAAATGGCTGTCTGTCTGTCTGTCTGTTTGTATGAACACGCATCACTGCTAAAGTACAGGGTTCACAATAAAACCTCACAAATGATAAAGCATATCTCCGGGAGTAACTTAGTCTTGGTTTTATTAAAATCGATCCACTCTATCAAAAGTTATTGTAATTTGAATGACGGCTCGAGGTAACTACGCGAGAAGTGTAGTAATATATACTAATATTCGGTCCGATTTGAAAAATTCTTTCAGTGTTGTATAGTTCATTTATCGAGAAAGGCTATACGCTATATATCATTACGCTAAGACCAATAGGAGCGGAGCACCAATTTAGAATGTTTCAAAATCGGGGTTTTTTCCTTTTGAGAGCTTTTGCTGCGTGTTAGCGTTAGCCCAAAGTAATTTCTATAATATTTACAAGTATATAACATTACGAAACAGATTGTAATATCGATGAATCACAAAATTGATTTTACCGATAGATTTCTAAAAGTAAAACAGTATATTTAACCCCTGGACTCTGTTCAAATTCCATACGAACGAATGTTGACCTTACGATGCACTGGTTAACAGACTGTTGCCAGCAAAAGTAAAAAAAAAAATGCGAATTTGAATATATATTAAATTTGAAAAACTTCAACAGTAAGACATGATATAATTTCAAATGATATTTTTTTAAATTGCCTAGTTATTTAAAAACATGATCCGCCACTTAGAGATCTGGGCCTTAAAAGATCATCCGAGGGGTTAAAAAAAACATAGAATGGTAGGAAAGTAAATCTTGGATCAATAGATATATATTTTTTTTATCGATTTCTTTAAGCTACTTTCCATCGCTGTCGACAGAGAGTTAGTTCTCTTTGGAAAATAACTATATATTATCGAAATAAGCGAACTGACCGATCATGTTTAGGTATAACCCTTTGAATTTATTATTTATGGATAACTTTATCATGTATTCGGTTAAGGAGAAAACTTGATATGAAAAAGTTAAAACCCATTTCCAGTGTCCTAAGGAAAATGGGTGTAACTAATTTTAAAAAGGTCGAGAAAAAAGATGTGAAACTTTTTAATTAAATACGTACTTCTAATTCATTAGCAAAACGTTAAAGGAAATTGTAGGTTGACTATTAGTAACTTTTGTTGCAAGTGAATGTATCAAACAGGAAAAAGGACAAGATTAGCCCATGTTCCCTTTTTCTAAATATATCACATACAATACCACAAAAAATACGTGTCCCTTCTTCCTAGGACGATATTTTTGTTTCATACTATGTTATTGAAAACTTTTTTTTAATAATCACCAGTACATGTGCATTTAAAATTAATGACGTTCATCTTCGTATAATTAAATAATTATTACTCAGTACTTGGATGAATATAAATAGTTGTCTTCGCTTACTTGTGATCTGTCTGCTTTAATATAAATTCAGGCTTCATATCCGATAGGTGTGATCACCTATTGATTATTATAAATATTGTTTAAATATATCTAGATACGTAGCGTTCAGTTTAGGAAATGGATAAAGGTAGCGGGAAACATTCTGCGCATTGTTGTAGTTAAAAACATTGTATTCGTGATTTATAAATTGTGTACAGATTTTAGTGTAACATTGTCGATAGTTATCTCCGAAAGCTGGTGCGTGTACGTATGAGTGCATGTGTACGTGTACTATGTGTGCACGTGTATTTGTACTATGGGTGCACGTGTACGTGTGCACGCATGTGTACGTGTACTCTGTGTGCACGTGTATTTGTACTATGTGTGCACGTGTACGTGTGCATGCATGTTTACGTGTCTATGTATACACGTGTACGTGTACTATGTGTGCACGTGACTTGTACTGTGTATGCACGTGTACGTGTACTATGTGTGCACGTGACTTGTACTATGTGTGCACGTGTACGTGTACTATGTGTGCACGTGACTTGTACTATGTGTGCACGTGTACGTGTACTATGTGTGCACGTGACTTGTACTATGTGTGCACGTGTACGTGTACTATGTGTGCACGTGACTTGTACTATGTGTGCACGTGTGCGTATACTATGTGTGCATGTGTACGTGTAGATTTGCGAGTATGAGTGCATGTACGTGTCCACATATGTACACGTAAGCGTGTATGTACACGGGCGTTAACGAGCGCAATCGCAACAGAGTCACAAAGTTGCAATGCCATAGTGTAATAAATATTAAAAAAGAGTAATAAAACCTTAATACTTAAGATATGGTTATGTCTTATAATATTTTATATTATGTGCATTATTAATGTAAATATCATACTTAGTTGTTTCCATTATTATGCGATTCGATGCGATTATGATGTGATGTGGGTGATCTAAGCTAGTTAATAGGGTTTACATTAACATTTTCTGTTTGTTAAAGTTCCATAGAGAGTATAATTAATTATTTATATCTTTTATTTCTCGTGGCCGTGCATCGTGTTCCGCTGTCGGCCGCTCGTAGTTTCGATTCGATTGAGTTGCTTAGTATATAATATTATTGTTCGCGGATGTTTGTTTGTTTGAATGTCTATTTGTTTTACAACGGTATTGGATCTTTCATTATTTATAAAATTATTAATAAATATAAAACAATTATGTGTCGATATAGAGAGCTGATTTTCTGATATACTTCGCCAATGTTTTGCCATAATTTGTTTTTTTTTTTCTAAATTAACATTTACTAACGCGCGGGGTTTTATCTGTGTAGAGAAGTCTGAATTTCAAAAATATTTGAACGGCCATTGAAATTATAACATTTAGAGGCCATTATGTGTCATTCCAGGCAAAAGACAGTGTTGTCAGCATTTATAGAATTACTTGTTTGAACTAATGACAGTTGAGGTTGTATCGTGAAGTGGCAACACCCATTATGAGTATCAGTTTTGTAAAGAAGTTTTTTTTAAATGAAAAAAGAATATTTGTGAAAATTGTTTTTTATTTCTTACTTGTATTATTTGATGGCGCATAAAAGTTCGTTAAAAAAAAAACAAATATTTAGTATCTTTATTTTGTGAATAGAATATTCTAAATACGGACACGTCAACGACCATTGAGTGTCGTTTGAATAAATTATAAAGAAAAAGATATATAAGTTTGTATATGTAATGATAATATGAAAAATGCTTATTTGCGACAATATTTAGCATTCAAAATTATATAGAGTATTATATGGAGACAACAAACGAAAAAAAAAATTGCTATGTGTAAAAAATGTAAACCTAAATAATATAAAAAAATTGTAAATTGTGTAGTATAAATATAAAGCTGTTTTATGAAGTGTTCTTATATTATACGGAGAGTAGTTGTTCCTCTTTCTAACTTACCGTAATATATGCGTGCTGGAGAGGGACGCCTGCCTTTCGAACTGTCGTTAACGCTGTTATTCTTCATGTGTGTACGTAACTGGGTTGTGTTGCCAGTATAAAAAATAAAAGGGTTCTTTTAACAAATTATATTTAAAAATGTTCTTACATTAATAAGATTTGCGTTTACTATTGTGATTTTATTCGTGTTTACTTTGGCGTCGTTTTATATATAAATATATTGATTTTGGTTAATTTAAATGGCAATTGATACTTGCGATTTACGTACTCGAATATTTTCTAAAGTTGAATGAAGTATCATATAATAAATTAAAGTTATTTTAGGGAGTTTGTTTATTAATTTTATACAGACATAAATGAATCGTTTGCAAAGAGCGGAGGTACCATATTACAGTCTAATTAAAGGAACAGCTCAGTGACGTCACAGACAGTGATATCGCGCAGTTCACCACACACAGGCAGGCGTCACTCTTCGGTCGCACCGATCGCCTTGTATTTTTGAATTAGTTTGCCGTGTCGATGTCATGGCAGATGTTTCATTTCGATGGAGGATTATTAAACGAAAAAAAAAAAAAACATATTTTTCCACTCGATCGTATTATTAGAGCGTGTAGTGTTTAGTAGAGGCGGGCGAGAATTGTTGATTATTGATTAAAATTTAGAGTGTTCGTCGCGTTCGATTGTGTAGATACGATACGTTTTCGTTACGCGTGTTTGACGATTCAAGTACGAGTGGCACTTTCTTATGCTATTCCCCACTCCGAAACTAAAATATAGTTAAATATAGTTAAATTGATCCGACATGTTGGTAGTTTATCGTGATTTTACTATAAAAATGTCACGTTCTACTTGAATTATCAAACTCGCGAGTAGTGAAGCGTAGTTGTTGTTATATTCATTCTGGGCTGGTGGAGCGTTTTCGCGGTGCGGTTCGTCGATGGTTTTGTGATCATATTTGCATAGTTTTAATATAAAAATTAAAAAAATCTATATTATTAATATTAATACAGACTATATTTTAATTTAATTAAAAAGTAAAATAATTATAATAGTGAAATATATAAATAGTGATGGTCGTTGTGCAGTCGTTCCGTCGCCGGCGGATCACGTGTCGGAGTTGCCCGAGGATTTGAGTTATATTTTTAACTAGTCACATCGGGGTTTAATTAAAGTGTGTTGTGATGTGATATGAAGGGAATCGCGTATCCCTTGTATGCAAACTGCCGCCGCTTCCTAGAAATGTGCCGCCGGCGACGCGACAACGCCTTCGCAAAGGGGATAAATTCACTGGCCCTCACTCCCCCCTCTCCCCCCCACTCGTGCACCAAGTTAACGGCTAACGACCCGTACCATTAATGTTTATGGTCGATTAATGTTACGGCGTCATTGTCATTTTCTAACACGATTATGTAGGAAACAAATTTGACTCTGAAATAATAATAAAAAAGGTTATTTAATTTTGGAAATTTTTGTTTTATTTCGCGTGCTTCCTGTGGTTTTCTCATCCTTTCTGAATGTATATACGATAATGAACAATCGACTGATAGATTTTTTCTGGCAACCAATCTTGTAGTAGCTTCTTACTGCCATTGTCGAGTAGATAATGCTATTACATGTTTCCTGCGATCCTTTCAATGAACTAACAAGGCGGTGGTCGTCTTGTTAGAACTTTCCAGAGAGTTTTGTGGAAAGTCAGAGGAATCCATGCTCCATGGTATTATGGATGGGAATCCACTTCACTTGTGCATAACAACCAAAGTATGTTACGTAAAGTACCACCAATATGACAAAATATAGAACATAATAACACATGAAAATGAATAAAATATATAATCCATTACACGACAAGATCCGTCAAAAACTCTAAAAGTGATGGACGATTGATTGTTGGAGGTCAGTGGTAGTGATTCTTTGTCAACCACTTTTGAATGTTTTTTTTTATGGTAGCACGACAAAAGGGCTACATTGTACTTGATGGTATGTACAATGCGTAATACAATTCCAAAATAACGGTGACTTCCAAGAAATTTTCGGTGAACTGTCAGTCGCCACTGTCATGCCTCTGGATATATTCTGATTGATTTCGAAACGCGATAAACGGTTATTGCAACACGTTTGTCACCACGTGGATGGTGGTTGCGACTCAGTCTAATAAAAATATACACTAATTGATTCCGAAACGCGATAGCCCAAGCGTGGGAGTTTTGTGTTAAACTTAGTGTGAGGTAGTCGAGTTTAAGGCGGTGGTAGTATTTAGTGAATTAATTTTTCCACCAGCCTTATACAGCGTTCAGACTAACAGCTGACTATTTTTCACGTCTGGTGGGATGTTAGGCCCATACGATATGTCTAGCTGATAAACCATAGTTTTGTAATAATTATCCGAGTAATATAAAAAAACAAATATTTCAAAATGAGTAAATATCATTCTAGGTTTTGTTTGCTTCAAAGCATTTGGCAGATGTGACCTTCGGAAAGTGTCTGGCGATTCTGGATCCTGCATTAGAATAATATTATACAAAACATAATATATAGAAATCAGCAATTTAAATGTAAGTAAAGTAGCTCTTATTTTTAGTCGCCATTCTCTCCTGATATCTATACATTGCCCCATGTGTCGAACTCTGTGAGCGCGCAAGAGTTTTAAATACATAAAATACTACTCAAAATATAAGGTTTCATATATTGAAAAATAAGTTGTGTCTGGCAGCTTTGGGATCTTGGACTAATGGAAGTAATAAAGAACTAAAAAAAATCCTTCTCATATCTCAGGTTGACTTCCGCGGGTAGAGAAGATGAAATAAAAGCATTCTCAGCGCCTTTGAGATATACATATAGAGGATTTATCAAAACGCATGTATGTGATGATAATTGTGTAGGTGGAAAAATAACCAAACAAATTTAGTTCGAATGAAACAAACCAATACATTTTTAATTTTTATTGACTAGCTTACAAATAATTACACGTGGTATTACAGATTTACAAAAATAGAAAATATAGATACAAGAGACTATTACTAGATAATATCAATATGAGATTCTGCATGAGCAGTATAAATGAGATTCCAGAATTATTTCTCAAACTTTAGTACGCCAAGCTTATCCACATAGTTACTGAAAACATCAAGCGGTTATATACCTCAAACTAGTGATGAAATGTACAAACTATATTTATATTTATGCACCTTATATATGATCTACAAAAACTTGACAGGTAAATGGGTTTAAAAAATACAAATCGCTCCTGTTACGCATTGGGAAAATGTTCGTTATATTTAGGTCACAAAGAGTGATTTATTCATTACAAGCTAAGTATATGAATTACAAATATGTTAATGAAATGTTTAATATCAGTTCTTTGTTCATTTCCGTTTGTCTGGCATTTTGAGGTATACATTTTCGTTACAATAATATCAACCTTTCCAAAATAAATCAGTAAGTCTTCTCGATAAGGAGTATAAGGTTGCCATAATCAAAGTTTAAAAACAAGATTTGGATGTGGAGAAACTTCGACATGCCGGTTGAAACAGGACGCAGTGCAAAAATATAAGTACTTAGTTACAATAGGTAAGACTCAATTAAAATACGGTAAACGAAACTTAAGTAATAGTTATTTTTTTTAAAGTGTATTTTCCTGAGCCGACCAAGAAAATTTTAGAACATTACAAACGGGGCATCAAAAATGCAAAACAAATCCTGAGTAACCTGGCAACCCTATATCCACACAATAAGTAAACCATTATTGATTCTTAATTTATAGATTTACTTTTAAATATGTATCGCTCATATTCAACTTGTTAACGACGAAAGATAATTTTAAGTCATTAGTAGATTAAGCTATATCAAGTCCAAAGGACAATAAACTAGGTCATTAATATGAAGTATCAGAAATTTCTGTACAATGTGATGTTAATAATTTATTATGTTTTAATCACAATTTTAGATAACCTTAAATAGATCTATTATAATTACTTCCATACTAAATAATATGATTTGTTATTATTTACATTTCATAACTAAGCTATATATAACAATATGAAAGGATTAAAACGGTTATAATACGTGAAGTACAAATGCGCTTAAAACAAGTTAGGTATTAATTATCAAGTACCTATAGTCTAACCGAAAAACAATGGCGACGACTGAGATATCAATAACCCTAAACCAATCATGCCATCCTGTACGCATATTCGCCAACTGATGGCATATATACTGGCTGATTCCAAAATTAATAAATTATGTTGTAGTAGTTCTCATAATAATATAATTATTATTATGCATAAGTGAAGTAAATTAATATATTAACGAGGTGAATTAATTTTGATTTACCACAAAAACTCCCTGGAAGGTACCAGCGAAGTTGCGCTAACATATATATGAAGCGTTGTTTAAATTTTGAAGAGAAAAATGATCTGCAGTCGTCATCCTTTTCGACCGGTCTGAATATAGTCATGGATTCGGGCTAGCGTATAATATAGTCAACAAGTTTAACAAATCATTATAGGTATCTGTAGTACGGTGAAGCTGTTAAGACCTTGCTAGGTCAATAGCGTAGTCAGTTTGAGAACAAAAAAATTATAGGTATCTAAAGTTGTCTCGTTGTACGTCATATAATATAGTACGTATCTATACTTAAATTCGTGTTTACGCAACCATATTCAGAGCGGTCACAAAGTTTGGCGCGGACTGTATGTGACATTGGCACAATTGTTTGTAAGCAAATCAAAAGAAAAAAAAGAATCACTCTTCACATAGGAACAGTAGTGCAATATTATAAATATTTAGTACTATTTATACAAATGTTACAAGACAGTCAAACATACTGTTTGTTTGCGATCAAATGCTTCGCGTTATAAGTCACCGACTTTCATTAATTTATACACTTAAACTTTATGAAGCAGTTCAACTATAATATGAATAACGCAATGTATAAATTATATATTAAACAAAATTAAGCATGATAATCATATTAATCATACCTACTACTATATATGATATATATATATATATATATATATATATATATATATATATATATATATATATATATATATATATATATATACATACTATATGAAACAACATACAACCTATACCGATTATAAAGGTTAAACAAGGGCTAAGCGATGTAAAAACACCGTATAACACATAAATTGCCTACTAATAATCTTTTCATTATTTAAAAATGGACGTCCCATTTAGAGAAATCCTAATAGATATCAATGTTATTTTTTAAATGATAAATACTGCTTTTAACTACCTACTTTGGTAGAGGATCAAAATTTCTTGCAATCGATTTACATCGTTCATACAATTTATTTATGTCGTAGGAACTGATAATAGGTAATTATTGTTACAGAGTATAAATGTGGTTTGATATGAATTCGACCACAAACTTCGATAGAGGAATTCGTTGTATACACTCGTTGTGTAAACATGGTGTCCAATAATACACAATGATATCAATAATTTACCTACATTACTCGGTCGCCATATTTAACATTTTTATTTACATAAATTACAGCGAAGTCATTGCGTCATTCCATCATTAAACGACCACTGGATATAAGTCATGTGGAAATATAAATCTGTTTGACTCACACCATAACGATTAGGCTGAACTAGGGCCGAGAGATATATGCAATTTTATTTATGTTACAGATTATAAGTATCTGACATTTTGTGATATATAACGTTCTTATTAATTTCTCAAGTATTCACGACAATCGATATCAATAACGTATTGAATAATAAACAAAAAGGTAAGGAATAAATAAGTTGTCAAGTTTCAAAATGAACTAAATCCAGTTTTAATCGTTGAAATAACATGTTTGATTTTTTTAAGATTTCTATTTTTATACACTAAAAATCACGTTTTATCTATTTTTTTTTAGGTTTCCTATTTTACATGTACCAAATTTGAAGATCTTGAAAAATAACGTAAAATATTAAGAACGGCTAAAATTAGGTTTAGTTTTTTTTGAAATGTAACGATTCAAATATATCTTCAAAGTTATGTTGCTTTTGCACAGCAAAAGTTGTTACATTGAGGGTTAACGAAATTAATTTCGTAATTATATCTTTATAAACAGGTGAGAATTTAAAATATGTATACATTCGGTTTCCACTTAAAGACATGGCAGGTGTGACCGGACCATCGACACGACCACGAAACATTCAAACATTTACTTATCTAAATTGAGACTTAAAAGCTCCCTACTAACCGATCCAAACATCTATAATTAAAACAGTACTTGCAACCGGCTCTTCTGCGGTTGATTCAACCATATTGTTATTCCATTGTTTCCTGTTAACCTTATAAGAATTTAATTTAAAAAATATACCAATTTCCTAGAATTAAATCTGTTTAATGTTCGATTTACTAACAACGGACATTAATTGGCTCGGTTGTCACTTATGACAATAATAGAAATGACGATCTAATACAAACATGTTCGAAGTCGTCTCCGTTCGGGTTAAAACCCGTTAGTCACCGAAAGTGGAATGAATCTGCCCACGTCTCTATTGTAAACCGCCAACGAAATACTACTATACAAACGTATGACAATAATTTAGTGCTTTCTCTTCGAACCATTCGACAAACTGCGAACTTTATGGTCTATTATACGCTCAAACATATATTTTTCTTTAGCAAAAATGTCAAAATTTGCATGATAGACTACGCCTAATAGGGTATAAAAATTTTTATCTGTATATGACAGTCATAAATTATAAATCTATTAACAAAGAAATACGACACACGCAATACAAATTTATCTAACACGTTAGCAAGTAATATATGTAAATAGTTCTATACTAGTTATATAAAAGACATTCTTGTTACTTTAAACTAAACGTTTCACGGATTTTACTTTTGGCAATTAGTTAATTCGTATTGCTAATTGTTTTTATCCCAAGAGATTTAGTTATATCAAATCAAAACTTGTCTCATTCTTACACTTTATTTTTAAAACCGATGAATCGCTGTAAACATAAGTATAGTGTTTTATAAACAGAATTTATGATCGAATATTGATTTATTCACTAACACATATAAATACTAAGGTATGTAACAATATAAGTACTTACAATAAACTTAAATCTAAATGCCTGCCAGTCAAACTCATTTTATTTACATTCATTCTATCACACAAGAATTCTATTATTTCACAAATAACAGATACATTTATTGTCGATTATAACTAATAATATGACTGTGACGTCAATTAAGCATGAACATGTTCAAAGATTACGAATCAAAAGAAACTTGTTGCACGATGACTCATCCACTCATCATTCAGGCATTCTAAATATCACAGAGGCATTACATAACCCAATAATAAGTAATAAACTACTTTATAAAATGTAATATAGCATACATTTTGCGACGCGTACACCGGACGAAGGTAATTTCTTCATCACGCGTGTTAATCACAGGCAGTGTTGGAATGGGTAACGAGCGCATAGCCGAACAACCGAACAGTCCATTGGTTCAGATAACAGTCTTGTGGCAGACGGGGTCCGGTTGACCTCGTCAGGAGTTTCGATGATTCAGCGGCAGGTAAGACCTATGGAGAAAAAATAATGTGAGAGAAGGAACGCAAGCCATGACTCAAGCTACGTGACGCAGAATGAGTCAATATGTTGTCCGTCATAAATACTACCCAATATCAGCTACCGACTTGTACTCGTGTTTGTTTTTAACAGTACGATGAATGCATTAGTGTTATTTGGAATTGAGAACTGATATTGGTCTAATGCGGTTAATAATTAACAGGAAGTTATGGTACTCATTCTAATATGTTTAACATGACAATTTAAAGACAACATAACATATTGTTTTATGTTGTGCAATTATTCTTCTTATCCTATTATAATTAATTAGGATTTAAACGTTTGAATCTGTGCAGGAATTCAATATATGTATAAATGCAGATACAGGATACAAAGGATTTTTGAGAATTTATACCATAAGGAAGGAAAATGAAATTGGATGAGTTCTGATGTAATATATTAATTACCTATAGGTAATTCCATCTGCTATATTGTTGGAAATAAATAAACTTATATTCCGGTCAGTTTATTGTTTTGCCAATTGGCAATAACATTTCTTTAGCGAGACAACACTCTAAATACTAATAAATACTGTTGCCTCTTAATATAATTATGTCTGAGTTATATAAAATTTCTTGTACAACAAAAATATAAAACTCCTTTTAAAATTGAACGATGATTAGACGAAATTACAGAATATTATTTAGGCCACACGTCACTATACTTTTCCCATAAGAATTAAGCAGTAATGATAAAATTTAACAAGGGTAATTTGAAGCCGGTAAATGGGTAGTTACTACAGGATTAAAGTGCAAATAAAAACGTAATTCCATGAAACAATAAAGGCATTTTCGCGTACACGAAATGACATACATGATAATGCTTCTCCCATACCAGCGTGGCGAAGCTTCTGCTACTTTTTGCACTAAAACCTAATCTCAAAATTGATTCCGATAAAGGCGCGGTAAGACGTTCGTACACCTTTATCATTCCAATAATAACTAAAGATAATAGCATTCCTTTGTGATTTTGTACAAAACTACGGACCCAATTATCGTACTTCGTGACGATAGACGCATTTGGTAACGCATGACGATAATGTGTTCGCACACCTGCATTTATTGCGACCACAGACAAAACTTTGTGGTGATATACGCAGCTATGTCAGTGATGCTACTCCCATACCTGCGTTTATAGACACGAAGTTGTGTCTATGGTCGCACTAAATGCAGATGTGGGAAGACATTATCGTTATGCGTTACGAACTATCGGGCTGCGTGACGATAGACGCAGCACGATAACTGGGCTGACGGTATGTACACACATCAAAGTTTAGCGGACGCTAATGTCGAGTAATTGGAAAGACACAGGTGTGGCAACGTATAATCCGCGCCTTTATCGTAATGATTTTTGAAGTTAACATTAACGCGACAAGTAGTCGAAGCTTCGTTTCGCATTTATTGGAGTAGCATAAGATAATGGAAATAACTTACAAATTTTTCTAACACGAATGATATAATATACTCCCACGATGCAGTGTATACAATTTAACTGTTTTCCTTAAGATCAACAGACACAAGTGCAACTTGAGTAGAAAAAGAACAAAAGTTCTGCATATGCAGTTATTTATAGGTCGAGTCGGTACGTATTTAACTTAATCAAAGGAGTCGCAATGTGTTTGCGTTATGTTCATAAAGCAGGATTAATAAAGTTATATTCGCGGTGCTATGTAAATATTTTTGTGAAATTTCTAATCTTATAAAACAACTCTTGCATTCGATGTTGAGTCACACGTAGTCATAAACTGTAAACGGTTTCTAGATCTCTATGTTAGAAATTTGCACTTGGATTTTCTTGTATTTAATTGATTAATGCTGGTTTAAGTAGAATTATACAATTGTGCTATAATAACATTGTGTTTATGAAGAGCAAAGTTCGTTTGTTTTTAAAGGTTGGAACGTTCACAACAATTATGAACCTTAAATAGCTTAATTTGATCTATATATATATATATATATATATATCATTACATAGTACGAAACAAAGTCCCCTACCGCGTCTGTCTGTCTGTCTGTTCGCGATAAACTCAAAAACTACTGAACAGATCTTTATGCGGTTTTCACCAGCGGATAAAGTAATTCACGAGGAACGTTTTGGTATATAATTTGTCCAGGATTTTTTATAATCAGGGCGAGACAACGTCTGCCGGGCCCGCTAGTATATATATATATATATGTATATAAATATATATAAAATGAATATTGGTTATATTATATATATGAGGTTTATAAACGCAAACACTGTTTGAATGCTGGGATAGTGTATGAAGAAAGTTTTATAATTCTATCCATTTTACTTTACTTTGTCACTAGGTGGCGCTGCAGCACATCAAGTTCTAAAACGATCGAACAAGTGCCATTAGTTTACATAGACACAGAGAATATTTTGGCGGTAACCATTTTCATATAACTTAACTATTTATTGCAGTAAATGATAACAAAGACGTAAAATACAGATAATACTTTATAAAAAGAAGTAGGTATATGTTTATGACAACACGATAAAAGTGAAAATATGTATTTTTATACTAGACTCTTGAAATACTCCACTGATTATATAAACATACATAACATTATTTTATCATTATATATTATCTAATAAAAACCTTTTTTTATGAATCATTCAAACTATAGTTAATTTAAAAATTCAAAAAAGTAAACAGTCATTCCACTGTTTTGAGTTTTCACTTCGGACGAATTATCGGAATGATGCACTCGTTGTTGGATAGTAAGCCCGAGCGTGACAGTTCACTTTGGTTTACTGTTTGGAAAGAACGCAAAATACGTCTAAAGAAGTTAACACTTCAGAAAATATAGTATTAATTTCGTTAAAGGGCTTATTTTAGGGGCTTTATAAATCACTTAAACTGAGATAAAAATATCCTGCAATCACATTTAACTACCTCCCTATCTGTACATCGCCGCTAACAGGTTCTCGTAATTGCTGACAACATTAAAACGCATTCCTTACTTATTCAAGCCCCTTCCTTTTCGATACATTTTTGTCCACACATATTTCACTGCACTCTATAACTATTCCACTCAATCGCCATGGAATTTTCGAGTGAATTCATTCTACAATCAGTATTTTAAAAGTAATAATATAAAAGTAATAAAAACAGTATTTAATTCCACGTTTATGAGGCACGTACGTATAATATCATAGTATCTCCTTCACTTCCCGAAACGTTTCGCAAGTCTCCGCTTGAATTAAAAATGCTAACGATTTCATAACGTAAACATCAGCTTAATACGACCTGGTTTACATTCAAATTATTTTCATTCGAATTTAGTGTGCTATAAAAAATTCTAAAGAATCATGGACGTACTATGTCGACGTCAGAAAAGATCAAAAAGTCCACTGCACTTTTTAAGAAATTGTTTTACATAATGCAACTCTGAATTCTTTATGTTAATCATAATTTTTTTGTTTTATTCTATGTTTTTTCACTATAATTTTTCAGCTTCTAGAGATTTGTCAATATTAAATAGAAAGTTGACAAAATATAATATAATATAGACGCACGATACTTCGTCTGCGTATACCTATCATTACACAGTATAAAACAAAGTCCCTACCGCGTCTGTCTGTCTGTCTGTTCGCGATAAACTCAAAAACTGCCGAACGGATTGTCATGCGGTGATGAGGAACGTTTTAGTATATAATTTGTCAAGGATTTTTTCATAATCAGGGCGGGACAACGTCTGCCGGGCCCGCTAGTATCTTTATAATTGATGACATATACATTATTATAATAACTCTAATCACTTTGCCAGAATTTTTCCCAGCTTACTCAACTCATTCGTTATATTTCGACTAATTCAAACGATTATGTATTATACACCCTCTGTTATTCTTTTATATAGGCTATATTAAGGTAAAGTTTCACCGTAATATGATCAATAGTTTTATTTCAATGAAAATATAACAAACATACATCCATCCTTACATACTTTCTCGTCCATATATATCAACAGGATAATAAACATTGTAAAATACTATACAATTATTTCATATATGCAATAAAAAGTTATATAGGTAAAACAAATACATTCTGTGTTCAATGTATCCTTTTTACTTTGTAATGAATCGGGTTATGAGATAGAAAGCATTGGGACAAGCAAGTCTTTTATTAGAAGAGACATCCTGCGCTCGGGCGATATGACCTCTTATCTGTACCGGCGCAGCGCGTATCAAGTGGCCAGTGCACGCATCAAAATGACCGGCATTCATACTTAGCCGGCCTAAAACGGTGTTGCGTCTTGATTTCGTCAGAATGTGTTCGTCTGATAGGGCTTTTGGAAAGTTTAAACGCGTATATCAAAGTACGTAAGTGCTAAATATGAAAGCGAAGTTTACCTTCTACCGTGATTAGTTATCAAAACTGTTGTTTATATGTGTGCGGTTATAATTTTCAACTTTTGTACTACTTTGATACTATCTAAGTAATAACTGTTACCAGACAAGGTTACGGCTAATAATATTTACAATAGTAGTCAATTTTAAAACACTGTTATTTATACTTATAGCTATTCATTAGTCTTTATAAATTACTAGTGATTCCGTCGTCCATTAAAAAATGGCAAAGGGTCAATCAAATCTATAAAATAAGGACCCTGGAACCATGTGTGATAAATCCCGCATAGAAAGGTCATAGTTCTATGCGGATACGTTCAGTATTTCTGACCTGATTATGCCTTAAAGAAGTGTATTTTCATTATATATGTATAGATAATCTAGAGAGGTTATCTTCTGAAGCTTCTTAAAATTCTGGCTATTATCACCTAAAATTTCAATCAATCAATATTACTTTGATAATTTAACAGCTCTTTCCTAAAGAAACCTCCCTTTTGAAAAAATGCTAGCCCAATGACCGCTTACTCGGACACCATTCGTTTTACATACGTTTGTTTCTTACGATAAGCCTAAATTATTTGTGAAAGGAAATTACAAGCATGATGATACAACTCCTCAAATCAAAAATCAGTCCAAAAGCACATTTAAGTGCGTTGTAGTGACTGGGTTATAACTGGACCTGAAAGCCAGTGTGTTAACGAGAAATTCTCTTAAAACACTAAGACTACTCATAAAAGTAGACACAGAAAAGTGTTATTACTTCATTTAGTAAATGTATTAAGATATTATACACTTCTCAGTGTAATAACACACACGCTCACTAACACTGTAAGCATAACAAAGGGGATAAATATTTATGAAGTTACCAGTAGAAAATACATTTTTATTTGCCTCGAGGTGAAATTCTGTTTACTAAAGAACTGACGGCGGCTACTATGCAATAAACATAACATTGTCTGAACAATAAACAGACCGATAAAGGACAATGTGTTATTATTATCAGTGGAAACGACGTTTGAAAGGCATTGTTACGAGTATCGGTCAGTTTGTATCTACTTGTAATTGATATTTTACGGTCTCAATTTTTAGTTTTTTCCCCTTAATATAAATGTTAAAGACAAGTAATATGAATTGCCATTTAAATGAAATGTTATTGATATATATTACATTTATTATTTCTTCTTTTTGGGTTCTATTAAAATAAACATTATCGCTTTTATATGTTTACCGTCTTGCACTCCTATTGTAAGTATTTATCAAGCTTTTTGAAGTGTAATAAGTATCAGGTTATTTTCATAGAATATTATAAAGTTACCATACATTAATATATCATGATAAAAGTTTAATATTAAGACGCGTTTTTGTTTTTTTATTTTTTGTGTTACGTTGTCGTAAAGGCGGTAATGCATACTAGCGCAAAAATTGTATAACAGTGAAATTAAACTTTTTCATCACTGCTATTTTACAAGCGATAAATGAAGGCCTGCTTTTACATGTGATATGGCCACCGTAACACGTGCATTAATTTCCGATGACTACATGTATTTACGACAAACAATTTTTTTTTAGCTTTTATCACTAAAGTTACGCAATAGGATTACAAGAAAGTTACATATGTGATAGAGTCCCACACGAGTGGCCTTTCTATGCATTACAAATCTCCAAATTTACGTATATGTAAAATCATATGCTCCCTAGATATATACGTATAATGGCGTATATACTCACGAATTATAATTTAGTGACGTGAAATCATATTTGTATCATATGTAGTAGGGGTTTTAGATTCATGATAACGCGTGATAAGTTATAGTTCATATCACATGAAAAATAGCAGTAATACGTGAAATGGTCCATGAATTATTGTGATTATATAGCAGGGTTTTATAACGAATAGATCAGAGTTAGTTAGCATAGCTAATATACGTTTAAGATAAATATTCATCTGTATAAGTCACATAACATACACTTGAAAGTAACGGTGCACGACAGCTCATGTTATCTTGAAATTGTTCGACAAGTTACCGTTCATTTAGATTTAGTTATTTGATTAGCATAATTTTGAGGTCGAACGTCAATAAACTGTTTGCTAATAAATCATTCAATTAACTTTAATAAGGGCAGATGAACTTGTCGCTAATTAGCTTTGTTGATTATTCATAGGCGGACGCTCTTCATGTACGTAATATGGGTTTATTGCGAATTTCTGTGTAACATTATCTTTTAATATTCATATGATGTAATGTTTATAATAATACAATTTATAAATACTATTTTATTGTTATACTAACGGGACCGGCGGACGTTGTCCCGCCCTGATAATAAAAAATCTTGATAAATGATACACCTAAACCTTCCGCAAGTATTACTTTGTTTACTGGTGAAAATCACATGGAAATTCGTTCAGTAGTTTTTAAGTTTATCGCGAACATACAGATAGACAGACAGACGTGGAAGAGGACTTTGTTTTATAATGTGTAGTGATTTGACATCATTTTAAGTAATATTTTTGTACAATAATTTCAAATCGATATCATTCTATTACTTTACTCTACAATTATTTATTTCGTTTTTTAGTATTTCTCCCTTATTAAATACTAACTTTTGCTTGCGGCTTCGTCCGCGTTAATGTAGATTTGACCTATCGCTCGGGATTAGTACATTTATTTGGAGGGAATGTACCTTATATTATCCCTAACAGGGTGTATGCAAAAATGAAGGAAGTAACAAACATCTTCAAATTAGTATTTATAATATTAGTTAGGATTTCTACAAAATACAAAGGAAATACTTCGTATGAAACAAAATAAAGTGACATTGCAAATGCTTAGATAAAAATTAATTGAGTTTTTCAGCGGCCATGTAATTTAAGTAATTTCCGTAACGTGACTAAGAAATATTATTTAATCCGCTTTTATGTCAATTATTTATTTACCAAATATTTCAGGTGGTTATTTTTACAATAACTAGTAAAGTGACACGTTATTTTTACGCAATAATGGATAACACAAATTATTTACTATATAATGATTATGCTTTCAATTATCCGTTATTATTGACAATACTAATGATCGGCAGGTGTTATGGTAAGGTGCGAACAAGCAGGCATTATACAACAACCAATAGGTGTGAAAATGTTGAACACTTCACATTGCTCACACTCAAAGTCACGGCACGAACAATAAATATCCAATTTATTAAAGTATCATTTTTACACATGTTTTTACACATTATACCCTGCGTTTGAAGACTACTCTGACGCAATGATCAAACAAATAAACTTGAAACTTGTTGGGTTGTTTACATTTTCTACCGATTCATTGACGCAAATCAGGGAATTTTCCTTAACAATAATAATGACCATGGGTTTCTTATCAGAGTTTGTGTACAAGAAATGAATGAATGAATTGGTAAACCAGTTCTGGTTTTCCTCCAATTACTTTGTGTTGTATTGAATATAGTAAATAACATACTACAATAAAAAAAAAACAATATTTTGGAAGTGGAACGCCCTCCCGGCTTTGAAATTCTGATCCGCTACCATTTTGTTTGACGAAAAGAGGTGGGGGTAAACGCTGTGTCGGATAGTATTGAAAACACCGGTTCAAATTAAGCAACATGGGAGGCGGTCAATACTTCGATGGGTGACCGCCTGGAAATCTTATCTTATCTTATCTTCTTATCTTTGCCGTGCCGTGAAGCTATGGAACAATCTCCCGGCCAGTGTGTTTCCTCCTTCCTATGACATGGGGTCCTTCAAGCGCAACGTGAAGAGATACTTACGCAGGCCGGCATGACAGCGGCGACCGGCGTGGGATAGTATGTCTCTCGGTAGTCGCCATTGTTTTTGGATTGTACTGTGCTTACCATCAGGCACAGTACAGTCATTTTGCCGAGCTACGATAAAAAAGAAAAAAAAAATACCGCGTGAAGTTGGCTTTTTGTTGTATTTTTATGTTGATTTCATTAAATTATCATGTCTACTATATGTCTTTATGACACACTCTGTTTTCTATAACAAATAACAGTGTAGTAAATAAATTGAATGTGTGCGACAACAATATTAAAACAATTGTGTCGGTCTGTCTTAATGTAATGTTTAATAATCAATTTATAACTAAACACCATCGTCGCATGATGGATGAGTCACACGTATTGAATAAGTGAATAAATGCTTGTACGCACGTTTTTATTTGCGTAAGTATCTACCAGTTAGATTGTCTGGTATGCGACATACATTTACAACAATTTGTGACATCCAGTATTGTTAAGTGATTGTCATTTTCCTTAATATTCATTGTTATTCATAGTACAAGGCGACCGCAAAATCATAGCAAGTGTGAATAATTTATATAAATGCGAATGTCTGCTTGTTTGTTTGCTACGCTTTCGCGCCTTAAATGGTCAACCGATAATCTTGTAATTTATACTAATATCATAAAGAGGTAAAGTTTGTCAGTAGTCCGGTGAAGCTGTGAAGACCTTGCCAGGTCAATAGCTTAGTCAGTTCGAGAAAAAGTAAAGTTTGTGAGTTTGTAGGGGGTAATCTCAGGAATTACTAAACTGATTTTGAAAATTCTTTTACCATTAGAAAGCCACGTTATTTGTTATTAGTGAGTTATATTGACCCGAAAAATGAAAATACTTTTTTGTGATAGTCGGATTTGCAAAGTAAGTCGGAGAAAAAACGGTCGAACGAAAACGTTTCTTACGAACGCTGCCTTTACGATGAGAGATATATGATTGAGTATTAGAGAAAAGTTGTAGAGCTTGATAATGCCTACAAAAAAGACAGCATATCTGTAACTTTTATATTTAAGTCACAAAAAGTAGTTTTTTATATTAAAAAAATTAATTAAATCGTTAAGTGATGTTTATTGGTCATATTATGAACACAAATATGAATTATTATAAATATGTAATGATATAATAACTGAGCCACAGCAACGCGTGGCCGGATCAGCTATTACTGTATAAATGTAAATTATAAATGTTGCACGGGGTACAGAAAAAAACATAGGGTATCTTTTACAAAAAAAAGCTGTTCCCGAAGGAAAGGGCTATACATTAAGAAAAGAAAGATAAGAAAAATATTTTTGTTGATAATTAGAAAATGAAAATCAGTGATAAGCGCGTGTAAAGGCGAGCGTAACCACTGGAAAAAGCTAGTACCTATATAGTCAGCTTAAGTAAATGAGATTTTGAAACTTAATTCCTATTAATTTTTATGGAGATTTTTGTAAATTTGATTTTACTATAATTCCCCACTAGGTGACGCTGTGGCACGTTCACACAACCGATTACCTATTCAACTGATATGTGTAGGTATTTCGCTACTGTGAAATTTACTATTTCACACAATATATTAATACTATTTACACAATATATCATTTAGCAAATTCTGAAAATTGGATGAACTGTGACCTTGGTTTCACTTGGGTTTAGTTTATTATAACTCAAATTATTGACAATGCCGTAATAAATTCTCTATTGAGAGGAAGCGCGGTCTAGACCGTTTGAAGAATAGGTATTAACAGAAGTCTACTGCTGTTGCACTCTGCCCGTATAAAAAAAAAACCCGAGAGAGACAACTGAAGCCTGGACTTATACAACAAACGAAACTGTTCACATACCCCTTTTTCCTTCTCAAAAACTGAACCAATTCTAATTATTTTTAAAAACATAATATAAGGAAATTGGCTTTGTCTGTAAAAATAGGAAACGCATAGGAAGCTGCGAGCACAGCGAGTTCTATATAAAAATGAATTTAAGTAATGCCATCTCTAAACAATTGGAGAACGTATTCGAAAATATCGTTAGCTTTGATGACATATTTTTGATAGACGATCAAGGAAAAAAGAATATGAGTCGAATAACCCTAGGGTTTTCACTCGATGAGAGTTTGGTGCCTCCAGAATGACATGGGCTATATACGTTGTCGATACATGTTTTGACTATTCGATCTTTTATAAATGTACAATGAGAATTCCTTTGAGGTTCAATCATGTCAAAACTACTGAACTTATCGGCATAGGACAATTCGAAACAGAATTTTCCGTAGTTAGTTCTAGGCTACTTAATTTTTGGATTTCATTGATCCTTTGCCATTATTTGTTTTAAATTGCACAGCGAAGCTAGCCAGTACGCAGCATACATATTTCTCACAATAAATTAATCGTAAATTTTACTCCAAATAATTAATTGATGGCAATTGGCATTTAAAAGCGAGTCAATTAGCAATAACAATACAACTTATTGTATGAATATTTACGTATAATATATTACGTAAGCAATAAAATTATCTAAAATGAATTCGACATCATTTAAAATGAAATGATATTCAGAAAATATTACAGAAAAATTTTGTGTCAGACAGAATCAGTTTATTATAACTTGCGATTATCCTGTGTTAAACAAGCTGGTAACATAGGCTCTCTAGAACATTTACAGATCATTCCTGGGGATCTATGTTCAAGCATGATACACCAGATGTTTAAAGCATGGAATATTCAGTGGTGGACATCACATAAGGTTAAGGCGAAATTCTATGGCAATATACAACCAACCACCCTTACTAAACCCTGGTTTTCCTTGTTTCTAAACGTAGAGAAGCGTACGATATCGATCATCTGCCATGTTCGTTTGAACCATGCCTGCACGCCTGTCCATTTGGCAAAAATTAGAGTTCGGAATCACTCGCTGTGTGAATGCGGTTTAGATGAAGGAAATCTGGACCATATTTTCTTTAATTGTCCAAATCGGCGCGTGTCGCTATATGATATACAAGGAGATATCCCGTCCCACCCGTATGCAATTCCTCCTCTCCGTCTCTTTCACTCCTATTATTACCCTTATGTATATTATACCCTTAATATGAATAAAATTAAGCTCTAATTAATTGTTGCATTATACTTACCTGTACCGGATATATATATGTATACATATATGGTATATATTTACTAACTTAGTTGTTTAGAAACTTACTAATCCCAATGGTGTATTGTCCTTTTGTACTATGTTAGACATAAATGGTGGTGGTTGAAATCAACTTCAAATCTTTTGTTGTTCTATTATCGTTGGAGTTGTTCTTAATGTACACTGGCAGAATTGTGGAATTTTCCACAGAGGCCTAAGACTTAATAAAAAAAACTTGCGATTTAAAGACTCCATCGGAACAGTAATTTTGTAATACGGTAACTATCTTGATTTCCTCATTGAAACAATAATCATTTCGACAAGTAAAACGGAATTTCAGACAAATACGAAAAACATTGAACCGTTGCAATTTTCCGCGAATTACTCTGGTGTTCTAGCGTTAAATTAATTCTTATTTCCTGTCGATGCATGTCGTTTATCTATTTCTGCGAAGACAGGTAGGACTACAGAAGATGGAAAACCACAATTCGCATCTGTATTTTCCTTTACTAGCATCATAGCGTGATGGATAAATATAGGGTTCACTAATTTGATGCACCTGAGTCAACTTCGTTACATTTTTTAATTTGAAATGTTTATATCATTAAACAATCCATATATGCAGTAAATATTGGAAAGCTCTGCAACAGGTAACGTTTGAGAAAAAAAGGAAATCGCTTACGCATGACGCTAAAATAGGAAAAGACCTAGATAACTTTCCAGAGCATAAACAAGTTTAAAATGTGGAAACTCTTTCTAGAATATTAGTACGATAGATTCACGTTCTTATTACCCAACAACACGTTGATCTATAACATAATTCAGCATCCTTACATTTTAAATGATTCGATTTTAAAATTATAACTGTATTTTATGGCCAGATTTTAATACACATGTGTAGTTAGATTATTATTATTTTATACAGTTTTGTTATAGATGGAACGAGTTATTTGTATTCTATTGTATTGCTATATTCTAAGTGTTAACCAATGTAGTGTATGTACTATACAGTTTTTGAGACGTTGCTAAAGAAAACAACCACAAAAAATTTTATAAAAAAACTTTCATAATAATTTTGTTCTTTATGCGAGCGGAGACGCGGTTACATCTAGTATCAGATAAACATTGGATATTACGATGCATAATCGTATCTCAAAAATTATCAAAAAGCAAAGATTTAAACATGAATGTGTTACCAAATTAAGGTGATTTAAAATCGCTTGTAACATTCATAGAGCTGCTTTGTAATCGACTGCACTTAACTCGAGACGAGGTCGACTGTTGAGTCAAACCTGACAGTTAAGTATTTGCTTCTCTATCTAAGATCACGATTTTAATGTACAGTTAGATGTTGCGTATATTTTTACCGATCGATATTGGCTTAGCGGCTGGACTAGAATTTTTTACACGACCACCCTGATAGCAAATAAAATTTAACATACACAAACTTGATAGTGTAAAACACAAGATGTTTAATTTACCTTTCAAAAGCAAGGCAAACAAAGGGCACGAATAGATAACTGTTAAAATAAATAACATTAGTCAAGATGTCATTAGTTTAGATATCGATTAAGGTTACAGAACAAATTTAGATACTAACAATAATAATTAGCTAAGCTATCACGGCTTCGACAAGGAAAAAATTTGGATTATTTATTAATATCTTCCATTCCTTATTGAATTGAATAGTACAACAGATGCATACATAATTGAACATGATATTTTAACGGTGTTTTGCCAAAAATGTTAAAAGTAAGTCATAAAGCATTGTCGACAAGACTTTGTCCTCAGTTACTTACATATATTTTGCAGATGATCTTATAAAATGTAAACATGAAATTGCTATACCAGAGACCGATAACAAAACTACTGTAATTAATGACGAAGTGACATCAAATGCATGGATTCTTAAGAGACTATGCCATAGCGGCATTAACCGACAGCAATTAGACTTCTTAACGAATATTAAAGATTAACTGTTGACCTCGACGGATTTAATGGTGCCACCGAACAATAACCAAGCTACCAGGAATCCTTTTGACCATGGCTATTTATAATTATATACTTAATAGCCAACTTTAGTATTTACGTTTACTCATCCGTACAGTTCAATTCTGAACAAAATCGCGTAAAGACTTAGGTTCTCTAGGATTTAGGGCTGTGGATTGGGTTAAGCCCAGCACGATTTTCCTCAGGATTATGACATAGGGCTCTTCACTTCCATGTTTAGCAACATTACTATAAGAAAAGGTCTTAAATGTCTCAACGTTCGGCCACATTAGATTATAAAGAAAAGTAACGGATGAGATTGGTTTGATAGATTACTAAATATTTACAAATAAATAAAATAAATAATCCATTCTAAATTTGTTATTACTGCAAATTCCCCTACCAGTTTAAATAGCGACTGGCAGATCGAAAATATTCTTGACTGACAAATTATTTCAGAACTATTACTGACCGTCCATCATAGTAATTTATGTAACCTTCAATACGATTGAAGAAAAATCATTTAGGGTTACGATCCCATTGTTTTTTAAGTTCATCTCCTCTCTATCAGGAAATACCTACTTATCGTCAATGTCACATCTGACGAAACACAAATGACGCTGATACGTACAGGAGTATACACATGAATAGTTACTTTGACCTCGGCCTCTCAATTTATGGAACATTTGTATCTACTAATATAGGACATACTTCATTATGACCCATCGTTGGAATTGCAAAGTTTAACCGCTATTCACGATGAGTCGCATAGTTAATCCAATAAGTGTAATAAGTTCTGTTCTTGTATCAATAAGTTCGTATTTTAGAGTTATGTTTTGTATTTATTGAAGAACATTACTATAGATATTTGAACTCCTAATTATATACCGATTTAAGTCTAGAAAAAAAACGGTAAGTTTACTTCAGTCATCATCTCTTTTTCGAGAAAAACATTTATAAGCATTTTCAGTTCTAAAAAATTGCCATATTAAGATTACTGTTATCGAACAAGCATCATGTTCAATACACAGAATTTATATCCCTTTGGGGCAGTATGTTTATATAAACTCTAATTAAATATTTAAATAGTGTTCTTAATCATTATCAAAAGTATCTCAAACCAATACTTTAAGTTATTCTTCTGCGACCAGTTGTAAAATTACAATATAATACCTATCGTACAATCTATATTGGTAATCTCTGTATTATTGTGGCGAATTGATTTATATAACTGAGGTTCAACACCATGTTTGTCATTCTACGCTTGACCCGAGGCCTCGGGTTTATTCTGTTATCATTTGTTTCTATAAAATAAGAGTTATGTCGATGCCCTTGTGGCTCCTTTTGATTCCTTTTTAATTGGTATCAATACGACAACTTACGTTCTGATATGAGTCAGTAATTAGTGACCCTGTTTTAAAATAGTAGCATTGTATTGTGTTGGTGTTGTATCTCCAGAAGTTTTATTTTCATTGGAAATTGAAAATTGTAACAATTCTAATGTGTAACTAAATTTGTACGAATTAAAAACGGAGTTTTTGAAGTAAAACTTCTTTAGGCGCGACTAGGTGGTAACTGAACGACAATGCAATGGAAGTCCGTTACAGCAATATGGCGTCATGTTTCTGTACCTTCCGGTTTTTTAATATTTTTGATTTTGTCAATAAAGAGTTTATAAACAAATCAATCCAAAATAAAATAAAAAATACTATTGGGTAATAATAAAAATCATACAATAGAATTAATTAGGTATACAATATGGGCGCGCGACCGTTCTGCCATCTGGTTTCAATGTAAGTAAGTAATAAATTAAATAAAAGCTTCATTATCTGTAGTGCCATCTATCAGCTAATTCGGAACCTAAATAACACAGGAAATATTATTAGCAACTCTTTGTTATAAAGTAAATAAAATATAGAAAAGTACGAACATATTACTATGATAAATAACGAATTAAATTAATTATGATTTAATAGTAGTCGCCATCTCTTATAACGACAAAGAAGTTTTACTTCAATCGCGTGTGACGTTTACACTCATAGAGTAACAAACCTGCGCGTAGTTAATGGAAGCGGTTTCATAATTCTATGTTTACACCCAATCATTTTTATGAAAACTATTGATATTTGACACTCTAGTAAGGATGTAAACATAATCAGATAACACATATGTATATTCCAATGACAATATGGGCTATTTACGGTCTAATATATGTGTCACCTATATCGAAATATACTATGTTTATTCCACTTACATTAAATTGAATAAAAGTATTGGTAGATAAGACGAATTATGAAGACAAAGTATTAAACAGATTCACATAGGTTTTAAAATGTGTTTCTGGACGGTGACACTGTTTAAAAGTAACTTTAAATTTATTTAAAAGTAGCTTACGGTCGTCCTTAAATATTGCGGAATGAGGTTTCTAGTTTAGAATGTTATTGTTGTTGAACTTCAAATGAGTCAGGGATAAACCTCTTATTCACTGTCGTTTACTGCTCATTGAGGTAATGAATAATCTCCCTAATGAACATTAAATGTAGGATAAATTGGTTATTTTAAAGTTTGAACTAGTCAATCTGTAAGAGGTGAAACACGCACTGTTTCGTAATTCCTACCTTATGTCTAATATATTGTACGTGGATGACAAATACATATTCACAATAGCTGTGCCCGCGACTTCAGCTGCGTGGAATTTCATTCAAAAAACAGTCTATCGTTTACTGTGTCTTAGATATAATTTATAAATTATATAATATCTTGTTTTTGTAAGAAATTGAATTGTATTTACTTACCTACTCTTATCTCATACTTAACTCGAGCCATCATTCAAATTACAATAACTTGTGATAGAGTGAACCGATTTTGATGAAATAAAGACTAAACGTTATTCGAGGATATGTTTTATGAATTTTTAAGTGAGGTTTTATCGTGATCGCACTACTTTAGCAGTGAATCATGTCCAAACAAATAGACAGACTGACATTTCTAAACATGATTGTAATGTACTTTATTCCTTATTCCTAGACACCTGCAACATTTTTTTTCACAAAAATCTAAAAAGTACAGACACGTTACACTATCACTCACTCCGCTATAGTGTATCTAAAATAATAACAAGTTTTACGAAATTATTTCTAATGAACTGCGAATGGAAGCAATAATTCTCTAAATTGGATTTAAGGTCCAAGTTAAGTCAAGGCCCCTCATGATGAGGATACCATTATCTCGACTACACAAGCTGCAATCTGAAATTATTGGCATTAAATGGCAGACACTCGACGCGACGCGAGCCTGAGGTCAACTTTTAACTGTCCGCGTTCACTGAACTCAACGGGAGGTCAGAAATACTTTTAAGTTGATATTATGTACCTTTCGCATTAATATGTCCTGTCGAATGTAGCGTGAATTATTCGAGTGTTCGAATTAGCAACAGTTATTTGGAGGGTTTGGTGATTATACTAACAACAGGGATAAATAATAATGGTGCTTGTATATACATATTTACTGAATACAGACACGTGTATTTTCGACCACTTCGTCATAAAACTTCGGTAAAACAAAAGTTTTCCTTGGTCTAAAGTGTATATACTTTCTTTGTATACTTCTAATTGCTATTCTAAACAATTACAAGGGGCTGTGTATGTGGTCATACGATAATTTTACTTCCGACATTGGTAGCATCAAATATCTCTCTATCCTTTGTTTTAATTGTAGATTTCTTAAATATCCTTCTGCAAATTGCATATGGAGATTCCATAAACAAGGTGTTTTATTCTATAATATAACGAAAAGCCAACGTCACGCGGTAGTTCCAGGCGGTCGCCCGTCCAAGTACTGACCGCGCCCGACGTTGCTTAACTTCGGTGATCGGACGAGAACCGGTGTTTGCAACACTTTACCCGACACAGAGTTTACTCCCACCGCTTTTCGTCAAACAAAAAGGTTGCGGATCAGAATCTCAAAGCTCTTTAATAAGAAGTGCTTGAAGAAAAAACCATTATTATATCCGAATTTCAACTACTAGACGATCACTAGTATAATTAATTGTATGATTTCAAGTGCCTATGCAACAGGTATATACATACGCACTTAGAACTAAACGAGACGTCGAGGCACTGACATAAATACCTTATCACAAACCGAGTATTGCGTGCTTCGTTTAAATTGATTTATAATATTTAATAAATTATCCCGCTCGGTCATATGTATTATTATTTCCTTATCCTATTGTATGCGGCTACCTCGTCAGTTTAGAAAATTTTTATCGCTGTGATGCAATTATACAGGCTGAATTAAATATAAATAATGTTTTGTTATGTGTGTATGTATATTATATTGAACGTCATACATAATCATTGGCTATATAAATACAATGTAAACTTAACCAATGTATTTAAAACATTTTGAACCAGCTCTAAAATTAATGTAAACAAACTAATATTTGCATTAGTTTTAATAGAGAAAACATATAAAATCTACATATGAATCTGTGGAATGCAGTTGCAACTTTCATGAATAACAAAATAGAAGTCGGTTGTTTATGAATTTGTTTATATTTTTATTTGGTTTTACTAAAATCTATAGACATAATCAATTTGATAATATCATTAAAATCTGGTTATTGCGTATTAATGGTTCGATAGATTGTCATGATTTCTTAAGTTGTTGAGTGAGAGGTCTGTCGTTACGATATAAAGCGCTCGGTCGTTCGGACTCGAGGCTGCCTCAAGAGTGCCAAAGCCTTGAATTACTAAGTTAAAATTAAATTGCTTAAAAATAATAGTCAACTTAAAAAACATGTATACACTGTGCTCTTCATTTCAATAATCCTGATCCATGCAAATACTATAAATGCTTCCCTACACAAGACAACATTTTATTATACCCGTTGTGAAGAGTACATAAAAGGATATGGTACCTTTCTTCCATAAGAAAAAGTACTCTTCCCGAGGGATAGGTCAAATATATATTAAGTGGTACGCAGCCGCGAGCAAAAATTAGTTTATAATATTCAAAAGATTTGTCCTGTAGCTTTTCAAATTGGATAAACCGTCTGACTTAAAATAGGCTAAGTATATTGAAATTTATGTACTTTTGAAACTTAAATATTACGATTATAGAACGAGTGTGACATAGAATTAAATAAAGATAGAAGTTTAATTTCAAATAATTACAAGAAGAGTGCGAGTTAACTTTTAATATTTTTAAATACATTCTTTATTCCGGTATGTACTCAGGAATACTGGTCCTCAAAATGGGAGTGTACATAATTAGAAACAGTCGTTTCTACACCACTATTTATTTTACTATTGATTATCTGTTATTCATTATTAAAATTATGTTGTTGTAATATAATAATGTTATCATAAGCGTTATGCAAAAAACAATATATTTCAAAAGGAGAGAACTTCACGTTGTTAAGATTCTAGATACGGACAACACATACTCGTTTCATTATCACGCTATTATTACAAAATGTTATAAGATACCCTAACACTAATTTACTTAACAGCAGAATAATCAAAAACAATCTATCGTTGTAAAATAACACTACAACGTAATTTATTAATTACATATAATAGCTGTTATTGTTATCTATACACGTAATAGTGTCTTTTGTTGTTGGTAGCGTTCGGTATTTAATTTAATAATAAGGTAAATGAAACTGTATATAGTTTACTCACCGTTACTACCATTTGCCGTAAGTTGGATTCTTGAATGAGGACATCGGTGATTTGTACAGCGGGTTCTCTCCCGTGCAGTCTTCTGCGTCAATGTTCTGGTACTCGGGGTCGGAGAGAGGCAACGGCGGCACCGTGTTGAAGTGCTTCCATACCATGACTCCAGCTATCGCCATAATGGCCGCCAGAAGAGCGAGGATTCCGAAGATTATTGGTACTGTTAGCGAAAAAAACTGTTTTAGATTTCATAAATGTCAAAGCAAAAATTCTGTTCTTCGCTTTCTGCAATGACATCTTAGTTAGCTTTCAAAAACATGGCTTCATAGCATGGTGATAGGAATTTTATTTATGGCGTCTACCACTTTCAAGTGGAAAATCTGACATAAATCACCTATATGTATGTCCGGCAGCTGCACTTGGGAGTTAGCTCTTTTTAAGATTTAGCGTCTTATCATCTTGATTGTTGTCAGTTGTTAAAACTTTAGCTTAAAACAGTTGTGAGTTATCTAATAACATAACTACAACGATATTTGTCGGTTTATCAGGCTGTTATTAGCATGGTAAATACCACAAGGAGATATATTAACATCCGATGCGTACCGTAGCGTATTATTCTGTTAATATATGTAATTAAACATTTTTTTTTACCTAAGAGTTCTTTTTTTAATTAATATCTTACAAATGACGTATTTTAAGAACAAAACATTTTCTTCACGCAGTAATGAAATTAAAATGCAACATAACTTTGAATTTTATATTGTAAAGTAGCAAATAAACGTGAAGTACAACTGGTGTTAAATGGTCACTACAGCTTGTGCTGTTTATAAAAAAACAGATAGTAGTCTGTCAATATTTGATTGCTACTAGTACTGTGTGTGCCACCATGTATTGCCAAGCACACCTTTCAAACCAAAACACAGTAGCGAGAGTTTTGGTGCTTTACCGTGGTAATATTTATTCTGATAATACTCCCAGAGTTGAACCTGACACATTTTTTAAAGTTGATATATTATACAAGTGTAAAATTACTAGGTCATGACAAACATAATTACAAGCGAGTTTTTAAATGAAATCAAAAAAGCTTCCATAGTATAAAGATACTAGGTACAAAGGCATGTGCCGTTTTTTGAAGAAACTATATAAAATATTTACAATAAGTTTACTTGAGTAATTTGTATACTTATGACAACGCTTTAATATAACAAATATTAAAGTATCTATCAGTTTTATGTACAAATTTACTGATAAAATACATTTTCTTTATTACTGATCATACACATATTTTAAAAGGAATCAGTGGGCGGAGCAAAATTCCATGTAAAGTACAGAATGTCACGTACATGAAGAATACACACCAGTAATTGTTTTGAATAAAACGCCTTAGGTATTAAAATAATGAATTTACTTCGTAATTTTAACGCGAATCCGATTGGCTGACACATGCGTATGTCAAAACCGCAAATCTATAGACGAACATGTTGTATCACGTCCGATGACGTCAGAATTTTGTGAACTCTAATAGTGATAATAATTGACCTCCTTTCTGGTATGAACTATTTTGTAAACATATGATCCGCAGGTTAATAAAATCTTGCTGAGTTAAACAGAATTTGTATAGAGAAACTCTTTGCGACAATTTCGAGAGTCGCATTCATCTTATTTAACACGTTCTGTGCCAAGCCATTTTTGCCTGACATGTCCTTTAGCTCATTTGATATTTTAACAAAAAACAGATGTATTATCATACAATATTACGTTACAGCATCATACATAACATGACATAAGTAATTCTTTCGTTTTCTGTAGTTATTAAATCGTGTACCACGGGAGGTACAACACAGGTTTAAGGTGTACTACCGATGGTACACGTAGCCTAAAGATCAATTCTAACGTGTACCACCTGTGGTACACGTGGCAAGGATCGTGTTAACGATCGCTTGTTTATTTTGATCAAAAATTATGCAATATTATTGATTAAATAAACATTTAAATCAAAATAAATAGAATGGAAAATACTGATATCTTCTAAAAATATTTCCGAAGCTATACCTAAAATTTCCGTGTACGTGCACAATGCGCTCGCTTCGTGTCTTCACGCTTGTTATCTTAGGACGAAACATTTTTATACATAATTATTTATTTAATGAAACGAAAGAGATACACAATGACGTAAAACATCTGTTGTTCAGGTCAAACAGTGGCAGTCAAACCGAGCAACTGTTCAAACTTAGCATCCGAGTATTTCTTGTTATGATTCATTACCATAATAACGAACGTTTCGATTCGACATCATGTTTTGAATGTTGAAAGCGAGTTGACATTATCCGTATGTATTGTTTGTTTTTAATTATGTCCAATAGAATTAACTACAAACATTAATAGTATCCGAGTTTGTAAACGCATCGATATCAACGTTCCTACGTCACTAAAGAAAAGGTTATAGGAACATTCCTATACTTTATAAGCTTCACCAAAATTCTAACTCGATGATCTTTCATTCACATTGTTATTTAACATTCAATGAGATTGTGTAGAGAGGGAGTAACCGAAACCGATCTATCGGTACCTAAAAGGTGTTTGGCAATACATTTTTAACTTGAAGACGGCAGCCAAGCTTAGCTTAACTAGCTCACCGACAGCTCTGGTCCACTGCACTATTCGAACCTAAGTCGATCGCATACAATGAACCATCATCGCCTCAAAACTATTTAATTATAACGTATTATTGAAAGTGGTACAATTTATTTTAAAGCATTCGTTTATAGCAACACTAAAGAAAAAGGGAATCAAAGAGTAAAAAATCTAAATCATCCATAGCCCAGATTAACAAAGGTTTTATTGATTCTAGTAAAATTCAAATTGGCTTGGCCTATGGCTTTAATCAAAACTTAGAATTGTGGAACAAAGACTTAGGGCGAAGAGATAATCGCTATTGGGCACATATCATAAAACCAAAAAGAAGTTAAATACGTATATATTTCTACGTCGATAACAATATTAAAACACTCACCTTTAGTATTGGTAACTCCTAGAGCTGTACGGTTCCCGCAGTGCTCAGACACCATGATCTGAATCTGTTCCATTTCATTCTTTGAAGCGTAGTACTCTACGTAACAATCATCAATAGTTTCGTTGCATTTCATCCATACCTTCATATTCGATTCGTCTCTCAAGTCTACGACACTTACGTTATACTGTAGTTTGATCATATCGTGACTGCACTCTTGGCATTCTCCGAGAGTGTTGTTTACAACGCAAGAGTCACAATCGCTCGCCAACATGCAGAGGTCACTGCAATAGTTCTCCTCGTCGAAATACTGAGATCCTTCGCGATCTTTATAACAGATGCATGTCTCGCACGGACCACAGTAGCCGTTCCCTGAGCATTCGATCTGTGATATAATATATTCTTTAAACTTTGAACGTTAAAAAAGAATAATATACAAAGCCCAATACTATAAGCCGAATGAAGATTGTATTAGAACAGTGCTTCCAAAACTTTTTTCTTTTCGGGAGCCCTTAATAAAACTTTTCACTTTTGAGGATGCCTTGATAACTTCATACCTACCTAAAAATGTGTCTTGTTTATATCAAGGTCTATCTATTGTCAGTCTTAACTTTGAAATATACCTGGCACTGTCTCATAGACTTAGACTTGTGATCTATAGTAAATTTCTATTATCTATAGTAAATATTCTATACGAGTCCCTTCATGTATATTAACAAAATTTTATTGTTTTTTTATTAGTTTATTATTTATTTATTGTTACATAACTATAATATAATGCATTATAACAATGTTTACATGAGTAAACTGTTTTAAATTGCAACATTTCCGCCATTAGCAATATAATTTTCACGTACCGTCAATGGGACCCCACGACCACGACCCCTGGGTACGCGTACAACAAGTTTGGGCACCGGGACGAAATATCATACAGCACTATATTGACTTTTTATAATTTAGAGACAAATAATATTTTTTTGTATATTTTATCTTTATTTAATTTGGTTTTATATTCTTTAATTGATCGCATATATAATCAGTATGCATGAACGAGGTGTCTGATACAATAAATCGCAGAGTGGAGGCAGTCGTATCTTATCGCGGTAGGAAACGATATGCTATATGACATTTGAAATCGGCTATGTCGGTCAAGGGTTACAGTAGAATTCATTGTTATATTCAACACGTATAACTCACTGAAAGTATAGAATGATATCTCATATAGAATGATATAATGAAAAGATTATTAGTTAAGAACATAAATGCAAATTCATTTTTAGTTACCTACTGAGGTGTGGTAACCAGTTTTCGATAGAGTGGATGTACGTGCAAATTTAATATCATCAGTAGATCTATGTAAACACTTATAGATAGTTGCTTTTATATGTGGCTTTTCTTTAGTATATATTGTGACTGCGATTTACCTGAGCGTAATCGTCCAATTACACAATTATCGCAATTTTGTCAAAAGCTGATGGCTAAGGAAAGCAAAACAGTTATCAAATGTACTTACGTCGTTCATCGCCGGATTGGTGCATTGTAAGTCACCGCGTTTGTCCGCACAATTTCTATTTTCGCAAAAATTACCGGACCTAAAATAAAATTGTATTCTTTATATGTTACATTGAGATAGTAATTAATATAACTAATTATGTTAAAAATTATACCTATGGAAATTTAATAAATTATGGAAGACGGCATTATTCATATATTGATTATCCGTTATAAGTCATAATTGACTACGACAATGATTTGTCCGTGTTATCGCAACTTGAGAAGAAATAAGCATTATACGACAGATAATGGGACAACGATACAAAGATAAAAAAGGACAACACGCCAGGATGCTCGCGTTTAAAGTCACAATAGGTGCCCCAATATTATGTCATCATCGAGTCATTATAACAAATTGTAAAACTGCACATTAAAACGATTTACCCGACATTAGAATAATTAGCACTAACAATAATTGTAAAAAATAACAACAATGGAATCATTAGTGTCATAAGATAACCATTATAGACGTTTATAGTTTTGTGCATTGTATTGATAGCGTGCTTTTTTAAAGTAAAATAGACCTTTTGGAGAAGAAAATTGTCACGACGCTACACATTGTAAGGTAATGCATTTTCTAAGGCTAACAACGCTTTTATATCTCTTTGGTGTTTACAGCATAATTTAATCACAAGTTTGTTATTATTTTGTATATTGTATTTTTTGATCTGAAACATCTTTAGCGGCGTATCAGACGGACTGTTGGCGTGGCGATTACGTTTATACGATTACGATTACGTTTAATTTTTATTTTTGTATATAATTAATTTAAATGTTTATCGAATAAAGTCATCTTTTTTTGAAAATGTTCTTAATTATGCCATATTTATTTTCTGTCCTAAACTATATTTTTATACATAATATACCTGTACAATTTCGATATTTCACATCTGCCAGGCGTCCCATGATAGCTCACATTTTTTTTAATATCCCAGGGCCTTTATATAGAGGTAAATATATGGGCCATAGTAAAACATGCGGGCCTATTGTCATTGCATTATTTAATACGTTTATTATAATAGAACACGCTAATAGTAATCGAAACTGAATCGTACGACGTTTATGGACATCCGGGCTCATATGTTTACATATAAAGAATGACCGTTAAACGTTTGGGAGGCATGTCTAAGTCGAAGGTTTGTATATTATGGTAACGTATGGCATACTTAATCGACTCCCCATAAATATTTTCGGTCATCGTGTAATATTAATGTGAACGTTATATTTGAAGTAGAAAACGCTTGTAAATTTTTAACAACATAAACGAACAATGAATGTCAAAAGACATTAAAGAAAATAGAAGTAAAAAGTAAAAGCATTTAGACCCTAATTATTTCCACACTACCATACAGTTTCAGTAGTTTGGTAAATGTATTGATAAACGAATAGTGCAGCGAGGATTGTGGTTCACAGATAAATCAAGTCGAAGGCCGTTTAACGGTTGGAACCTCCTGATTAAATTGTGACAAATCAGAACGGTTGGTGTGAATGATAATTCATTCGGGGAATTTACGTATAGTATATATAGTACTAGCATAAAGCAACGCATTAGACGTATGTGTTGCTTGGTATATAGTTTAATTACATTCAACAATAATTCTTTTAAAATTCCATCTATCCTCGTGTAGTTCTTGTAATCAATTACTATTCAAGTCTTTAACTACGTTTACATGAGAAAGTTGTTTTTTTTTTGTTCACATTTTTTATCTCTTGTTCTTTCCAAATTTGTGATGAGAGTCAAAACCCAATTCAATTTTTTTTTGCTAAATATCGTACCCATCCTCCTATGACAGTTTACCAAAGATAACAAAATGGAATGAAGGTTGACGATTTAATTTTATACACGGCAATGGGAAAATCAGGATATCTACGGATTCAATTGGAAAAAAGAACTTTGTCAAATTGTTGTCGTGTGGCCCCCTTCTATTAACGTTTATGTATAATGGGACAAGAAAGTACAATGTTTTTAAATAAATTGTCTGTCTAGTCGTCTGTTGAATCCACGTTACAGAAAACAATGATAATAACATGATGTTCAGTTAGTTCAAATAGAGACCTTTGAGTTTTTCTTCACGTTGGCTAAACCACAACGATAAAGAGTGCATTAAAGAAGTTGAGACAGTGTTAATTTTAAATTTTATTTTGGAATCTTCGATTATAATAACCTGTAGTTACAGCAGACTAATTAGTTAATTTTTTTTGTGAACTAACTCTTTCAATAAATCTTTCAATTTAACACAGACATTTATTTGATTTTTATTGGCGATAATATACCTACGTTTAATTTATTTATCACTTAAACTTTGTTTACTGCGCAGCTACTCGCAACAACTTCAGAGTGAACTAAAAGTTTGGCGTTACCCATACTATAATACGAAAATAATTAATGTAAAATAGTTTAAAAGATTAATATTTTGTAGCTTTTTTTTATAATATTCAATTAGTCGAATACCGTTTGATCTCAAACTAGTTATCATTAAAAATGATTAAGTTTTTATCATATTTTATTTCATCAGCCTGTGCAGGATAAATTATCTGTTGTATCATCTTTCATCTCTTTCTAAATCTGCTTCCTCTTTCAGATTCATTCAATTTATCGAACCAGTTTTATATCACAGTTGCATCTTCCGTTGTCCTCGTGTACGTGACTCAGATCATGTTGGTTTTAACAAGTCTGTCCATGCTTTTTACTAAACGCAATAAATTTAAGAACACATGTTCGTGATTATTCAACTTATGTTTTATATGACTTATTAGATTAACGCATTTTTATAGAACGTACGATCTTTATAACATCGCAGAATTTAATTCATAGGGTTGTTTTCTTTTATTTATGAGTATTTTTTGACGTTTGACACGAATTTATCAGATGTTAAATATGTTCTTCTTTTTCTTGTTTTGGCTCCGCAGAAGCACTTGCCAGTGTCAATGTTTTGTTTCAAGGGAGATTACAACATATTTTACACAATAAGTGTCGTGTGAATAATTTAAATGTTCCAACAAGATAGTGGCTCTCTTGTTAGAACTTGCCAGGGAGTTTTTGTGGTATCTCAGAATTCATGGTCCGTGGTATGATTTTCCATTCACTTCACTTATGCACAATAAACAAACTATATTACATAAAACACCACCAAATTTACACAATATAGAGTCAAGGAACACAAGATTATGAATAAAATATAAAATCCACTACATGACAGACTAAAATCCCGCCAAAAAACTCAATATGTTGTATATGACTTATTAGTTTAAGACATTTTTATACTACGTACGTATTCGTAGTCATTTGTTTTTTTTTGTTTACCTTGTATGTTTTTAATGTTTGATACAAACTCATCCGATGGTAAATAATATGTTCTATTTGACTAATTAGTGTAAGTCATTTTTATAGTACGTATGGTTTTTGTAATACTGTGTATTTATTTCATCGAGTTATTCTTTTATATACCTTATAAGTATTAACCTTTGAATTATTAAAATATTAAACTTTGACACAAACTCAACTTGATGTTAAATGGCGATGTATACTAACATGAATTCTAAACTTATAGATATTAGCTCTCAAGTGCAGCCGCCGCAACTCACTTATACTTGGTGACTCATTTTCAAATTGAAGATGGTAGGTACTAAAACGGGTATTAGAAGAAGTTTTGCCACCATATTATGGTATTCTCACGATGTTTTCCTTCATCGAAAGCTCAAACTGGTTCCAGGAATTCGCTGAGCTACACAATGGACTAACACGCCACCACATTCTATCGAGTATTTAACCACAAGGTCTGGTATAATATGATGCTATATTTTAATAGAAGACGATTGAGTATGTATTAGAATTGCACGAAGAAACTGATAAGTGTTGATTCTAATGTCTGTTCCACTACCAAGCGAGTGACAAATAATGAGTTACCATCATCCTCTCTCTGGCTTCATTACTGTATAATCCGTTTTGTTAAGAACTTAAGCAGTAGTCCGGTGAAGCTGGCAAGGCCATTCTAGGTCAATAGTGTAGTTAGTTTAAAAAAAAAGAACTTCTTATCAATTTGAACACAGTGTTCTACCGTGCTATTACCGAGTCATTAGTTCAAGTTACATAGGATAAAATGATTTTTACGCGACACGTTTTCCTAATAACGTGTTTTGGTCCTAAATAAGTGAAAAAACTTTTATGCTTTCAAAATCAAAAAATCAAATCAATCAATCAAAATCAAAAAAAAGCTTTTGATTGCATGATTACTTATTTATGTATTTAATCGATTTAAATACATTAGGAACAAGGTCTAGAATAAATCAGTAAAAACTTTTTATATCTAATGATGAAGAAACATTATTGAGATATCTCATTTAAGAAACCAGGTAAATTCAATATAACCGGAGCAAATAATCGATTCGCATTATGCTCACTAGTTATTTCTTTGCGATGATAGCGGCTATAATACTTTTTAAATTTAGTTTTAACTTTTTCTCGTTTTTACCTAGATCTTTGTACCCAAATCTAAGAGTACATTGTTCGCGTGACACATAGTGATGTGTATTATTAGACGTTAGCTAAATATTGAGAACAGATGGTTCGTCTAACGTACCATAGTATAGGCATATTGAAATTCGTTGACGCAGCATGTGAACGGTAAAATTACCTTTCAAACAATGTCACTGGCGACACACGACAAAAAATGCTCAATATTACAATGTGCTTGTAAAAACCGTAGACATCACAGTTAGGATTTGTACATTACTTTACGTAGCCAGTCAACCAAATAAGAAATTTAAGGTGTTGTGGTTTAGTTTCAAATGTTTTACAATTAAAATTGATCATGAGTTAACAGTTATTCTGGACGAAGAAGTGACACCTCTTCTTCTTCTATGGGGTATCGTACCTTATGTAAGTCGATATAGTAATTATAGCTTCTAAATTTATAACGACGAGAATAATATGATTTTGTTATCACTGTTATATTGCTGATGATGTATCATGGGAAATTATATTTTACATGGGGCGATTAAAAATAACGCTGAATCATGGCTGGTTCCATGTCGAGAAATAGATCGCAAATAAAATAATATCTCACATTCGATGTGGTGTTACAGTATTATAAAAGACTACAAATTAAACAAAACCTAATTATCTTTACAATAACATTACATCTTTTCACTACTTGCCTTAGATGAACAATGATTCCTCAAGATGGAACAATGCTATCATTACTATTTGTAATTTAACTTAACCCGCGTTTAAATATGTCACACTCGCATGTAACTAGAATGGTGATTTAGATAGACACAAATAATGTAACATGTGATTTATTTTATCACTAGTTTTATGACTAGCGATAAGTGAAATGTAGCCTACTGTGAATCACTCTTATTTTGAATTTCCGTTTAAAATACAGTTGGTCAGCTGGTCTTCATTTACTACGTTCGGTGAGGCACATTTTATTTTTGGCATAATTAGCACCTCGTCACTTTACCGACCCACATTCTAATTTACATGTAAATATTTATTTATATATTAAAAAATAAGATCTTTCAATCTGTGTCAAATGCTGAAAGCTCTTTTTTTTTTTTTTTTTTTTAAAAGGAGGAAAAAAAAGGGGGAAAAAGAAAAAAAAACCCTAAAAAAAAAAAAAGGGGGGAGAAAAGGGGGGGGGGGGGGGGGGAGGGGGGGGGGGGGGGGGGGGGGGGGGGGGGGGGCGAGAAAAAAAAAAAACGGGGGGGGGGCGGGGAACGCCCCCCCCCCCCCTAGAATAATGTTAAACATTGTGTAGGCAAATTGCACAAACAACTACTTTATTTATAACAACTACTTTATTTATTAGGCCATTTCGTGTGTTCCCGTTAGAATTCTCATACTAATCATATGCACAATAAACATTGTATTAGTGATCGATCTTTTCTATACAGTGACCGGAATATGTCTGTCCAATCATCTTCTAATATATAAAATTCTCGTGTCACAGTTTTCGTTGCTATACTCCTCCGAAACGGCTTGACCGATTTTGATGAAATTTTTTGTGCTTATCCGGTATCTATGAGAATCGGCCAACATCTATTTTTCATCCCCCTAAATGTTAGGGGTAGTCCACCCCTAAATTTTTTTTTTTATTTTTTAGACAAAATTTTTAATTTCTATTTTTTTATGATACAACATACAAAAATACATACAATCCTCAATTTTCACCCTTCTACGATCAACCCTTATTTTTTAATAGCCATAGGTAATAACCGATTTGGTGCAGACGAAGTTGCACGGGTCAGCTAGTTGTCTTATATAAATATCCTAATATAAATGTAGTTATAAGTATCAATTATTATAATGATTTTTTTAGCAAGTTTAACTTTTTCTATGTCTTGTTATATAAATAATTCTCTAAAAGTTCATACGATCGACTACAAATTAGGTTAATTACTGTTACCGCCAAAACCGTGTTATGTTTTTCAGCGGGCGTCGCATGTAACATATATCAGTGTTAATGTTTACATTTCCGTACTGGCGGTAATAATTCGATTTCAATTACACATATATCTTTTTATTTATTTATGGTGTAAATAATTATGTAATTTTTTTTTTTTTATTGTAGCTCGGCAAAGTGACTGTACTGTGCCTGATGGTAAGCACAGTACAATCCAAAAACAATGGCGACCACCGAAAGACATACTATCCATCGCCGGTCGCCGCTGTCATGCCGGCCTGAAAGCGACTCAGTCAGGGACAGCCCCCCCGTTGCTGGATATACACCGGCTGATCCCGGAACGCAACACGCCCAAACGTGCCACTATAGCGGGTGTTCCACCTGGTGTACGGTGGTCGCGATCCAGTCGGGTACAGACACCCTACCACACCGCATATTCAAGTAAATAAAGTCACTTGGAGATTATTTAATCGATGTCTAACTTACAATAACTTTCTAATATGATTACAAGGGAACCTGAAATTAATGTTTCAGCGCCTGAAATGTGATGGAGTATAAAACCTCATTATAAACGCTGGTAGTCTTAAAATACGAATTTTTGTCATTTTGTTATGTAGTATAACTGTGCCATGAACACGAAAACGAAGCTCTTGTTCTCAGTAATCAAGTTCGTGGTTCTGCTCGTCACGAGGTTGTTTTTGTTGGTATTACCTACTAGGTATAAGTGTAAATGTAATTTTTATTTTATGATAAAGACATTAAGTTCATTTTTAAATAAATCATTTTTCCCTACAAGCAAAAGCGAAATAGGCTTCCGAAAATTTTTAAACATTGACGTACTTGTACTAAATATTTAAATTTTTGTTAATTTAAAATTTTGATTTTTCACTTTAATAAAAGCCACGTTTGTTACAAATATACCTGAATTTATGAAATATTGTAATTAATCATTATAACCAATAACTTTCGGGCAACGTTTTGTTTTGTACATTCATTCGAAATTACACATTGGCAGACAATTTACGTTACAGAGCTGATCAAAACATTTCTTTAAGTTATAGAGGTTGCGTATTTTAACTAATCGAGGTTTTGGGCTCTGATTGGAAGGGAATAAATTATTTTTTGAAGTTATAGAGATTTTTACCTTATCGAGGTTCTACTTTAGTTAATTTTTATATTAAATATGCCGATAATTTTAACGATAGTAGTATCATTCACCACTAAATATATATAAGAACAAAATAAATAATATCTACTCACCATCCGCGATGACAATGACATTCGCCGCATAATAAATCCCCATTATTGTTGCATCTTGCAGAGTTCATTTCATACTTGCACTATAAATGTATACATAAATTATTATACCATAAACAAAATATACATAAATTCAGCTCTTCAATACAGTATTTGGTGCCCATGAATTAAGAGCTGAATATGAATATTTCAATTTCGACTTTTTTATAATGGCATTTCGTAAATACAATTTTTGCCAGTGTCAAGTCAGTAATGGAAATGTAATTTCAGTGCTAATTGTTGGTTGGATTTTGACGTATAATAAAACATACGAGTTTGTTTGTTTGTTTGTTTACGAGTAAAACATATTTGCTATCAATTAACATAACTTTAAAAATTAATACTTTACGAGGCTTTTTTACTTATAATTTTACATTACATAATTTGTTATTGTTTAAAATTTTGTAAATAAAATAAATACGTATTGTTTTTTAAAACACATGTTGCCAAGAGTCTGGTGACTAGTGCACCATAAGTTCTACATTCATTTATATGGAACTTAGCCCTTATGGTTTTGGACAGTCCAGGAGTTAAAAACTGTATTATAAATATATTAGTGCTTATATCAGATTCATTCACGACTAAAATTTAAATACATAAATATTATTTGTATAAACGGGAAACGTTCAGAGATAGATAAATAATTTCTTACGGCTGAATTGAACACCTAATTTGAAAATTGTTTTGCCTCGTTTCAATAAAAGATTATCTGTTTTTAACTTACATCATTTTTAACAGGCGTATGACATCCACCTTTGGTCGAACAAGACACGTGTTTGTTACAAAATTCCCCAGACCTAAAACAAAGGCAACATTAGATTGGTTAGTTTTTAATAAAAATAAGGACCGGCTTGCAATCCGTTGAGTTAGTAGTGAGTCACTATTATCTATAATAGCGTGTGTAGCTCTCTATGGGTAATTATTTGGCTCAGTGGTTATTGAACACCGCATATTTCGACGTAGGTTCGAATCCTTGCAAACGAGCCAGAGTTTTCGGTAAAGGAAAATGTCACGGTGAAAACATAGCATGTTCATATGGTAAGCAGAGAAGGGTGGTAAGCCCGCGTGGTTAGCAAACACCTTCAACTTGAAAATCTATTGCCAAACACCTATTGGTCTGCTCCGGTAGCTGCACTAGAGAGCCAGCCCTCTATATTAAGCGTGTTTACTATCTTTAAGGCACATTTTCATTTAACACCATATGAGATTGTAGCACATTACATATGCTGGTTGTAAGCTGGTTACTGTATAGGATGCATCAATACGTGAACGATGATGATGTCTAAAATGAACACCTCTTTCTGTACATCTGCTAGAAACGATTCTAGCTTTAATTTATTATAATTTCTACGTTAAAAAGATTAACCCGATCGAGTTTCTTACTGATTTTTCTCGATGAGTGGGTTGTTTTCCGAACCGGTGGTAGTTTTCCCTTTGTTAAGCGCCTTCTTAGGAGCTAAATTTATCAAAGTATTTTTGATTTAATTTGTTAGTATGTATTAGGTAGACCTAATTATACGTAGTTGTGATTAAAAATTGCTTCGATGGTGTATTTATAGTCGATCTATGTAAAGATTAATTGAAGTTGGAAGAATAAATCAATATTATTAACAACTATGCGAATTAAGACTCTGATGTTTCTCCTGGATTACCAGTTTTAGTTCTTCTGGCTTTTAAATATATATTATTAGTGGATAACATGTAGATGTGTGATTAATGATAAAAATTGAATATAAAAATCGAATACACCACCCTAATTTTTTTATTGTGTGTTGGTATAGTAACTTATCTATATTAATTCTTCCGTTTGTATTCACAAATTGCAGATATACTGTGGTATTATAAGCCTTTGGCATGTCCACATAAGGTGAAATCAATGACCTGTCCTAAGTTAAAATCCATCAAGGCATTGAGACCGAGCGTGTCAAAATATAGACATACCACGCATACACTCGAAAACATTACCTACTTCGGGCACAGTCAGATAAAAATAAAACTTGATCGTATTTTTTATACTGAATTTATGCTTGACAATGTAATCTACTTACCACCCGTTGTAACATGAGCAGACGCCGCAAGCGAGATCTCCGTTCCCATTGCAAACGCCAGACTTCCTCTCCGGTTTGAGGCTACACGGGCATGCACAAGGGATCAGGTACTTTATGATGCTCTCCTCAGCCAGATTGCCAATATTGACTTGTACGTGCACGTATTCATATACTCCGCCAGTTGTCAAACAAAAATCAACTGTAGGCATGACTTCAAGGGTGGCGGTGCATTTTGATCCAGCGCAAACTGTATTATACATCTTCAGTTCGATAGATTCGTTTTTAATTGTCTGCGTGCTGTTCACGACTCTTTGAGTAACCTGTTTTGGATTATAATCACTTATTTTTAAATGTGTGATATATCATTAATATTTTTTGACAGGAGATATATGGTTTCACGTCAGCGACATAATAGTTGGAGCTTGACAGACCATATTGCGCTGACGTAAAACTAGACGCGTAGTTTAACGGCCTGTGTACATGTAATATTGATATTTTGTATTCAGCTTGTGCAGCACATCATATGTTTAATTAATTAATAAACTGTGTAAAAATGTATACGATTATTATTCAGAGTGCTAACCAGATTAATGTTAATAATTTCAATATAAAAATGATGTAATTTAAATAATTCAGACTATAATTAATTTCAAAATTCAATAGGGAACACAGTTATTCCATTGTTTTGAGTTTTACCTCTGTCGACAGTCCTTACGACTGCCTCGATTTTTTTAATTCTTAGAATACTTTCCAACGATTGTTATCAATCTAAACCTTATGGAAAGTGAACACGGGGCTATTGATGGTAGACGTCCTCTTGAAATCTTTACAGTAAATTACTTGGAAAAAAATAGACACAGGCGGACTAACTTTAATGGAACTGTTCCGTTTATTTATGGGTTGCATATTGTAAATACAAAGCGCTTCGTGCGAACGAATGGAGTATCACCTAACTACGTATGATATCGCATGACTCGATCTACTTGGATCCTCTCATATACGAGAGCTAAGTCACCTATATATAAAAATATCCCAGAACTTTCCAGTAATCTAGATTTGTGTCTAATTGTTGCTACCGCATCGATTTTATTAGTCGTGTGCGTAACATCCACCCTTTTTTCAAACTGACGCTGGTGACCTGAAGGGCCCTTGAAGGTTTCGCCAGTCTTTGTGGTGAGCTCAAAAGACACTCAGCCGAAGCACCGAATATTTGCAAGTTAAACTTTTTAGATTTTCAAAAGAATTTAATAATCTATATATAATATTACATGAAGCGATACTAATATTAGAATACGTGGAAACTACCATAACAATAAATTTATAAAGCAAAACTAACAATGATACATGAACAAGAAGAATACGAAATGGAAATGCTTGTACATTGTAATAAGGTCTATAATATTTATGATTTTAATTCGAAACAGAAACCATGGGAATACGTAAACGATTTGTACGGTTTTATTCTAAAAAAGTTAAATACGTATTAAATACTTGCTTTAAAAAGGTTTCGCATTAAATGCACTTCGCTCGCCCGAGGCAAGTTCGCGTTATCCTTTTTCGCAAGTTTAAACTCATTTAACAAAGCGAGACAAAAGAGCAAGATGGCGAACATTCAGCGACCGCGGTGCATTTAATACGAAAACTTTTTAAAGCAACTTGTATTCAATATGTATTTAACTTTTTTCTAATAACACCGATAATGTCTACCACATGCCTAAAAATCTTTTTTTAAGTATAAACGTTACAGATAATTACGCATGATATTATATTTCTCAAGAAAGCCGGAATAATTCCATCCACAATAAGGTTATTTAATGCTTGGGAAAAGTGTCTTAATATATCTCTAGCGTGATAGCCCCAAGAGAAATCTCCAATTTCTCACGTGAATTGTTATTCTATTACAGCGCATATTATATGAGAGTATATTTTCCTACAAATCAGAACTTCACGAATCGTACAAATGTAAGCATAATTGCATTATGTATTGAAACACATTCCAATAATATCAAGTCTGTTCAAGGTAATTCCTTATTTTATTTTAATATTTATATAATCCGGTACTAGTTAGAGCTATTTATTAAATGTATAAAATACAAAATGATAACAAACATGCATAAACTTTAAACCTAATTAATCCGAATCGAATAATAAATGTTAATGCTGTCTTGAAACTGACTGACTTTAATGTTTAGATCACAAAAGTAGTTGAGAAAAATAACGTTTATAGTAATTAGAAATAATTATGGCTTAGTCGTCGTGGGGGTCGAGTGGTGTGACCGGTGGAATATGAATTCGAAGTCCACAGGTTCGAACCTCGGCATGTACCAAGAATTTTTGGAGTTTTTTACATTTACCAGTCGGTAACACTATCGGCTGACGGTGAAGGAAAATATCGTGAGGAAATCCAAACTTGAGAAATTATTCTTATTTGGGAAAACATAGAACTGTGGATTTGTCAGAGTTTGATATCGCCAATACGACGTGGGCTGGCGTGTTGATTATGATCAAACCTTCCTTTAGGAAGAGGCCTATAACCCAACAGTAGATCGCTTATAGGCTGATGATAGCGTGTAGTTACCGCTAATCCATTGTAGCTATAGCATCGAATTCTTTCTGTGAAGGAATACAGGGTGATGAAACCATATCAAGGTAATTGAGCTTTTCTATCTCCCATTTGGATAGCTAACGCCTCATATCGAAAGTCCGTCTCCAAGAAGGTGTTCGTGCGTTTCAGCAAAAACAGCACTTGCGAGCTTAGCGGATTAGCATTTTAGACCATATCGCTGTTAATCATCAGGTGAGATTATGAGCAAGCGCTAAAATCGAAAAAAAAAATAATCAAGTTTGAAAAAAAACACAAATAACTAATTAACTTACATTAAGTTCAATTGGCGAATTATAACTAATGTCGATTCGAGACTTAGTGCCTATATATAGCCGTTTCTCTAGGTAGACTGGGTCTAGAATCTTCCCTGGTGTCTTCGTTGAGGTCGATGGCAGCATCTCTTGATCATCGGGGCACCAGTTGTCATCCGGAGATAAAACGCAGTGTTGGCTCTGCGAACAAAATAAATCCGTTCTTTTATAAGTCCCCATCTTTATTTTTATATCGTAACTATTGATATATACATATAAATAATATTGAAGTGCGATTTGTTTGTGCCAATTCTCGACGCAGCTGAACCAATTCTGTCCAGACTTTTACTAACAGATAAATGACTTTTTCAGTGTATCATCTAAGCTACATGTTATTGGACTTTTCTAGTAGCAACAATACAATTCAACAGAGAAAACTGAACATAGGTACGGTAAATCATAACAAGAAGATTACAATTTAATAAAAATAAAAACTCGAAACCAGACAAAAACGCAATTCCCAATTAACAACAAAGACGATCTCGAGCATCGGCTAATGTAATAAATAATATATATCGCATACTGGTAAATTTATGTGACATCTAGTTCACTTAATGTCTCTCCAAACTTGACCTGCTGCCAACATCTTAACATATTTTAACAGCTCTACGGCTAGTGTAACATAATAGTTTTCTTATGACGTCTAAAAAAGTATGTTCAGTATGGCTAAACTAAGTCTTTTAGAACATTGCTTGACCCGGGTATTACTAATCAGAAATATAAATCACCATTAATGGTTAAGTTGCTAAACTGATGTCTTTAATTAATATAAACATACTTCGTCCGCGTTCTTGTTAAATCAACGAAGACTGGAACAGACGATGCCTTAATAGCTTCACATAAATAAACATAAGTTAAACAAGTTTTCAATTAAGAGTTAAACAATATAGCAAGAAAAGTATAGTAAAGTAATAAAGTACAAGATAACGTCAATTATGAAATAACTCTCAACAAAGGCGACCATTGCAAGTTAAATAAACGAGCTGTATATGGGTCGTCAATAGTTTCCTAGATACAATTATATAAATGGCAAAGTTAAATGACGTAGAGATTGGAACTGGTTGAAGTTACGCATATATTTACAAGAATATTGGTACGACTAGATGCGGCGAGGGCGCGGTCGTATGATTAATCGGCCGACACCAAGCATGACCGCTACGAAAAATGACATTGACACTTGAAATTCATTTTCGAACGATCAACAGAGGTTTTTTTATATTATCAAGAACGTTGGCCGCAATTTGAAATATTGATTATTTAGTAGTTGACAGAATATCAACTTAGATGTCTTATATCTTGTATTTAGATTTTGAAACATAAAAATTACATGTTATACCTTTATTTTTTTACGATAATTACAATCATATTTAATGTAAAATTCATCGTGTATATTTGTCTAATTAATTTGTCATCAAGTTAACCTCGAAGTATAAACAAATATTGAGAACTACATAACGCCAAGAACAGTTTAAGGCTCAAAGTATTCTCATTTATGAACGGCCTTCTCTTTAATAGGCTTGCAGCAAACAGATTGGAACGAACCTATAATTAGGTCAGATTATTTAGCTACAAATTATAGCACCTGAGTAGCAGGTTATGTTTATATAAAAATTAAGCTATCATTCGACTTCGTTTGAACTGAAGAATTGTTATAACTTATGCTATGTTGGCACTTTTGTATACCAGTCCGTAGAGTGTGGTCAGTAGCACACACAAGGCGTTTAAACTAACATCTCAAGAGAAGCAGTCAATCACTCTATGACCTCAGCTATACGATTCTACTTGACGTTGTTTTCATATGAATATAGACTCACTTAAATGTATTGGTATTATTTTTATATACTACAATATTTAATCACACTCATATAAGGGTACAATTAGAGAGACACAATATAAGAATTTATATCCGTGGTATACATATAATCTGGCGCCACAGAACAAGCGAGCGCAGTAATGATGTGGTCATTACTAGGCGAACAGTACTGCGGACATGCCTGCATTTTGATAAACATATCCCCTATTATATTGTATACGCGACTTCACAGACATTAAACGAATTACTGCTCGTATTGGAAATGATATATTCCCTTGTTTTATGTTACTGTTGATCAAAACTGTATAACACTGAATATGTAGTGCAAATATGTGACTTTTTTCGAATACTTCGATAATATATAGTACTGATTAAAATTATTAAGCGATGTCGGCTCTCTATCTAGTAGTGTAGTCAAACACCACACCAATCAATCGTCGGTGAAGGTAAACATCGTGATGACACTAGTTTAATTGTATAGCTTTTCCAAATGCCCGCCTAGCTACTATTATGCATCTATAGGTATGTGTGTTCCGGCAGCTTCATTAGAGAGCTAGTCCTCCTTTAGATTCTGCGATCTTAATCCACCTCGTCATTTAGTATAAGATTGTAGTCGAAAGTTAAAACTTATAATGTATGATAAAGTGTGTACTAGAAAGTTATATTTCTTTGCCGTGTATATAAAAAAGAAAATTTCTACACATCTTCGCTGTTTTGAAAAGAGTTAAAATATCAAACTACGAAGTTAAGCAATGTGTTTGAATATGTATAATACACAAATTCTATTAAATAATATTTATATCTAAACGATAGATATTAATATGCTATTATTTACGTTTATATATATTTGTGAAAAAACTTCTCGTCAAAAAATTTCATTTTATACTAAATCAGCGTTCGCAACATCCGTTTTAAACAAAAAACTAATTTCATGGTGTTACAAGGGTGGACGCAACTTTCATTTTAAATAAAAACTACATAGCTTCATATTGTTACAATGGCGCGTGCAACTTCCGTTTTATACTAAATCTGGATTCATATTGTTATAATGGCGCATTTAACTTCCGTTTTAAACTTAAACTAGCTGTATGGTGTTACAGTTGCGCAAATTTCGTTTCAAACCAGTAATACACTCCCATCGAATTCTTGCAACAGGCCAAAAGGTAAAAAAAATGTAAGTTAAAAAAATCCACAAACTATTCCTTATCAATTTGTGCAATTCTATTTGATCTAACAAAATACATTATTCATAGGTATTATACAAGGGGAAATCTTACAATGTATATTTTTGTACTACACTTTACTAGTATAAGGAAAAACAAAGTCAGGTATTTTTTTGTGGTTTCATGGAACCTTGTTAATCATATTAACTAGTATATGTACGAGTACAGGCTTTACTGAGTGAGTATAATAAAATCCAGGCTAGTGACTTCGAGCTGGTTGTTAGTTGCACGGCAGGTTCGACCGACATTCTTTGTGTAGGTGTAAAATTGTTCCCGTTCCAGTCCCCTCTCGAATTATAATTATCTTCAAGTCTTGAAATGCAGTTCTTAATGCGGGTTAACTTTCCATTTACTTGTTAGCGTTACGAACTGGCATCATGATCACAGTGTACTATGTGTATGTCAATGTGATCACATTTTACCGGATGGTAATACACTGAAGCTTGTGGTTCTCAGAGGTAATTCAAGACGTGTATGATGTTTTACTTAACTCGGAAACACTTCTGAAGTTTTAGTCCATGTTTTTTGGCCCCATGTCCGTGCATCTTCGTACGAAAACCTATTGCAGATTCATAGATTCATGTTAATGCAGATCTGGTATGTCATTTAGCTTAAAAGTAGTGGTAGGTCAAAAGGTATTAAAAAACATAGTCACTTTTGGCCTGGAAATGGCCACGGGATACCTATCTCAATAATGTAGAAAAATATATATACCCACAGTAAAACGACGGGCAATATACATTACTTCAATACGTGTAAGTCTGTTTGGTAATTTTATCTATGCAGGTTAAGGAATAACGCTTCCTGGAAACGGTAAGCCGGCGTTGTCTGAGCAAGTTTCACAGGCGTTAAATCCCATTATTTATGTCTATCGTAATAAAAGAGCAATAAACTTTAAGTTTGCGTACGTGGGTGTCGCGACTCTAGTACAGATTTCGACGATTACTCTTTACCTCGTTCCGATCATACAGATATGAACCTGCACAGCTCTCCCTTTCACTAGCCGTAGGTGAGACTGGGATGGACGGTGTTATCGACTTGGGCTGTGACGGAATAGGGAAGCGTGTGGGTGGTACAAGATATGACAACCTACATCAATACTGATACTATTACGACAGTTCATTACAAGTATTATTTTGGCTTGTGGTATCGGCTTTAAAGTATAGAGGACATCTAATAACATATTTTCAGAAATAACTAAGTACATTATTTTTGTTAGATATACAATACCGGGAATTTGATTTGGCACGTCGAGAAGAAGAGTAAGACGCCCGGCTAAAACATCTGGTTGCTTTAGTTTTGCATAGCGTTCTCTCTATGACACAGCGCAGTGACTACGATAGACAGAGATAACACTATACGAAATTGAATTCAACCGACTATCTCGTCGTTCGTCTTGCCGATGTGCCTAATCAAAATGTCCGCGTATTCAAATAGATCACTCATCTACGAATACTGCAGCTGCAAGTCGATTAAAATAATAATTTTACCATTTCATAAAGGACGTGCGACTTTGTTTTCTGAGTTTGATACAAAACGATAAAAAATAAAAATGTGTTAATCAATTTAGGTCCTAAGAAGCTACTTATGAACGCTAATATCATTCGGAAAACATACAACTGAGAAGGAGAGAGGTAGCGGCAAAAAATAAACGATCCGGTTAATTTTATTTTTGTATATACATTTTTTAATTATAATTTAACTAGCGGGCCCGGCAGACGTTGTCCCGCCCTGATTATAAAAAAATCCTTGACAAATTATATACCAAAACCTTGAATGAATCACTTTATCTACTGGTGAAGACCGCATGAAAATGCGTTGGGTAGTTTTTGAGTTTATCGCGAACAGACAGGCAGACAGACGCGGTAGGGGACTTTATTTTATACTATGTAATGATATATTTCACAAGTATAAATACGAAACTAATATTACCGAGTATTTCGGAAATTAATCCCTAAAGAATTGAAAAATTGAATCATAAGAAAAAAGTTATAATCAATTGGTTTTTTTTTTGCTACAGTGGGATATGACAGCGGCCAATTAAGAGTGGAAGTGCAGTCCAGACGGAAGTGCAGAGTAATTTCGACTGAAGCAATTAAGAAAGACTAATATCTATTGCAGAAATAATACAAATTACTTCTATTATCTTAAATCAAAATGTCATAACTTACTACTTCTTCCTTACAGGTTTTACGAGTGTATTATTGAAATTATTGTAAATAACTTTTATAGATGGATTTTGCAAACGGCTTCGTTCGCGTTAATTCGTTGGCTGCGTTTTTAAGACCGAGATCTCAAAATGGCGGACCATGTTTTAAAATTTCGAGCCAATTTGTCTGTTGAGCAGTGAATCATAAGGTCTACATTTGTTTGTATGGAGTTTAAACCATTATGATTTACAGTCCAAGGTTATTGTAGATTTGATCTATCTCTTGGAAACAATACTTTTTTTTTTCAGGGTGAAAAGTACCCTATATCTTTTTCTGCAAATATAAATATTTGCCAAATTACATGATAATATCGTTAGTAGTTAAGACGTGAAAGCGTAACAACAAACAAAATCATATTCACATCTATAATATTAGTTAGAATGCTCATAATTGCATCTACATGAATAAAGGAGAATGCCCATTCATGGTACAAAATTTTCTCACGCGCGTGTAATGAGATATTATAGTAAAATTGTTTTTTTTACGACCTTTTGTCTTCGTAATTTGACTTTCTAGGTAGACTTTTTATGTATAAAACATAATTGTTATTTCGCACTAGACGCTTCCGTAGACTTTGCGCGCTATTACGTTTACAATTGCATTATCTATATAATGAGAATGCAGTTATTTGTGGCTCAATCACTTTAAAACTACTGAACTTATCAGCATTAAATTACGACTATTCAAAGCCTAATTTTTCGTAGATAGTTCGATTTTCGTTCTTTAGATTTCACTGACATTTAGCCATTTTTTATATTAAAAATATATTTAATGCACAACGAAGCGGGCGGATATTAGCTCTAACATATACATTATATTTATTCACACATACTTATTACATAAAACCTCATAATAAGGATAGAATCTATATAAAAAAACGTGATGAGAAAATATGACTTTAGTCGCTACAACGTGAGATAAAAGTATCTCAAGCTAATACAAGATTAATCGAATAGTTATTAAAACAAACAAATAATTGTAGAGAACACGTAAAATATATACTTTTTGATATACTTATGTCTCAATAAATTTTGATTCGTAGACATGATCCTAACTAATCCCTAACAATATCATAAGTACGACAGATCATTATAAAATTTTGTATAGGTACATGGTAGGTATGTAGGTGGTAGGGCCACGTTGGTTGGTTGGTTTCAGCATAAATGGGTCGGCTCGCCCGGGGTAGTAATACCCTCTCATAGAAAACCGACGTGAAGTAACAGTGCTTGCATTGTTGCGTTACGTTCGGTCAGTGAGAGCGCCGGAGGCCCACCTCCTCTCTCTTCCCCTTTCCTCTCCCCCTCCCTCCAAACACAGGCTGGCAACGCACTTGCGACTCCACTGGTGTTGTTAGTGTCTATGGACGGTGGTGATCACTTAACATCAGGTTCGTTTGCCTCCTATGGTGATCCCATGTTTCAGACTTAGCAAAACCAGTAATAGTTTTTTAGGTAATAGTATTAGGTTCTATAATAAAGTCCCAAAGCATGTTACCGATTTGCCGGACTGTTAAATTTAAGCGCCACGTCAAACGGGTTTTAGTTTCAAAAGGATATTATAGAGTGGATCAGTATGTGAATGATAGTGATGTCTGGAATTGACTCCTCTCTGTGCATCCACTAAAAGCATTGTATGATGTATTGGAAATATATGTTAAAAAAAATGTACCCGATCGAGTTTCTTGCCGGTTCTTCTCGATCACTGGGTTGTTTTCCGAACCGGTGGTAGTATTTGACGTTCATAAGTGCCTTATTAGGGCCTAAACTGAATAAAGTATTTTTGATTTGATTATGACATAAAAAATGTATCATACAATATGTGTATATATATAGTCTTAAAACGAGGAATGTATCTAGAGTAGCTATCGGGTAAGAAGAGATGTAAATAAATGTGAAGACACATTTTCACACTGGCATTTTAATTTCGTAGCTTGTGGTATGATAAAACAGCTAGTATATAGACATTTATAGATACATATTTTCCACACAGATATAGCACAGACACAGACGCTCATTACATAAAACTTCATAAAAGTCAATTATATACGGGAATCGAACGTGCGACGTTCTTCGCACAATCGTAGTTAACAAGGTCAACTAATGCGTATTTGGTGACAAATTTTCATCTACACATTGATATGCGAAAATAAAACAATTCAGTAAAACTTTCTTCTTCGTTTTTCAACTAATTATCTTTATTTGTTCTCTTTGGTTAAGAGTTAATCGAAGATTTTTATTAATCGAAGAGTTTCAGTATTGTCAATGAAAACAAAATTGGAAAAGGTTAAGTTTTTATTTAATTCTTTTGACGAGTCGAAGACTTTATTTATAAATTTCTATCCGTTACAGTATTTATACCCTCTTTGGCAAAGAGAAACTCAATAAAATTGAATATTACAAAATTTTATGGTCAATCTTTGAGCACTGGTTATTATTATAAATATGCGAAAATAAGTCTCACCCAAACCACATTGAATAATATAATATTATTCCTATTAGATACAATACTAATTAAATTATGAATAATAAGATAAACATTTTCTAATTGCATTATTGTAATAAAGCAGAATTTAGTTATTATTTTCCCCCTCGAAGTGTGTACGCCCGTATACCTATTGTTTCTTGGTAATTCTAAACTTTGAGTCATGTTTTATAAACGCTCTTCATAAAAATAGGGCACGAGGATGGGTTATTATTTTCCAAAATTAAATTTAGTATCGGGGAAAAATACTAGCAACTTTGAGGAATTATTTGGTTTCAAACGTTATTTACCTAACATTACAGCGTATTGCTTAACTAATATAAATGCTTGCAATAATATTATACGTAAATTTTGTTACTCTATGCCTCATCATTTTGATTTAATGTCAGCATCTTCGTCTGATATTAGTGGGTCTACTATAAGATGTCGCGATGATCGCTTATCGGGTGAGAATTTGTACAATGAGATTCAGTTTTTGATGAAGTGAATTATCCTGATAAGCCGATAAATAGCATTATAGGGTATGTTACAATAACAGTCTGTCTAACTACTAACAAGTAATAATGTGCCACTGAGCACCTAGGTATATATAAATATATGGCGTTAATTTTACACACACTTTGAATTTTAACCAACAAGGGTATCTGGTGTAACATCATATATTTACAGATATTTAATGTGTAGCTCTGGATATTAAACTGACAATTCTGATCATCATTAACTAGTTACATGCGGGTATTGAACTCGCAAACTTTTAGTTCAATACCTGAGCTTACTGTAACAGCATCAGGAAGTGTGTTCTAGCAGCAGCACTTGAGAGTCATTCTCTGTAGCCTCAGAATTATTTGAGCATATAATTATAAATAATAAAGTATAAATAGTTTAAAAAAAAGTAAAGCATTCAGTGGTCCCTAACTGAGATTTCCACTGAAGTAACATTTACTGAAAAATATACTTCGTAGTTAGTTTTATGGCAACAAATTAAATCATGTTTTCATAAAATATTGAAAATAGACATTAATATGTGGTTCGTATTGGACCGTCTGAGTGACAATCAATTTATAACATCAAGATACAAAAGTCACGCATCGTTTAAAAATAAATAAAAGACGTACTCTGTACGCGTGCATAATAATAAGAAGTTCATTGAACTTGAAGAGAGAACAGGGATGACGATAAATGTCCAGACATTGCAAACAACGTGGAAAAATCGATGAAGGACTGGCGCCACTCCAAATGCATTAAAACGCATCTAAAGACGAGCAGTAAATAAACGTGAATCAGAGTAACTCTCAGTCGGAGACGCTGTATTACCTGTGAAAATGGAATCAGGATAAAAGGCTAAATGCAAGAAATGATAATGTTAAGTAATGACTCTTTAACTAAATTTAACAGCATTTGTTAAACAGAAAAATGTGTCTAATATAAAAGTGAAATGATTGACGGGACGGTTGAGTTCTCTGAACATTATACAGACAAACTTAGTTATAAGGGACGACCCCCGAGACACCCACGACCGGGCCCAGTCACAGGTGCCAGGGGTAGGAGGGGTAGGAGACTAGGGAGAGGGGAAGGGTAGAGGGTGAAGGGAAAAGGATCCGGGACGCTGGCGGGCAACACCAAACTGCACGATCACCGTAGGGGAATTTATTTAACACTTTACAGACAAGTGTCCTTACAACTGACGATACAATACGCGGATCGCGGATACAGCGGTCTCTGTACACGGGTACAGGTCGCAGATTACGCAGGCCAGTAGCAACGGATCAGACCAAACGCGGGTTCTTCCTGGCGAGGAGCGGCGCCTCGATGCGTAGCGACGGCTTGATGCGTAGCGATGGCTTGAACGCGGCGAACCACGGCGAACGATGATACTTGATGAACGATGAACACGATGAACCACGATGAACACGGTGAACACGATGAATTTTCTTGACGACTCGAAGACACTTACGAAGACACGATTGACACTCTGTTATAGATGGTCTGATTGCTATGAACCTGCCACGATTTTACGGGGCCCCCGTCGAGCTTAAGTAGTTCGAGGCTATACCGTAATGAGAGCCGCGGTGGCTCCCGCCATTCTCGTTTGTTTACATTTGATTTTTCACTATGATTTTATGATATTTTACAAAATATTTTACAAACTATAAATATAACCTAATTGTGTTATATA